>CM040129.1:159870758-160314053 GCA_022559845.1 Amorphophallus konjac | reverse complement strand
CACATTTATGGATGCACCCGTGTCCACAAGACACGGGTTTATGGATACCCCATTAATTTTTATTGAAATGCACAATGCATATTTCCGAGATTCCTTGGGAGCGAGCTCGTAGTTGTGAAACATGATGACTGGTTGTGTGTCTGTTGGGGTTAGGACGGTCGAAATCTTCTCCACGGGGAGGTCTTCATTAACCATGACCTTTTGAAGATATTCCATCAAGGCCGCCTGGTGGGATGTGGATCTTTGAAGTAGCTCTAGGATGGAGATCCGGGCAGGCGTCTTGTCCAAGTGTTTCAGTAGATCATACTGTGTTCCAGGGATAGCTCTTTCTGGTTGTTCTGCATCATCCTTCTCTGGCTGAGATTGCTCGGGATTCTGACTGTTGTGGGGGAAAACCCTGTGGAAAATCCTTCCACTCCGGAGCACCATTGCCTGCGGCTTTTGTACCTCTGTGGGGGTAGCAGTGGGTTTTAACAGGGGTTTGAGGGGTAGTAGTGGAGGAATGGTTGATGAAGCAGGGGTGATGACGGGAGCAGGGATTCTGATGAGGGGTTTGTTAGGTGGAGGCATGGCGGAGGTAGAGGGGATATCGCGCGGATTATGAAGGATAAGGGGTTTGGAAGGTGGAGGTGGAGGTAAGGTTTGAAACGGGTAAAGGTTTTAAGGTGGATGGTGGGTGATGAGTGGTTTTGAAGGCATTAGTGGTGATGTGGTGGAGAAAGACGGGGTTATGTATGGTGGACGGATGATAAGGGGTTTAGAAGGCGTAGGGGTAAATGTGGTAGAGGTGGATGGTAAAGTGGGGGAGTGGGAGAAGGTGAGAGGGTGTGAAGGCGTAGTAGAAAGTGTCGGTTGATAGGAGGTCGGGGTGCGGATGAGAGGGCGTAATGGTAGTGGAAATGGTGAAGGCGATACCGATGCGGGTTGATGAGAGAGAGGTGCTACCCGGGCAAGGTGAGCGGGTTGCATGACGATAGGGTTGGAGGTATAAAGAATGGAGGTACTTTCCTGGTGCCACACCTGCTCTCTCCGGACTTCCGGGAAGGAGGAAATGGGGTTAACCTGATGATTGGGCTGTTGGTGCTCCGGTAGTGGATTCTGGATTATGCCCATGTCGGGCTGTTGTTGTGGGGCCTGCTGAGGCTGCTGTTGTTGTTGTGGTTGTTGTTGCTGCTGCTGTTGTAACTACTGCTGTGGCCTCTGAGGAGGTCTCCTAGCCTTGAGAGCCGCGACGTACCGTTTCATCTCATCCCAATCTATTTGATGTTCATCATTCATATCATGGATGTAATCTTTGAAATGGAAGCAGTAATCCACTGTGTGTCCCGGCTGCCTGTGGTAGACGCAGTATTTGGAGGTATCAACATTTGGGGGCCAGGCGGGCCTTTCTCTGGGTAGGGCGAGTTGGTTTGATGCCATGAGGGCATTAAAAATATATGCTAAGGTTTCTGGCAATGGTGGATAGTAGGCTCTCTTAGGACCGAGCGGCCTCCTTTGTTGCTGTTGGGGACCATAGTTCCCCGGGGGTGGAACTTGGTTGTACTGAAGCGGTGGTTGTTGTTGCTGAGGTTGTGGTTGTTGTTGTTGGGGTTGGCGTAATGGAGGCATATTATCCTGGGGTGGATTATTTTGGGGTGGAGGACGGAGAGGGAAAGGACCTGATTGAAGGGGTAGTCGGGGCATTTGTTGAGGCCTTGGGTTGACTGCATAGTTGGCATTGTTGACCGCACTGACTTGCTCATTTGTCACGACCCCTTCTGTGGCTCCGCCCGGGACACCAGCGCCTGTCTTTCTGACCACTTTGGGCTTCGGCGACTCAAACATGTTCATGATGGGGGAGTCTTTTAGCTGGGTTTGGATGTATCGGGCCCTTTCATAGAGTTCCTCCATTGTAGTAAGTTTATTCATGGCGAGGACGTGTCTGAACTGCGGGGTTGCAGACACAATCATTTTCACTTGTTCGGGCTCGGAGAGGGTATCCCTTATTCTTTCCGCCAGAGACCTCCATCTATCAGCATATCGGACAAAATCCTCGTCGGGTTTCATCTTTTCGGCCACTAGGTCGGTAATGGAGAGTGAGGGACCGACCCTATCCCTATATTTCTGCAAGAACCTTCTCTGCACTATTTCAAAATTCTCGGCCTCGCGGGGCTCCAGAGAATAGAACCACTCAAGCGCGGGACCATCCAATGATCTCCGAAAGAGGTATGCCAGGGACCTCTGATCGTTTTGCCAATAGGAGGACTCATACATGAAGTCCTTGAGGTGAATGAAGGGGTTGCCGGTACCATTGTATCTGCGGTACGTGGGCATTTCGGAGGGAGGGAGATGAATGACGGGGAGGATTGGCAAAGCAACCTCCGGGGTGGCTTTCACGTCCACCATTCTTCTCAGATTTTGAAACTGCTCGTCCATGCGATTGAACCTATTGAGGAGCGATTGGGCGAGCTCCTCTGGGGGTGAAGGTGGCACTTGCCATTGGGGGAGAAACTGTCTCCCGGAGACTTGAGGGGAAAACCCGGAATGAGAGGGAACTGTCGGACCACCGACAGTTGGCCCTGGCTGAAACGGTGTGTGAGGAACACCGGGAGTTTGAGATTGTGACGGGAATTGGAATGAGGGAGGTTGTTGGCTCGCTTGTCCTTGAAGCGAGGGAGACTGGATGGCTTGCGACAATGAAGGAGATGGAATGGCCTGCACGGACTCGTGGAGAGGTGCGATAGCCGGAGTTGACTCCTGGGGCGTGGGGGAAACAGATTTCCCCTTTAGAATGGCCTGGAAGGCCCGGAGCTGTTCAGAGGTAAGCTCCGTGTTGGCGAGGACGCCCAGTAAGGAAGTGATATCCTGTGGCGGGGACGTGTCCCCGGTAATAACCTGCACCTCATGCGGGGGGTCATGAGAAGGACCCGAGTCCATAGCATAGACTCGCGGGTCGGCTGTCAAACCACGGCTAGGGCGGTTCTCCTCAGAAGACTCGTGAGACATGCTCACAGTTCTCCCAGAACGCAAAAACATACACTAGCAAGTAGGTAGCAGAGATTATCAAACAAGTGGATGCCTTTACGCCCTTTTTTTTTGTTTTGATTTTGATGATTTTTTTGTGTGTTTTTAGCGAGATCCGAAGTTCACACAAGATAGGGACCCTAGTTTATTTTTGTTTCACCGCCGTGTCAGCTAGGGTCTCTCGTCTCACCATGAATGAAATGACTAACTTCGGGGAACTTCAATGGTACAACCAGCCCAGTGAACGAAGAGGAGATTCTTCGATGTCGGGGACTTACGGAGGTCCCAGTGTAGGAGATTCTAGTCCGTTGAGAGGAATTCCCAAACGGAGAGTCCTTCCTTCACCGGGAAAGGGTGATCCTCAAAAAAAATGAAAAAAATGATAGAAAAGAGGAATGGATGTATGCAATGGAATGCTGACAGATATATGGAGTGGGAAAACAACAGAAATAACAAACATGTAATAAACAAAGAACCAATCAGAACTGACGGTGCTACCGTGAGCACAACGGGGGCGCGCGTGGGCGCCAAGGTGGAGAGGCACGGGTGGTGCCGAACTTGCAAGGGTAGCCGAGAGGAAGCAGTAGACGTCCCACCGTGATCGCCAATCTGTGAGCGACATCACGCGGTTCGGAGTTCGATGGTGCGAGGAAGAGGATGCGGAGAGCGCGCGGGCTCCTCTTTTTTTGTTTGTTTTGTTGTTTTGCTGCAACACAGAAATGATAGAGAAGAGAGAAGGGGCGACCACGGGAGATTGCTCCGGCGGGGCGAGCGGGACAGGTATAATATAGCAAGATATGGGGTTCAAACGGCCATAGCGAGAAGTGACTCGCCGCGACCTCGGGGGGACGGGAATGGTGCAGAAATTAAATAACAAAAATTGAAACGGCCATTGGGGAAGTGACTCGCCGCGGCCTCGAGAATATGAGCAGAGTATAGCAGAATATAAAAGAGAATATAAGAACAGAGATTTAAACGGCCATTGGGGAAGTGACTCGCCGCGGCCTCGAGAATATGAGCAGAATATAACAGAATATAGAGAGAGTATAAGAACGGAAATTTAAACGGCCATTGGGGAAGTGACTCGCCGCGGCCTCGATGATATGAGCAGAATATAACAGAATATAGAGAGAGTATAAGAACGGAAATTTAAACGGCCATTGGGGAAGTGACTCGCCGCGGCCTCGATGATATAAACGAAATATAACAGGATATAAAGAGAATATGAGAACAGAAATTTAAACGGCCATTGGGGAAGTGACTCGCCGCGGCCTCGATGAAAAGATGTGATCGCCAGGGGCCGAACGACCCCAAAATAAGAAAGTGATCGCGCCTACCTCAAGAGCGGGACATGGCGGGTTGCTTCTTCCTCTCCTTCCGGCCGGCCGACGGAGAGGGCTTTCCTCGGGTACCCTTGCAAAACAACGATAAATAAATGACAAGTGGATTAGAAAGATGGAGGTGTAGTATTCAAATCCTCGCGGTAAAAATAACGAAATGATGGCAAGACACACACCTGGTTGGTGTTATCTTTTAAACCCCTCTCGGACTCGAGTAGGAGGAAAATGAGATGATGGATGCAAGAAGTATAAGAGAAGAGGCGCCCTTGTGAAGGGGGATAGAGGATGCAATATGATGAATGTAAAGAACTATGGAGAAAAAGGGGAAGAAAAGGCTTATTGGATGAGCCGAGGGTGAAATCCGGCGGAGCTCCGGCAGCGTGGGGACGACGGGGAAGCGCGGTGGATGAAGACGGCCTTCCTCTCGCGAGCGTGAACACCCGAGAAGCCGGCGGAACCTCCACCTACAAAAGACCCCACGGGTTAAAAAAAAGACTCCGTAGCCTCTGGGCTCCGGCAGCCTATCGGATCACTGCTTAGCTCCCCGGAACTGAGGGTGTGGGCCTCTATTTATAGGGCTCCGGAGGGTGGAGGCGTCCAGGACCCTAGACACCTCCATCAGGGCCGAAATAATATGTTATTCTATTTTTATTGATTTTTTTAGAATACTTTTATGGGGGCGTCCAGGGTCCCGGACGCCTCTAACAGGTCCACCGAAAACCGACGACGGCCGCACGCGGTTTGGCACAACGCGTGGTTTTGTGAGCGGCGCCTCGTGATTCAGAAATGGGCGCGTCCAGTCAGCTGGACGTCTCTAAATTTAGCTTTTTTCACACACGACAAACCGTCGTTCGGTGGGCGGCGCCCGTGAGGGAATTTATGGAGGCGTCCAGGGTCCTGGACGCCTCCAAATATATATTATTTTTATTATTTTTTGTCTTTTATGCCAGGGCTGGATTTTTGATTTTTTTATAATTTGTTTTTATGGAGGCGTCCAGGGGCCTGGACGCCTCCAATAATATATATTGATTTTTTTTTAATGCCAAGTGGCATTTTGATCATATTTTATTTTTATTTTAATGGAGGCGTCCAGGGGCCTGGACGCCTCCATTAATATATATATATATTATTTATTTTTAGGGCCCTGAGAAAATATTAAAATAAATTAAAAAGATGGGGGCGTCCAGGGGCCTGGACGCCCCCATTAAGACCCACCCGGGTCTTTAAATCAGGCGTCGGCGGGCGCCCAGCAGACACCCTTCTTGGTCCCGGAACCTCTTGATGCGTCTGACTGGTGTTGATGCCGTCCGAATGCCGTGACGAGATGATTCCGGATGCCGAAAAAGGCGGAAGAAGACTCAGGAAAAGGAAGCACTCGAGCGATTCGAAATGCGTAGGCCATCGCGGGGCGTCGTATAGTAATATGAGACTTTCTCATGAGACGTCAAGAATGGCGTGTCTACACTTCTATGAGTCTGGTACGATCGAGGGTACGGTTTCTGTCAAACCCCATGATCGTACCATTTGACTATGACCTCCTTAAAGTGTATGACGTCCGTTCTAAACGAACTCACACCACCCTGGCCAGGGATTTAACGGAGCGTCAATGTCATGACCCATTAACTGTCTGATATATACCTGACAGTGAGCGATCCCTTCTTGACCATTGACGATCTTCACACGTATCCTGGAGTGGTTAACGACTCGGCAACTCATGACTTATGGTTAAAGTCACTTAGCCAAGTAATTAAACCATTCCAATCCTCATGTAAGATCCGATCAATGTCTCAGGTCAAAGGACCAACGATGCTACTGAGACCGTTGGATCTTCAGTTGACATTAGGTATAATCAACCATCTGAAGATCCAATAGCGGATCAGTTCAGTGTACATCCTCCAAGGATATACACCTACACATATGTGTTGGTGCCCCGCACCAATGACCATGAGACTGGTCACTGACACATCATGTGTACTGGTTTAATAGGTAATCAAAGTCCCCGAGTGATTACCCTCCAACCAGGAACAGTTTAAGGTATGTGTACATGTAAAGTCAATATCATGTTCGAGATCCCATCTCGAGCTGACTTTACAACCACATATCCTAGGGACAACGTAAAGTAACACAATCGCATATTTACGCTCAAACACCACTTTATTAATAATGAACAAGATCGTATAACTATTGGGCCTACCCGACCCGAAATTGGCCTGTAGCACACCAACACTAACAATCTCCCACTTGAACTACAGCCAATTGCCCACAACTTTGAGGCCCATCTTATCCCGATGACGCTCAAATACAGTCTGTGTCAAAGGCTTAGTCAGTAGATCTGCTATGTTATCTTCTGACGGTACACGCTCTACCGTCACATCTCCACGATCAACAATCTCCCGAATAAGGTGAAAGCGCCTGAGAATATGCTTTGACCTTTGGTGAGATCTCGGTTCCTTCGCCTGGGCGATGGCCCCATAATTCTCACAAAATAATGGGATGGGAGCTGATATCTCGAGAACTACGTCGAGTTCCAAGATAAATTTCTTCATCCAGATGACTTCTCCAACTGACTGTCCCTCCATTCAACATGAATACAAATTCAGACATGGATTTGCAATTATCTGGATCTGACTGGAAACTAGAATCTGTGTAAGCTCTAAGCTGTAGGTCCTCTCCTCCATAAAGCAGAAAAAGATCCTTAGCCCTTCGCAGGTACTTAAGGATACCCTTTACTGCCTTCTAGTGCTCTTCGCCTGGATTTGCCTGATATCTACTGACAATGCTTAAAGCATTGGCAACATCGGGCCGTGTACATAGCATTGCATACATGATTGATCCTATCGCCGAAGCATAGGGTACCTTATTCATGTGTGCCACCTCCTCAGAAGTTTTAGGACTCATCCCCTTGGATAGGTAAATTCCATGTCTCATGGGAATGAGACCTCTCTTGGAATTTTCTATCCTAAACCTTTTGAGGATAGTGTCTATGTACATGGATTGAGATAATCTTAGCATCCTTTTAGATCTATCTCGATAGATCCTTATGCCCAGCACATAGGATGCTTCTCCTAAATCCTTCATGGAGAAGGTCTTGGACAACCAAGACTTAGTTGATGTCAACATCCCTACATCATTCCCAATGAGTAAGATGTCATCAACATAAAGGACCAAGAAGGTCACTGAGCTCCCACTGACCTTCTTGTAAACATAGGGTTCATCTTCATTCCGAATGAATTTGAAAGATTTGACAGCCTCGTCAAATCTTAAGTTCCAGCTTCTAGATGCCTGCTTTAATCCATAAATGGACCTTTGAAGTTTGCATACCTTATTAGGATGTAGCTTGGAAGTGAATCCTTCAGGTTGTACCAAGTACACCTCTTCTGACATGTTTCCATTAAGAAAAGCTATATTCACATCCATTTGCCAGATCTCATAATCCAGGTATACAGCAATGACAAGGAGGATTCTGATTGACTTAACCATGGCTACCGGTAAAAACGTCTCGTCATAGTCAATGCCTTGCCTTTGACGATATCCTTTCGCCACTAGTCTAGCCTTGTATGTGTCAATCTGTCCATCTACACCGATTTTCCTTTTGAAAATCCATTTGTAGCCGATAGGGACCTTCCCTTCGGGTACATCAACTAAGTTCCAAACTTTGTTGGTGTACATGGACTGGATTTCTGAATCCATCGCCTCTTGTCATTTCTCGGAGTCTACACAATGGATCGCCTCCTGGTACGACTGAGGATCATCATCCTCATCGATACATACCTTAGAGGACCCATCTGTGACATGTCCAACATATCTCTCAGGTTCTCTCGGTAGTCTACCAGATCTCCGTAGTGTCAGTGTTTCACCTTGAATAAGATCAACCGATACAGTCTCATCTAATGAGTGTGTGTCTATGGGTTGTGGTTCTTGGACCTCGTCCAATTCTATCTGGCTCCCACTATTTTTCTGGAGTAGATATTCTCTTTCCAGAAATACAGCTCTCTTGGCCACTAAGACCCTTTGCTCAGAAGGGTGATAGAAATAATATCCAAACGTCTCCTTTGGATATCCCACAAACCTACACTTATCGGTTCTCGACTCAAGCTTATCACTCTCGTTCTTCTTTACATGAGCAGGACACCCCCAAATTTTAATGTGATTAAAATTTGGTTTCCTGCCCTTCCATATCTCATATGGTATAGAAGGAATTGATTTACTTGATATCCTATTCAATAAATAAGCCGCAATCTCTAACGCATAGCCCCAAAGAGATAAGGGTAGTCCTAACATAGACATCATGGATCGGACCATGTCTAACAAGGTCCTGTTTCTCCTTTCGGATACACCATTATGCTGTGGTGTATACGGTGGAGTCCACTGAGAAACTATTCCATAGTCTTTAAGATAAGAAGTGAATTCATGACTTAAGTATTCACCTCCTCGATCCGATCGAAGAGCCTTAATACTTTTACCAGTCTGTTTCTCTACTTCATTCTTGTATTCCTTAAACTTCTCAAAGGCTTGTGACTTATGTCTCATTAAATACATATAGCCATATCTCGAGAAGTCATCAATAAAAGAAATGAAATAGAGATAACCTCCTTTTGCTTCTATGGACATGGGTCCACACACATCCGAGTGTATGAGCTCGAGAAGGTCAACATCCCTCTCACCATGTCCACCAAAAGGAGCCTTGGTCATTTTCCCCATGAGACACGACTTACAGATATCAAATGGCTTGTATTCGAACGAATTTATATACCCATTTGAGTGTAAGTGAGAGACTCTTTTCTCACCTACATGACCAAGTCTGTAATGCCATAGATATGCAGAATTCACTTCATCAGCATTGGAAATTTGCATAACATTAGAACGTGTATCTAATACATAAAGACCATTGACTAATGAACCATTGGCTATAATCAAACCATTATTCATTATAGAGCACCCAGTGCTATTAAAAGTCAATGTATATCCAATGTTATACAAGCCAGAGATTGCACATCCTCAGTTCAATCTCCTTTTTGCCCAATCGCCTTCTATTTGCCAGCACCTGCACAGAATTACAGATATGGGATGCACATCCAGTATCTAATACCCATGATGTGGATTCCATATATGACAAATTAAGGTCTATGACAAAAATACCTTCATTTAGAATTGCCTTGCAATTCCTTTTCCAATGTCCAGTTTCCCCGCATCGAAAATATTTATCTTCCTTTTCATTCTTCTTGCCCTTCCCTTCGTCAACTTTGGCGAGTTGCTTACCCGTGGCCTTTTTTCTTTCCTTTCCCTTTGTTACTTGTACTAGATATTTGGGTTGCCTTCCTTTTCTTGTTGGCCCGGCCAACAATCATTACAGACAAAGATGGTTTATCTTTCTGCATGGTTCCTTCAGCACTCTTTAACAAATTAAGCAGCTCTGGGAGAGTTGCTTCAATCCTGTTCATGTTAAAGTTCATGATGAAGGAAGAAAAGGAATCGGGCAATGACTGGAGTATAAGATCAATGCATAGTTTAAGATCCAACTTGAACCCCAATGCATTGAGTCTTTCAATCCACTCCATCATTTTCAGTACATGGGCCTGTACTGATGAACCCTCAGACATCCGTGTCCTGAAAAGCCTTTTGGAGATGTCATACCTCTCAATCCTACCCTGCTCCCCGAAGAGCTGGCGTAGATTGAGAAGTATACTTCTACAATCAGTCTTTTCAAATTGTCTCTGTAGCTCGGGAGCCATAGAGGCCAACATGTAACATTGGGCAAGGGAGGAGTCCTCAGACCACTTGGCATAAGCCAGTAACTCGCCCTCGTCGGCATCAGGAGATGGCTCAGAATGAACCGTGTCCAACACGTACGCAATCTTTTCGGCGGTAAGGACTATGCGTAGATTACGCAGCCAATCCGAGTAATTCGGTCCAGTTAATCTATTTGCATCCAAGATGCCGCGGAGGGGGTTGGACGACGACATTGTAATCTGGATAAGAAATAAAAGACAACTTAGCATGTGTTCAAATTCTAACTTAGATGTGGTTTTCTATCTTAGTTAGTCTCACTATTTTTCGATCGAACTATATAACCCTCAGTATATAGAACGGGAGATCAACGAGATCAACCTAGTGGGTCAGAATCCCAACGAGACTGATGTACGACCTTGTGAAAAGTACAACAAGCCATACACAATCTCAAGGGCAGTCAACAGGCACTTGCATCTAATGCAATATCCGATATTCGGCCCCCGAGAAATCATCCCCTTGTGGAAAGTACAACAAAGGATATTCTTGGTTAGATCAAACCATCATTACTACATAGCAATGAGTTCATGACCCGACCCTTGTGGAAAGCACAACAAAGTCGAGTTCAATTCCTCACCCCATTGAGGCCGAGCCTTGGAGTTTAATCCTGCCCCCAAACTCATGGACCTTGTGGAAAGCACAACAAATCTATGAAATGAAGACGTTCATTCACTCCATAATGATGGAGGGCCACGATGACTCCTAGAGCCACGCTTACCAGATCTAAAATTTAATCGCGAGGGAATTTAATTTTATCTTGATCTCACCCTAGGTGGTAATATAAATATATCCAATATATTTACCGTACCTAGTAGTTTGCATAATATAAATGCATCCAATGTAAAATTAAACGCAAGTGATCATGGACTTTAACCCTAATGTAACTAAGACATCCGGCCCGCTTCCAAAGCAGCTGGATCGTCCTCGTAGGGTGTGCTCCACGCTTTCAGACTCCGACGTCGCATTAATTACAACTTTTACATGGCACGCAGGCCGGAAAAATTAAATTACATGTGACTCAAATTCCAGCAGCCCTTAGGGCGAGTATAACAATGGAGGAAGATAGAAGTACATTGGAATTTTAACATAGAGAGAAAGGAGGTTCGCAGACCCCAATTAATTACATTAATCCAAGTCCATGATCACTTGCCAACCCATTCAAATAAAATCAATCAAGTGTTATTTTCTGAAAATAATCCTTACTTTTGAATTTAAAAATGGGATGTGCAAACAAAAACAGGCTAGCTTTGTTTAATTTTAAAAATCAAAGTATGATTAACTAAAATTAAATACACAAGCAGGCCAATACAAGATAATTAAAGTAGAGCACGTAAAGAACCATCATTTTCTACAGGGACATCTAATTGAGATAATTAATTAAATTTAAAAATAAATTTAATTATCCAATAATCAAATTTAAATTCAAAATTTAAACCTATCAATAATTTTAAATTTAAATTCAAACTAATTATCCAATAATTTTTGTTTGAAAATAAATTTAAATAATGCAATTATCCTCAATTAGTAATTTTCTAAAATTCAAATTTTGAATTTAATAATTATCTAATAATTAAATTTTAAATAATTAAATTTTCCACATTTAACTTTAATAAAATTTAAAATTTGAATTTTATAATTATCTAATAATTAAAAATTCAAAAACTTAAATTTTATTGAAGTAACTTCAATTATTACCATTTTATCTCAAGATAAAAAGTAATTATCTCACCTTGGTAAATTCAAATCGGTTAAATAAAATTTACCATTCGACATTTACTATTGAGATAATACTATTTAACTTATGAAATAAAATTTTATTTAATTTACTGAGCATTTTAATATATATATCTAATATATATATTATCAATACTGCATTAAAGTAAATTAAAACAAAGCAATTTTTTTTTAAATAAAAAAAAACTTCTCGGCGGCAGCCATGGGCGCGGCCGCCCACGCGGGACGTGTGGGCGGTCGCTCCCACGCCCGCGCCCGCACGCGGGTGCCCGCCGCGTGGCGGGCCGCGCTCGCCCGCCCCTCCCGCTGGTCAGCGCCCGCAAGCGCGGACCCGCGGGTGCCGCGTGCGCCGCCCACGCGGCGCACGCAGCGGGCGCACTGCGCCCAGGGCGCAGTGCGCCCACCCCGGGGCTAAATTTTTTTTTTAATTTTTTTTTTAAAAAAATTTGCTCTCCTGATGCCCAGCATCCAGGAAAAATAGAAATGCCCAGCACTCCTGTCTCCAAATAATAATTGAAGATTTAAGAATGCCCCAAAACACGATTCTTAACGGCGCTAAAAATACCGACCAGAGCGCGAACCTGGCTCTGATACCACTGTAAGGTTTCGCACAGCACCTACGGGCGACGCAGCGGATAACAAAAATTTCATTTGTCCGATCCCGGTGTTAAAGAAAACTTAATCTGTGCTCTAATCGGTGTTTCTAATACCCTAATTACGGGTTGCGTGTTTCACCTTGCGCGGAACGACGCTGTCCGCTAAGCCTGATGCAGAGAAACCGAGCCGCACAGCTGTACGGCCTCTAGAGCAGATCCACACGGACCCTTGTGCAGCGACGGTACCTCCCCGGCGTAACTTTCCCCGACTCTATCACCTTTTGGAGAGAGAGAGAGCAAGGGGGAGAAAGGGGGAGGCTTAACCTCTCCTTAATGCTTAATGCTTGATTAGCATTAAGGGGGGTTGGAAGGGAGAGTTCGAATGAACTCACGTAGGTGCCATATATAGAGAGTTTTGGCCCTTTTCAAAAGACCTCCAAAGGACCAAAATTGTATATATGACCTTTCCTTTATTATACATATGTATTAAGCCCCATTTACACTCCTTTCCAAAAGGAATTAAAGGGAATTAATACATACGCTTGTATAATAATAAACCGTCACCCAAGAATCTATTGTGTGTGATCCTCTAGGCCCACAGTCACTCTAGTTTAAGGTCCATTAACTTCTAATTCTCAATTAGAAGTAATTAAACATATTCTTCGCTTCTACTAGAGCCGAACAATAGTTTAATTTATTCCGAACCTTTGATCACGTTGGGTCAAGCAAATCCGCGTGATCCTAGCTGACCTCAGGTTTAAACCAGCTTGTCTGGTACCTGTAAGTCCACAGTTACCGCATCGATATAATCCCTCGCTCCTTCTATGAGTCTGGTACGATCGAGGGTACGGTTTCTGTCAAACCCCATGATCGTACCATTTGACTATGACCTCCTTAAAGTGTATGACGTCCGTTCTAAACGAACTCACACGACCCTGGCCAGGGATTTAACGGAGCGTCAATGTCATGACCCATTAACTGTCTGATATATACCTGACAGTGAGCGATCCCTTCTTGACCATTGACGATCTTCACACGTATCCTGGAGTGGTTAACGACTTGGCAACTCATGACTTATGGTTAAAGTCACTTAGCCAAGTAATTAAACCATTCCAATCTTCGTGTAAGATCCGATCAATGTCTCAGGTCAAAGGACCAACGATGCTACTGAGACCGTTGGATCTTCAGTTGACATTAGGTATAATCAACCATCTGAAGATCCAATAGTGGATCAGTTCAGTGTACATCCTCCAAGGATATACACCTACACATATGTGTTGGTGTCCCGCACCAATGACCATGAGACTGGTCACTAACACATCATGTGTACTGGTTTAATAGGTAATCAAAGTCCCCGAGTGATTACCCTCCAACCAGGAATAGTTTAAGGTATGTGTACATGTAAAGTCAATCTCATGTTCGAGATCCCATCTCGAGCTGACTTTACAACCACATATCCTAGGGACAACGTAAAGTAACACAATCGCATATTTACGCTCAAACACCACTTTATTAATAATGAACAAGATCGTATAACTATTGGGCCTACCCGATCCGAAATTGGCCTGTAGCACACCAACACTAACACCTAGGTGGTCATCTAGAAGGGTTGAATGCCAATTGACCACATGGGAGACAAAGGGGTCAAATTTTCAAAGGTAGGCCACCTACCCATTCCAACCTTTATCTTGGTCAAGGGGGCGCCCCTCTCCCCTATTATTTTATTATTTTTGGTGTGTTAATCACACTTAATCCCAGCCATCCAATCCCCATTCCTAGATCCAAGGGTGTAGAATGGGTTTGATACATGGCATATAAAAGGTTGTATTTTCCATTTGTTAGCATTAATGAATAGAAAATTGTTAGAAAATCAAGAGTGATTCTTGAGCCCCTCCCCTCTCCCCTGATGTTCATCTCCCCCAACCTCAAATTCTAGAGTGGTTTCTACCTCCTATCTCCTCCCCTCTATCTCCGGTGATCATCTGTGCCGCCGCCGCCGCCGTTCGTGCCGCCTTCGAGCCGCCGCGAAGCCGTCTTTGGTATTCTGTCCTGCTGGATAGACGTGTCTTCCTGAAAATCCTGCTACCAGCCACGGCCTCTTCGTGATTTGTAATTTTTATGGTGTGTTCCTATCTTCCATCCCATCATCCACAAAAAACGTTAGGTCGAAAATCCTTCGTTTGATATTTTTACAATTTCGGTCTTCAATCACTCACAGATCTGTCATGTCTCTGTCTACAGTGACAGCAGCTCAGAGTTTCCCATCTCCGACCTTGTTTTTGATTTTTGTTGGGACTCCCAATTTTACTGGGTGTTGTGTCTATCATCTCCTATATCCACCATTTTTCTTGATTTTTGATCCACCTATCCAATTTTTAAAATTCGTGTTTTATCTCTGCTACAGTATTTTCAGCTACTTCTCAGATCCGATCACCTTCCAGTTAAAAAATCAGAACAAATCACAGTCACCTCCAAACCTTTCATAAAAACTATGTATGTTTTTATAGCTTGATTTCCTACAACTTTTCTGAAGACAACAACTTCAGATTTGGACGTTCACATATCGGTCAAAGGCAGTTCTCAGACAAGTTCTCTACAGATCTGAGAGTCCGATCACTGTATAACAGTAACTCAAAAATTCATTAAAGCCAAGATCCGTGCAGATCCAGGTCTGATCTCTAGGCCTACGTTGAAGTATTTGAAGAGAGCTTTCCAACGGCCCCAATTTCGTGTCGATCCGACATCGGGGTTGATCGCAGAGTTCATTCTCGCCGGAGCGCGCGCTGAAAACCAGAAGCTGCAGATCTGTGGCCGGTTATTCCGACCGGCGCCGAACGGAGCCGCCCGGCCTCCGACCGGCGAACCAGCATGCCGCCAGCCCGAGGAGTGCTTCCCTAAGTGTCCCCACTACAGCGGTGCCACCGGGTCCCACACGGCCCCTCCGGACAGCACGTGGGCCCCACCATCACTAGTTCGGGTGTTGCCGAATCAACGCGAGAAGCCGCCCGTCAACCCGAATTCGGTCCTCCCGGACCCCATTATGTAGCCCTTTACCTCCCTGCGTGGAGTGGGCAGCGACGTGTATTGCTGTAATATTGTGTATTATTGTTCCGGGAGTACGAGTTTCGGCCGGGTCCGTCTTCCCCACACCGAGCGTGTGGAGGTATCGTTCTCGCTCCCTACACTCAGCATTTGCCTATTTTCATATATACTTGTTTATGCCACTACTAGAGAGCATGTTCTAAGATCGTAGCTCGCTTTATATTTATATCACCGCTGCTGCGGGAGAGAGCGTTACCGTCCCGTGACCCGATCCGGGCACGAAAGTGTGAATTGACCACCCTAGCTCTTGCCGGTTTCTCAACCGTGCACGTCCGACGCTTCCCTCGTTAAGGGACAACCGCGAGTTTGTCGTGTCCGTGTCTCGTCCCGCATCAATTTGGTATCAGAGCGAGTTTGAGTCTAGGGTGTCAAAAAAAAAGAAAAAAGAGTGTCATTTACGTCTAGTCATTAGTCATTATCTAAGTCGTGTTTAGGGTCATCATTGTTTTAAAACAAAAAAAAGTGTCTTTTGCATTACATCCCAATAACCCGGTATATCAAAAGGTGTTGTCCAAACGTTAGGCTACGCCTATCGGGAAGGCCGCACACTTGCGCGAGTGATCTTCGGATCAGTTATCTCCGCCACGTACCGAGTCTTGGTTTACGTCTAGGGTCCTTAGTGTGCATGCATTCCAAACTTGCATAGTCGGTCTAGTGTCTTGTCACTGTGTGTATGCATGTCCATATCCACTACCCATGGCCGTTCCCCAAGACCATACATCCGAGTGGTCAACCTTTGTGGCCAAAGTCAATGTCCTCATGGACCGAGTCCTTGGTTTTACCCCTCTCACTATGAAAGTCGCTCTACCCAATGGTTCCACAACGGAACTCCATTTCACCGATAGGGAGTCGGATAATTGGGTTTCTCTTGACATCGTGGAGTCTCTCTCCAAGATAGGCGAGATTGTCCGCGATGGTGATTTTACTTGTGTTGAGTTCTATAAGAGGATCGGCTCTGTTCTCTACACCGATGGCGCATGGTGCAGGATCGACACACTTGCTGGTTCATGCATCATTTTAGGGCAAACGTGGTTAGGAGAACGAAGAGCCAATCTTGACTGGGGCAAGAGGACTTGCACCTTATACCCACCTTACCTACCCGACAAGATCACCCTCACATGTCCAGCCACCCAACCCCAGCGGCCCACTCTACATTCGGAACCATTATGCTTGGAGCCGTCTCACCCCGAGCCACCCGTGTTTCTTACGGGGACGCTATACATAGCCGAGCCACTTTTTAGTTGGCTCAAGGATGGCTTGGTCCCACCTCCCTTTCCATCCATGGACCCCATCCTCCCTTTAGTGTCGGTCAACTCCTTCCATACCACGTTTCGATCTAGGCACCATGTTGATACGTTGGACGATCTTGTCATGGGATTAGATTCACAATGGGAGTTAACGCATCTTTTGGCCCGAGACTTTGACCAACCCGCTAGTCTTAGCTTCACCCATCTGGCCTTCGGGTCCATTACCTCCGAGCGCACCGTGGGTTGTGTCACCACGAGGTTCTTCTACTTCTCCCGCTACCGGACGAGCCCGAATTCATACCCTTTTGTCTGAGGGAGGAATCATACTTCTTGCCTACGATCCCCGTCCCACCCGTCACAATTCAAGAAGGTGACTATCCACACCTTCAAAACTTCTACACGTGGGACCGTGACTTGTGGGAACCCACCACAAGGGGTCATACCTTCTTTGATCCCTTTGACCCATTCCCTAGTGGATCCTTAGACCCTTCATATTCACTTCACTTCTTCAAGGGAGTCCGCTACCACACCCCTTCCCCACGGGCCGAGTCGTCTATGCCCACCAAGCCCGTACCCTTACAAGATACACCGTCATCTAGGGGAGATACTCTTGGCCCTCCCACATCCACATCCCATATGCATGCATGGCCCACCTTAGGAGGTCTAGGATTGCTGCATGATGTCGACCACCGATTACGTCAGATGCATGCATGGCACACATTCGGGTGTCCTGGTCCGCCGTCACCCATGTACGGGTCGGACTAACATTAGGTGTGTCTAGGGTCATAGATGAGTCGGTGTGCTTTTTCTTTGTGTGGTATGTATGTCTGCATGTGTCTTGTGCAAGCTCGTTGTCAGTCTCTTATGAGTAAGAGGCGATTAGACTCACTTGATGAGTATGGGATCGGTTCTACATCTATACCCAGATCAGTCACCTATAGGGACTCAGCGGTGATTCCTAGTGAGTCTTCGAGCTGCTTCCTTCCCTTTTGAGAGTGTCCCACCCGGAGTGTCCACCTTTAGCCCATAGCAGTTCGCGCATATCGAGTATATATGGAATGAGCAGGTGACGGTCACTTGGAGTGGAGCATACCCGCGTTACTTGGCACGGTGACGGATCCGCCGGAGTACTCGAGCATCCATACCCCTACTCGACGGGGTCGAGTTCCTCCCACCCGGGGAGAGTTGATGGGAATCGATGCCGAGCATGTATCTTTTCTTTTGCATTTATGTCCTTTTAGTTTGTGTTTATATTCTTGGGAAAATATATACGCAAATGTAAGGCTTTATAAGCCAATGAGTCATTCCCATGGATTGTGTGAGTTTTTGTGCAATTGTGTAGTAGGTCCAGCTAGGGGGGCCTCAGCCCTTTCCCATTGGTCCATGTCACCTATGTGGGGCTGGTCAACCATCCTAGGTGGCCATCTAGAAGGGTTGAATGCCAATTGACCACATGGGAGACAAAGGGGTCAAATTTTCAAAGGTAGGCCACCTACCCATTCCAACCTTTACCTTGGTCAAGGGGGCGCCCTTCTCCCCTATTATTTTATTATTTTTGGTGTGTTAATCACACTTAATCCCAGCCATCCAATCCCCATTCCTAGATCCAAGGGTGTAAAATGGGTTTGATACATGGCATATAAAAGGTTGTATTTTCCATTTGTTAGCATTAATGAAGAGAAAATTGTTGAAAAATCAAGAGTGATTCTTGAGCCCCTCCCCTCTCCCCTGGTGTTCATATCCTCCAACCTCCAATTCTAGAGTGGTTTCTACCTCCTATACCCTCCCCTCTATCTCCGGTGATCATCTGTGCCGCCGCCGCCGCCGTTCGTGCCGCCTTCGAGCCGCCGCGAAGCCGTCTTCGGTATTCTGTCCTGGTGGATAGAGGTGTCTTCCTGAAAATCCTGCTACCAGCCACGGCCTCTTCGTGATTTGTAATTTTTATGGTGTGTTCCTATCTTCCATCCTATCATCCAAAAAAAAATTCAGGTCGAAAATTCTTCGTTTGATATTTTTTCAATTTCGGTCTTCAATCACTCCCAGATCTGTCCTGTCTCTGTCTATAGTGACAGCAGCTCAGAGTTTCCCATCTCCGACCTTCTTTTTGATTTTTTTTTGGGCCGCCAATTTTACTGGGCGTTCTGTCCATCATCCCCTACATCCATCATTGTTCTTGATTTTTAATCCACCTTCTATCCAATTTTCAAAATTCGTGTTCTATCTCTGCTACAGTATTTTCAGCTAATTCCCAGATCCGATCACCTTCCAGTTCAAAAATCAGAACAAATCACAGCCACCTCCAAACCTTTCATAAAAACTATGTCCATTTTTCTAGATTGATTTCCTACAACTTTGCTGAAGACTACAACTTCAGATTCGGACGCTCACATTTCGGTGAAAGGCAGTTCTCAGACAAGTTCTCTGCAGATCTGAGAGTCCGGTCATTGTACAATAGCAACTCAAAAATTCATTAAAGCCAAGATCCGTGCAGATCCAGGTCTGATCTCTAGGCCTATGTTGAAGTATTTGAAGAAAGCTTTCCAACGGCCCCAATTTCGTGTCGATCCGACATCAGGGTTGATCGCAGCGTCCATTCTCGCCGGAGCGCGCGCTGAAAACCAGAAGCTGCAGATCCGTGGCCGGTTATTCCGACCGGCGCCGAACGGAGCCGCCCGGCCTCCGGCCGGCGAACCAGCATGCCGCCAGCCCGAGGAGCGCCTCCCTAAGTGTCCCCACTACAGCGGTGCCACCGGGTCCCACACGGCCCCTCCGGACAGCACGTGGGCCCCACCATCACTAGTTCGGGTGTTGCCGAATCAACGCGAGAAGCCGCCCGTCAACCCGAATTCGGTCCTCCCGGACCCCATTGTGTAGCCCTTTACCTCCCTGCGTGGAGTGGGCAGCGACGTGTATTGCTGTAATATTGTGTATTATTGTTCCGGGAGTACGAGTTTCGGCCGGGTCCGTCTTCCCCAAGCCGAGCGCGTGGAGGTATCGTTCTCGCTCCCTACACTCGGCATTTGCTTATTTTCATATATACTTGTTTATGCCACTGCTAGAGAGCATGTTCTAGGATCGTAGCTCACTTTATATTTATATCACCGCTGCTGCAAGAGAGAGCATTACCGTCCCGTGACCCGATCCGGGCACGAAAGTGTGAATTGACCACCCTAGCTCTTGCCGGTTTCTCAACCGTGCACGTCCGACGCTTCCCTCGTTAAGGGACAACCACGAGTTTGTCGTGTCCGTGTCTCGTCCCGCATCACCTATCCTCTCCTCAAACCCTAGACCACTCTTTCTACCCATTTCCACCCCCAAAAATTTCATCCTTCTTCCATCCGCACAAGATCCGGGGTGTTCGTCATCATTTCAGGACGATCTCTTCGCGTCGGCTTGTGCAGTTCTTCAACCTTCACCTAGGGTTCTAGAGTGTGGAGAAGTGTCTTCCACCTCATTTTATGTGTCATCTGGTCTTCATCTTCATACCAAGGGCAACGGTTTGCAATTTAAGGGTTTCCACCGCAAGTCTTCTTGTCTAGATGGCGCCTAGAAAAAGCTCTGGCGTCTTGTCCAAGAGGAATCATGTGCCCGGAGAAGGGAGGCCCATGATCCTCCACGTCAGCGGGCTCCTACACCTCCACGTGCACAGCGGCTACCCCCACGGCCAATACTGCACCCTCGTCTAGTTGATTTCAATGAGATGAATGAAGCCCTTCCAGATTTATATGCAGTGTTTGTTATACAAGACGGTTGGGTTGATTTTGTCACACAGTATAGTAGATACTATCCCAGCCTTGTCCAACAATTTTATGAAAATCTGATCGAGAGGAATGACCGTCTATTTACAGTAGTTAAAGGGGTTGAGATTACAGTTACTCCGACCTTATTTGAAAGCGCCCTAGGAGTCTCACCTAGGGGTGCATATATGCTCTTTGGTCATGGTGTTGTTGAGGACACTTTTCTTGCCATGACTGGTTGTGAGTATGTGCGTGGAGTCAGTGACTTGATCACCTTAAATGTCAACTACTTTCCTCCAGCGAATCTTGCATCATATGTTTACCACCCTCATCTATCCCAAGGGAGGGAGCAGAAATGAAGTGAACGAAGTACACAAATTCTTGTTCTATCATGTTATGAATGAGATATTGGTCAATATGGGCCAACTCATGACAGATTTGATTGGGTCTTGCCGTACCAAACTGAGGAGATCATTGCCATATACATCACAGTGGACTGGCATATTTATTTATGTTGGGATTAGTCTGGCCGATGAGATATATATTCTAGTGAGACAGTATGATATCTATAATACATACAAGCTCTTCACGGATTTCAGCTACTATAAGGGTCCAGATGGTGAGCTACGTAGAAATGTGCCGGTCTTTGGGGAAGAATCAGAATTTGAGGATGAGGAACAGGAGCAACAACAACAACAATAGGCTAAAGCACCACCCCCACCTCCAGTTCAAGGGGAGGAACAGCCTCCTCCACCTCCTCACTATGCAGACCTGGATATGCAGCCTCCATCACAATTCTATCATGGGGAGTCCTCTACTCACGGTGCCGGACAGCCCCCCTGGGCAGACTTTGAGAGTGTTGATAGGCGACTTTCTAGCATCGAGACTAAGGTGGATACCTTTGGGGAGCAACTGTCTACCTTTGGGAGTAACATTGATACATCTTTTGCCTCTATTGGTAATTTACTTGAATCAATGCACGGCCAGATGACTACCTTCTCCAACTCCTTGACTACAATCTCTCAGAATATGGCCACTCTCTCTACTCGCCATGACGACACTCGCGAAGCCTTCCACACTACCTCTCGTTCTCTCGTCGGTATCCAGCACCACCTGATATCCTAAGATGACCTTCTCAACTCCATCATCTCAGCAATTCTGGCCAAGGCCCTTAACCTGGCCAAGATCCTCTATCTCCTGCAGATGGCATCTAAGGAGCTTCTGGTTCATCTCTTTGGTGATTGTCTTAGGGTCCTACAGTTTCTTTTTGGTCCACTTTTTCTTGTAACCCATCCCCTCTTTGATGATGCCAAAGGGGGAGAAGTAGATAGTAGGCTTATATATATCTAATGCATGCTTGTCTCATGTTTGTCTGTGTTTGGCATTGGTAAGTGTATTTTGCATTAGTTGAGTCTTTGCGCATTTTGTCCTGTATTGTGTCAAGTGTCCTTGCACTATGTCTATGTAATGAACGTGAAATGAAATGGAATGCACTTGGCATTGGACATACATTTGGTACTTGTATTTCAACTTCTCTCAAATCGGCAAATATGATTGAATAGTTTGTGTTCGTTTGGCTTAATGAGATCTGTGTAAATGGGTTGATTATCTTGTGGATTGTCGGTTCTGCAAGTCCTCCAACTGCTTCTCTGTATATCAAATAGTGTTGGATATAAGAAAGGCTAGCCCGTCTGAAATCCCTCACTATGCGTGAGTGTAAACTTCGCCACGTACAAGAACCATGTGGGAGCTTGCAACGATGGAATGTGCTGGCTTTAAGGTTTAAATTTTGTTTAAAGGCACGCCAATGCACTTAATGAACTAGAGTTTTGTCATCATCAAAAAGAGGGAGATTGTTGAGTTTCTCCAGGTGATTTTGATGATAACAAAACCCCGAACTTGGTTTCCACCTCGTGCCATTCCTAACTACTCAAAAGCTAGCATTGAATGTCATTAAGGCAAATGTGCAAAATGTCAATGCTCAATTGTTAAAAGCCTTCCAAATGCATAAACTGAGTTAATTGAACCCCAAAATGAATGGTTAAGTTGTTTGAACACATGAATGTAACTGAAGCCAATTGGGTCAGTTTTTGTGATGATATCAAACCTCAGAATGGGCAATGGTTCAATACCTTCATAATTGCAAATGCATGTGTAAGTCATTTCCAACTCAAGCTAAAGCACAAATTAATCATGTTTCAAAAATCCCCAGAATAACTCAAACAACCTCAATTTGTTTGGTACAAAATGTGGACACTAAAGTTCTTGACTTATAGATATCTTTCATTGGGCTAACAATCCATTTTTGCAGGTTTTCAAGAGTTCGGTCGACCAATGGGCATGGTTCGGTCGACCTAAATTCCCAGCAAGCAGAACTCTGAGAATTTACAGAGTTCGGTCGACCGATTTGTCAAGTTCGGTCGACCGATTTTCCCAGCAATGAAAACTTACAGAAGTCTCAAAGTTCGGTCGACCGACCCAACATTTCGATCGACCGAACCCTTCGAAGCCCCCTTTGTTGACTTTGTTTCATGAACGTGTTCAAAGCCTCTTTCTTGGACTTTTTGGTCTAAAAGATTTCCAACTTTCCTAAAATCGTGGATCTGCTTCCTGGCTTGTCCCTTGACCATCCTAGGTCTTATAAAAACAACTTTTGAGCCAAGAAACCCTAAGGATACAAGAGGATCAAAGAAGACTATCAAAGGAGAAAATGGGCTGCAGGAAGAACTTCGTGAACAGTGTTTCATCCAAGCATTCTTCATCAAATCTCAAGCTTTTGAAGATCATCCTGAAGCCATTCAAGTGGAAATCAAGCTGAGAAGCAAGCTTCATCAAAGATCTTCTTCATCCACTAAGGGGGAGCCTAAATCTGAAGTTTTCATTTGTGCTTCTACTTCTATTTTCATTGAGCTTCAAGTGTGTGTTCTTGCAATCTCTAAACATTCATGTGTGTGTGGATCTACCTATATCCGTGGTTGTGTGTGATTTTTCATTCAGATACGTGTGAAAGCGTGGATCTCTTCATATCTGCGTGTGTGTGTGGATCTATCCAGATCTACGTGTTTGTGTGTGTAGAGTGATGCGTCTGTTGCAGCGCGCGCGCGCGCGCGGGTGTGTGTGTGTGTGTGTGTGTGTGTGTGTGTGTGTGTGTGTGTGTGTGTGTGTGTGTGTGTGTGTGTGTGTGTGTGTGTGTGTGTGTGTGTGTGTGTGTGTGTGTGTGTGTGTGTGTGTGTGTGTGTGTGTGTGTGTGTGTGTGTGTGTCTGTGTTGTTGATCCGGTCATCGGATCGTGTTGGAAACTCCATTTTCGTGTGTGTGTCTGTTGGGGTTTGTTCCCCGTGTGTGTGCAAGCTTCGACCTGTGTGTTGTTGGAGTTTTGACTTCGTGTTGGGGATTTATCCCCGTGCTGGCTTTCCAGCAATGAAGCCTCACCGAGTTTTGGTGAGGGGTGGACGTAGGTTACTGTTGTTGCATCCGAACCACCTTAAAATTCCTTGTGCCTTGTGGTTTGTGCTGTGTGGTTTGATTCATTTCTCCTACCTCATTTCTGCGTGATTGTTCGTGCATATTGTTCCTCCGCGTTTGATCCTTCAGATCTAGCATAATCAATCTTTTCTAAATAGATCTTTGGTATATCAAAAAATGTTTTTGAATTGACAAGATCAATCTTGTCAGAACGATAGCACCTTACGTGAGTAGAATCCTTGGATTCACATCTCCGCCTAGTATCGAAGAACTATCGTGACGATAGATTTTGATTTGTCTAACTTGTAGTTAAACAGATCTGAATCACTTTGTTATTGTTTTATCATATCCTTTTAAATCGGGTAAAAGTTTTCTAAAATTTATATTCACCCCCCCCCCCTCTTGGGTGTCATTGATCGCGGGACTTCATTAGGTTTATTATATTCTCCTTAACCCAATTAGGCCTTGACACAATCCCATTATTATCATTTGAATTATTATAAATTGTTATTTTTTTAAATATTATATTTGGGAATTTATAACTTTTTTCTTACATTATTTGGGGGGAAATATATAAGAATATATATTTATATTTATATTTTTAGTCAATTTACTACATGTTGGCACTGAAATATGACCATTGGAGCACATATAGGCATGTTTCCACTGAAATATGACATTTGATTTGAAATCTGTCTATTGAAGCTCACTTTCAGATATGAACTTTGGCAGTGAAATATGCCCATTGCCACTAACATATGCACAAAGCACAAAGTGTGAAATATATACATATTTCTTCAATATAAATCTAACCAAAATGCAATGAAATGCATTAAGTATTTGAAATATAGTCATTGATTAGTCATTGGCAATGCGGGTGCTTCATGACGAGTGCCCTTGCGATGATACTACTTCTCCATTGCCTTGGGGCTTACCACTCCTACTGTAGCCTAATTGCTAACTGGAGGGGGGGAGGGGAGAGGTGAGGATAATGCACACTGACGGGCGGGGTTGGGGGGTTGGGGGGGATTATCTATTAGGGAGGGTGACGGTAATTTAGACGGGGGATTGCTCGTTGGCAATGTGGGTGCTGGATGATGATTGCCTTTGTTAATGAGACTTTTTAGTTTCCTTGGGTGTCATTATCAAAGGGGAGCATGAAAGGGGAGGAAGGGCCAAGTAGAGGGGAGAGAGACCAGGGCCACGCTAGGGCAGTCCTCTCTATAGGCAATGGACTTCACCGTAGAGGGAAGAGAGAAGAGCGTCAATGGATGACAAATCATGCTCATCTCCTCTTCGGTGGAGGGAGGAGGGGGGAGACAGCATAGGTGAGAGGGGAGAGACGACACTGGTGAGGAGGGAGACACGAAGCATGTGGGTGGTTTGGGTGGTTTCCTCTATGCCATTATGCCTTAGAGAGGCAAGACACATGCAGGGGTGAAATGCGGAAAGATAACAAGGGCACTATCTTAATTTTCTTGGCCTCTCAAATCTCCAGTTAAAGTGGTCTCACGTCTGGTTCAGTCCGCGGGACACAAGTGAAACTATAACTCGGTGCTTTCACCACCTGACAGCTAGTCAACCCCCAACTAATGCCATCTTATGTAGATCAGTGTTATTGTTGAGTTTCGGCCATGGGTGAGATATGGAAAAGAAAATCTATGGAAAATAAGAGAAAAGTCTGATCTTTTTATTTTGTTTCCTCCCATAAGCAGGGAAGGAGGGAAAGGGATCTAGATGCTAGAAAAGCAGCGGATGAGAGTAAATTTGCCAGTGAATTAATGCCCTCGCTCGGTACAATATGACGTGGTTTGGAACTTTAATAGGCCAGTGATATTAGATCCTCATTGTAGATGAGCAGATTAGATTAAACATAATTTTCAATTTAAACTTACTGTATAAACATTATAAACTTATTTAAGTAGAAAATTACTTATTAATATTTAGATTTTTTATTTTGAGAACCTTACATAGATATTTATGTTTTTTGTTCAAAAGCTGTTTAATTACGTGTGACTTAATTTATTTAGTTTGGTTTGATTTCAAAGTCCTGATCCCCAAAACATTTCTTTTTTCATTTCCAAACTAATTTAAGTACCAAATGGACGGGTTCAATGTTTCAGAGTGAATCTAATAATGAACACTCCAATCATTCACTTTGTTGGATCTCCTAGTTGATTTTGGTAGTTAAGTTTCAATGATGATAAACCTTGTGTGTATGTGTCCTTGAGAAAGTCATTGAACATTACTAACGAAGGAGTTCATATTTTTACTTATCTTGCCTTATAGGGTTAAAATCCTTGGTGGACCTATTGAAATTCAAGTGAATGGATGAACAAGTCACTTTGATGTCAAGGACTCAAAACAGGTTGAAAACCTCATAAATGTTCATCAAAAAGACTGGTAAGGCTTATGTTTTGCAACGCCCTTCCTTGGGCTTGTAAAGGTAACTATGTGCTCAAAATCTTCATTTCATTCATATGAATTTGGATTCATGAAGTCTTATATTTTGAATGGATGCATGGTGAGCACATTACAATCTTTGGTTAAGAAAGATTTGAGTTTTTAGAAGGGGCTTTCATGCATATAATCTGTGCCTTTCAAATGGGTTTTCATTCACATTTCCTCACAAGTCTTCAAGTGTCATGAATGGTTTTTCATGCATGTATACATGTGTTTTTCTCATGGTTTTGATGTATATACTTCATGGTTTTAGTACTTGGATTGTTGGAGGTTAATCCCTCACCTTTTCATAGTGTTTTTCACTTCTGCACTATTTTCGGTCGACCAATAGAGTCTTCGGTCGACCAGTTTCAACAGAGTGCAGGGGCAAAATTCCTGAAAATTTTAGGTCGACCGACCCTGAGCCTTAGGTCAACCAAAATCCCCAAATTGCATAAGTCTAAACCCTGTAAAAGTTAGGTCGACTGACCCTCAATTCCGGTCGACTGAATACGATGAGAGGCCCATTTTCAGTCTGTTCGAAACCCATTAAACTAAATCTATTTTGGCTCAAATTTGACACTCTTACCCCTAGGGCATACATACATATGTTAGATACATTATGAAGGGGTTTTAGCATGGGTTTAATGGTCTTTTCCTTATTCTATTGTGGGTGTATAAATAAGCTACGAGTTTGGGAGAAATGTTCAAAGCATTAATGTTCTATCTTTCTTGTATGAGAAGAAAGGGGAGAAGGAGAGGAGCTGAGGAAGATTTGTGGATTTCATCTACTTCCATGCATTTCTAGAGATCGTGACTGAAGAGAAGATGGAGAGGATTGAAAAGAGGAATGCGTAGACGTTCTCATCGACAGCATCCGGCTACCCTCCGACCCGAGCATCATAGAAGATCATCTACCGCCCTTTCTACATATGGGGATCCATTTCTTCACCCTTTTTACATCTATTCCAGTCATCTACATTTGGTCTATGAGCTTATATTGATCATATCCTTATTTTATGAACTTGAACTCTGTGAGTGTGTTGAACCGTCTGCATACGGTTGTGGTTTATTGTGCTGCAGTTATTGCAGCTTGTGTGTGTGTGTGTCTTGATCCGTGGTAGGATCGTGTTGGAGACCGTGTCTCCGTGTGTGTTGGAGATTTTCTCTGTGTGCTTCGTTGTGAAGCAAGTGAAGCCTCACCGGTTCGGTGAGGGGTGGACGTAGGGAGCCCGCCGTGGTCCCGAACCACCTTAAAATCCATGTGTCATGTGGTTGCTTGCTTGTGTCTATTCTATTCCAACACAATTGTGTGAGCCCGGAGAGATTGAGAGAACCTAAGTTTACTTGTTTAGCATATTTCTCATCAATCTCTTTAATTTCGCCATTAGTTTTAAAATCTGTCACTCGCTAAAGGGGACAATTCAACCCCCCCCCCCCCTTATTTGAAGTCCCTCGATCAATGACACCCAAGAGGGGGGTGAATTGGGTGGTTACCAATTTTAAGAAAACTTTTGGCTTTTTACAAAATATGTGGTAAACAATAATTAGCAATTGAAAACTAATTAACCAATTCTCTCAAACTTACCGTTCCCACACGACCATACAACGAAAACAATCAAACCACACAAATAACACACAATGCACAGCGGTTTTTAAGGTGGTTCGGATGCAACGACGGCAATCCTACGCCCACCCCTCACCAAACCCGGTGAGGCTTCACTCGGGGATAAATCCCCAAACGGAGACAACGCTCCAACCACACACGCAGGACGACGCCTGCACACACATACAGGGACGCGCCCCAACCCACACACGGAGACAAGCTCCAACACACACACACACACACGGAGATGAACTCCAACACGATCCGACAACCGGATCACAACCACACACACAAGATCGAACGGATCTAAAAAGACCCTCACACACACAAACGCAGATCTAGGAAGATCCACGTACACACACGAATCAATTACAACACACACAAACAGCCACGGATCCAACACGATCCACACACACACAAGTTATTGCGGTTTATGATGAAACACAAATATTAGACTTAAAGCACAAGACACCAAAGTAAATAGACCACAGTTTAGAATGCTCCTGATTTAGGCTCCCCTTGAGTGTATGCTCCGGATGTTCGCGTTGATTCCTTCTTCACCTGAATGGCTTGAGACTCAGCTTGAATGGCCTTGTATTGGATGTAGGTTTCCTTGCACGGAGTACTGTTCACTACTACAGTACTTCTTCTTCTCTTCACTTGGACAGCCTTCCCTTAAGCTCTTCTTGAGATCCTTGCTTGATTGGAACTCCCTGGCTTTAGAAGATGACTGAATGGCTTCAGTTGATGCTTGAATGGCTTCGATCGGATGAAGAACTTGGTGGAAGGAATGTTGTTCACGATCGTTGCAGCAACCTTCCTTTGATAGCTACTATATTGATCTCTCTAGGTTGATTTGGTGTTGCTTCAATTCATGGGAAGATGAAGGCTTCATAATAGATCTTGGATCTTCAACTATGATGAGGCTTTGATCTTCGAATCACTATTCACGACTACAGTGATATTCCTCCTCTTCCTTGAGCCAACTTGATCTCTCTTGTTCTCTTGGAGCCTCTTAGGGTTTATGACCTCAAAGAGAGGTTTTATAACCCTTGGAAGGTTAGGAGACAAGTCCCAGACCTAGATCCACAAAATCTGGGGTGATTGGGAGCATTGGGATTAAAGAAATGGGGTGAAGGACCTCTTTTCGAACTTGACACAAAAGTCAACAAAGGAGGGCCTCGGGGCTGGCGGTCGACCGGTGGAGGGCTGGCGGTCGACCGCTAGGGGCCATTCTGTAGCTTTGTGGCTGCTGGGAAAACCGGCCGACCGCTAAGGTCTTGGCGGTCGACGGCCAGGTTTACAGGTTGCCAATCTTCAATTCTATCATTTCAGGTCGACCGCCAAGGGTCCACAGGTCGATCGCCAATCTTCAAACCTGCAAAAAATGAAATGTTAGACCAATGAAACATGTCCAAAAGTCAAGAGCTTCAAGTCCATATCAAGTCCATGCATTTTGGGATTGAATTCAACTTAGAATATGCTTTGAGCATTTCTAAATTTTGTTCCGGGGGCTCCGCCCCCAGAAACCCCCTCAAGGGGCGCTGCCCCCTTGACCCCCGCGACCTGACCGGGCAGGTCGATCCCCGCGACCTGACCGCACATGTCGATCCGCGGGCGAGGGCGCACGATGGCCAGAAGGGTTTCATGTTTAAGGTGCATGGATGAGGTGTATTAATGAAACATATATGAAATATCTATGGTGAGATTGATGCTTTAATAGGGTAAGTATCTTACCAATGACTCTTGACAGTAAATGACATATATCACCTGTTTTGTATTGCAGAGGAGCAGGGTGCTTATCCACACGTTTGGTTTACCAGGTGGCTACCATGAGTTGATCCTTCAAGCAAAATAGTCATGGTTAATACCATGCTTGTTCACATTAAAGAGATTATGAAACCTCTTGCCTCTTGTAAACCCATCAAAACAATAAGATGAATTAGCACAATCATCAAGAACATGTGTAATCATCACAGGTTTAGTTATCATCACTAAAGCACACATTAAGTTTAGTTATCATCAAAACCATAACTTAACAATTACAACAATCATCAAAACCATAACTCAACATTATTGTCTGTGCGCCATCTATCTGGGCCAACGCACTTACATAGAAGGAATTGTAGAGGGGGAAATTTGCGGCCCATTACACGCATGGCCCAAATGGCCCATCGAGGGTTGCACGGTCCAACGAGTGATAGCCCCAGAAGGACCTACTCGACAGAATGCCCAAAATATTCATGCCAACATCGCCCACCTAGCTCCAACTCGAACGCCCGACCCGATGGCACCCATACTGCTCAGGAAAAGCGCAGAAAGCGATCGAGCGTAGCCGGCTGTAGGTGGACGATTGCTCTCTAAAAGGGTGCCCCAATCTCGGACCCCCAGCGTAAGCATGGGATATCCTTTGTAAGTTATGGATCAACTCGCCACCCAATCTCCTCTTGGGGGTGGGGTGTATTCCTCGCAACTGGGCACCTATCCAGTCGAATGTTACGTTGTTACCTAGGAGTAGGAAGCTCAAAAGGATAAAGGGAGGACAAGAGTCCTCAAACGGTGAAGAGCCCTCATCAAGGACGTAATGCCCTCTTATCCCTTGGGCTTCCTTGGCTCCGGGAAGGGAGCGAGCAGGTATATAAACCTAGGGGATCCCTTCGGAAAGGTAAGCCCACTCTGGGCCACTTTAACTAGTGGAGAGCAATCTCGTGCCCCTCTTCTCTCCTGCCTCATTCGCCCATTGCTTCTACCGCCTGCTGACTTAAGCATCGGAGGATTTTCCCCAGGGTTTCAACCCTGGGGCCCCTGATCATCTCCTTCCCTCTCTGCAGAATTCTGTGCTAGAGTGGCAGCAACAGGTGAATGCCCTAGATTGGACGGCTCAGGGCTCTGCGCGAGATCTAGTCTCTTCATCTGGCGCCATCTGTGGGAAACGCGCAAGAAGCCAACATGGTGCAAAGAAGCAACAACAGGAGAGTCACTGGTGATAGGGGGAAGGCGCCTACGGCCGCCAATGAAGGGCATGTGCCATCGCACTCATTGACTGACCCCCTTCCCGACGGCCAGGCCAGCGCCCTACCCCCGCCACCGCCCATGGGGGGACAGCCTACCGCGGTGGACCCAAACGCATTCTGTTTGCTCACGCTAAACTGGACACCCTCATCGATTGATGAGGGCCTAGATGGCCAGGGAGGAACGGTCGTAGTGCTCCCAAGCAAGCCCCCCCTCCCCCCTGTGCGGAAGCCTCCCGGCTGATAGTTGGAGGCCGCTTCATTCTTCAAGGAGGCCGTATCATCCGGAGTGGGGCGGGTGGCCCCTGGCAACCTCCACCTCTGCCTGCAAAGCAGGAGGCCTCCTCTCATCCGTGAGAAAGAAGGAGCGGGGTGAAAGCACCCCGCTAACAGGTGAAGATGGCTGCCCCTACCACAGAGCGATAGGGGAGGGACCATGGACATGCCCGAAGACCCCCGGCACCGTCTCGCGCCCATCAGGAGCTCTCCCTTCAGCTTCGAGACATCGAGAGAAGATTTGCCGAACAGGAGTGTGCTCTCCTTGCTCTACAGCAAAGCTCTACGAATAAGGAGGATGAGGAACAGTCCCCGTTCTCCCCTGAGATCCTAGAGGTTGAGACATCTCTGAGAGTTTCTCTCCCAACCTTCAAATCCTATGATGGTTTGGGCGACCCGACCGATCACTTCGACAGCTTTGACGCCCTGATGACTCTACACGGGACAACGGATGCCGTCAAATGCCGAGCATTCATGACCACCCTAGTGCAAGAGGCTTAGGCTTGGTTCCGAGCACTCGCCCGCGGAAGCATCACAGGCTTTCGACAGTTCGAGTGACTTTTCAAGGAGAGCTTCGTCGGGAGCGGACCCCCAAGATCAATTGCAGGGCTACTGGCGCTCAAGCAGGATTTGAGGGAAAAGCTGCGAGTCTACATCAATTGTTTCAAGGCGGAGGCCCTATGCATCCCCCATCTTAACGTAGCTTCTGCCATCACTGCCTTGACCGGGGGTACCCGTGACGAAGGCCTCCATCGAGAACTGGTGCTCCATCCCCCCACTACCCTTGCCGACCTAATGTCTCTAGCCCTACGCCATGTGGAGTGCGAAGAGGTCCTCACCACCTACCGAGATCTCCCCGGCCAGGGGAAAGAAAGAGAATACAAAAGGGGACTACATACAGTGAGGAGAGAAAGGCTAAAAGACAAGTACAAATCGACCTTAGTCTAGTGAGATTGGGGAAGATGGTCGGGGGGTCGACCACCTTATAGGAGCTTGAAGGTCCTCGGTGTCCGGAAGCCACTTCTACGACAAGAGGATATGCACGCCCGGTCTCCTCGGGATCCACCGGCTCGAGCACTAACCCCACCTGTGTGGGAACTACCTCGACCGAGTATTCTCCTGGAGTGGCCGGGGGTGGCTATTCATCTCTCGGAGGCTCAGGGAACCCTCATCCTCTTCGTCCGAGGCGTCAGGCTCGGGTGCGGAAGGAGGGGTCGTGCTTTCTTTGCCTGAGTCGTACTGTTGCTCGAATTCGACGATGAGCTCGCCAATGGCTTGGTCTTGCACCAGACACACCCCTTGCTAAAACCCCTTGGCAAAACCCTTCATCAGTTCACGTTTCTTGCCCAAATGGTAGTAGGTAAATGCAGATTTTTTCAGAGCCACTCGGTACCCTTCCAAGGCCAAGTATTGCTTTATCACCTTTGCCACAGCTTCTGCTACCCACACCTCGATCCTCGCTATCTTAGCCTCAGCCTCCGCTCTTGTGGACGCACTAAAATTCGCTTGTTCAGGTGGTTCGTCTGTTAAGTGCGTGGACGTGCCAGTCACTGAGTGATAATTTATTCGGGCTCCGAAGAGCCCATGGTGCGCTCGATCTGACTCGGTCAGACGATTGTGTGGTTCATGTCGGGACCAAAACCCGCCGCGCCATAAAGGTCACGTCGTCATTTACATCCCCCATACGAGGGAACACCCTTGATTAATCGTCGAGATTCAGGGCCTCATGGCCAAGAAATCAATTGCATGGATGGTCTATTACGAGGTATTGAAATCCTTGCGCGAGGGCGAGAAGAAAACCATTCGCGGTCATGTCAGTCGTGTACTGACCATTTAATGTTCGGACGAATGTCCGGCTCGAGAAAATCACGGTTGTCGCGGGAAAACCGGAACGCATGTATGCCGAGGTAAGGCAAATTTAGTGTTCGGAAGAGCGGAAAACGTTCGGCTGAGCCTCGGTTGGAGCGGCCAAAAACCAGTAAATCTGTTGGCCCGGTGCAAGAGCAAGCTGCGACCATACTACAGTGGGCCCCCCGCGGTCGAAACAAGACTTGCATGAGCCTCATTAATATTTTCGGTGCCAAATGGCAACGAGGGAATATCCCTTGAATCGGCTGAAAAGCCCTGTGTCTAGGGAAGCTGACGTTCGAAACGTGTCGGTCATTTGGGAGACCGTTTAATATTCGGACGGGTGTCCGGCTTGAGAATATCATAATCGTCGCAGGAGGACCTGGAACATATGTATGCCGTGATATGGCAAATACATTATTCCGAGACACTGAAAACATTCGGTTAAATCTCGGTTAGTGTAGCTGGAAACTAACGAATTTATTGGTCCGGTGCGAGATCGAGTCGGGACCATACCGGGGGCGCCTCCAGCGGTCCAAACGGGGCTTGCGTGGGCATCATTAATGTTCCCGGTGCCGGAGGGCAACGGGGAAGAGTCCCGGGACTAGATTCCAAAACCAAAACATGTTCGAAGGAAGCGAGATATAGGCCGAGGGTGTGGGTCAGACAATGACCATAATCGGGACGGACTCGAGGTCCAAGCACAGCCCACAAAGGCCTTATTGATATTCCCATGTATAGGGTCCAGGGATGACCGAAGCCATCTCGTTCTATTCCGATTTCTGTCGGTCACTTGCGGACCACTTGATATTCGGACAAGGGTCCATATTGAAAGTGCGACGTAGATAGGAACAACCCCGTACAAATGTATGCCGAGTTTGCGGCAATTTTAATGAAAGGGCGGGAACGAATCTCGATAGGGTGAATCTGATTTGACGAGCTATCGGCCCGGAGCAATACTGGGTCATGACCACGTCGGGGTAGGAGCCGTCGGCCATGTTGGTTCCTCACGGGTCTTTTCATGTTCAGACACAGGTCCGTAATAGAAACACGACGAAAACCGAGGTGAACCCGTTCAAATGTCTGCCGAACGTGCGGTAATTTTAGTAGTGGCTCGGAAGGTATTCGGCCTGAGAAACGAGTCCGAATTATTCGGAATGTCAGCCCGAGGCGAGGTCGGGCCATGGCCATTTAGGGATAATTCTCAAGACTCAGGCCCAACCTGGAAGGGTGACATTGTTATTCCTTCAGCATCGGGTCACAGGAGAGACGGGGCTGCAACATAGATTTTACCATTTTCTTTATCTGGGCTTTAAATTATGTGCATATATATTTTATTGCTTATTTCCCTTTTATGTATTTATTCTGGATGATTTCTCTATTTTGTTTATTATTATTACTATTATATTTCCCCTTTCCTTTTTACTATTATTATTATTATTTCACATTTTTTGTTTATTTCTCATATATATATATATATATATATATATATATTCAGGTTTATTTATTTATCATAATTTTTATTAATTTATTATCATCATTATCATTATCATTATCATGACATATTTATATATGTTTATATATATTTATTTTGGAAGGAAAAGTGGGCCGATGGGGGTAAAAAGGGGTGTACCGGTGAAGGTAGGGAGAGCGTGCCGGAGAGGGGTTGGGAGAGTGTGCCAGTGAAGGGGCAGGCTGGCGTGTGTGCCGGCGAAGGCGCGAACGGGCGTGCCGGTGAGGGGGCGCGGATGGGCATGCCGGCGAAGGACGTGCAGGCGTACTGCTGAGCGTAGGGAGGGAGCGTGCCGGTAAGGGGGTCACAGGAGCATGCCGGCGAAGAGGCCAGAATGGGTGTGTCGGGGAAAGAAAGGGGAGGCGTGCCGGCGAAGGGCCGGGCCGAGTATGCCGGACACAGGGTGAAAGGGGTGCCATTGAGTGTGGGGAGAGCGTGTCGGCGAAGGGGTCGCGAGAGCGTGCCGGCGAAGGTGGCTGGAGGGGCGTGCCGGCGAAGGGTTGGAAGGGGCGTGCCGGCGAAGGGCTGTGGACGTGTGTGCCGGCGGAGAGCCACTAGGCTGGGGCATGCCGGCGAAGGACGCGAGTAGGTGTACCGGCGAAGGGCGGTGGAAGGCGTACCGGTGCAGAAAGGCGGAAGGGAGCGTGCCGGGGAAGGGCGCGAGCGGGCGTACCGGTGAAGGGTGGCTAGAGGGTGTACTGGCGAAGGGCATGGGGAGCCCACTCCTCCTCTATTCTTATGTCTTTTCTCTCTTCTTTTCTCTCTTGATTTTAGTAAGTTTGCATGGGTTTCTTCTCTCTTTCTCTTTATCAACTTTTATTCTCTCTCTCCTGAGGACGGATGTTCAAGTTACTTAGTTGTTGTTCGATTCGGCTCTCTTTGAGTTGATTGCGGTTCCCTTGCCTCGGTTAAAGCGTTTTACCGTTGTTCTCTTTTTTATTTGTTTGTTACTTTCTTTTAGTCCTTTTTAACGTGTGGTCATTCCATTTGTTGGTTGCTTCCTTTTATCTTTTTAATATGTTATCGTTTCTAATGAAAATTCGACAACATCTCCCCTTGACCCGAGCGTAAGGGAGATACAGGGAATGCGCCCACAAGGAGTGACGGAACCCGACAACTGGAGGTGGGCGCCCGAGAGTGGCAACACCTTAATAAAGCTTCGAAAAACTCGGAAGGAACGGCGAGTGGAAGACTGTTCTAGGACTGGCTAGGGGGTGCACCGGGCAAGAAGGAGGGACATGTGGCTAGTGTGCCGCCAGGAAGCCTCGAGGGCGTGCCGGGCTAGGAGGAGCCCGGGTGTACCGCGGAGGAGCTATGCCAGTGAATGGGGGGCCAAGGCGTGCCGGCAAGGCGCCCACGGGTTGTGCCGGCGAACGGGGGCCAAGGCGTGCCGGGCAAATTAGCTGGGTGGTGTGCCGGCGAAGGGCCGATGGGGTGTGCCGGCGAAGGCCTGATCAGGCGCGTCGGCGAAGGGTTCAAAGAGGGCGTGCCGCTGAAGATACGAGTGGGGCGAACGAAAGCGAAAATGCTTGGCAAGAAGTAAACCCTAAAGAAGGGAAAAAAAGAAAGGGGCGTGAAACACCGAAGGATGCAAACACGGAAGAAATGCCTTGGAAAGACGTCCAAAAGAATTTGCAGGCCTTCCACTTTTATTCTCATAAGAGGATTGCCCCGGGGGGCTAATACATTGCAACGGTGATAAAAAAAAGGAAATGAAAGAAAAGAAAGAAGAAAAAGAAATACAGTGGGGAGGGGAACGGAGCATGGACTCCTCCTCTCCCACAGCTCACTCTCTTCTCTCTCCTCTCTTTTCTTCTTCTTCTTTTTCTCTTCACACGGACGCCGGGAACCGGAGTAGCAATGAGCAGGGGAAGGGCAGTAGGCCCTCTCTCCCTTTTCTTCTTCTCTTCTTTCCCTTCCTCTTCTTCTTCTTCTCTTCGCACGGACGACGATGGACGGAGAAGCAGGAAGGAGGAGGCAGAGCCTCCCCTCCCCTTCTTCTTTTCTTCCTCTCTTCCCTTTTCGCACAGACGGCGGCGGTGGGTGGAGCGGCGAAGCCTCTCCCCTCTCTTCCTCTCTTCCCTCTTCTTCTCTTTTCCTCTTCTTCTTCTCTTCTTCTTTTCGCCTTCTGCCTGTGTGTGTTTTTTTTTGTCCCCCCCCTCTGTATCAAAGGAGAGGGGTCTTTATACCCCACACGGCGGGAGCGTCCGGACACGGCAGTCGGAGGCGGGAAACCGGAGCCATTGATTGGGGATTTGACATGTCGTCCTTGGTGGCAAGGGGGATAGGCAACGTGGCCCAATCCCCGGCCGACATCTCGGACAGCCCACTGCGCGCCAAGGATCCATAGGGCGTGGGCATCACATCATCCTGCCGGAGCGTGCCGTTGAAGAGCCTGAATGGCGTGCCGCTGGCAGGCACAACAAGCGTGCCGCTGAGAGAGCCAAAAGGCGTGTCGCTGGAAGACACGGCAAGCATGCCGTTGAAAGGGCCCAAAGGGCATGCCGCTGAAAGGGCGTTAGGGGCGTGCCGTTGAAGGGGCACGAAGGCGTGCCGTTGAACGGGCATGAAGGGCGTTCCACTGAAGGGCGTGCGAGAGTGTGCCGCTGAAGGGCCATCGGGGGCGTACCGCTGGGCGCCTTGGGGCGTGCCGTTGAAGGCATGAAGAACGCGCCGTTGAAGAGCAGCCTTCAAGTCTGCCGCTGAAGAGGGGACCTAGGGAGTGTGCCGCTGAAGGGCACAGGGAGTGTGCCGCTGAAGGGCTGCAGGGAGTGTGCCGCTGAAGGAGGGCTCGGGTGTGCCGTTGGGCAACCCTGGGGGTGTGCCGCTGAGAGGCCTTAGGGGCGTGCCGCTGAAGAGGCCGCTGAAGGCTTCAGGGCGTACCTCTGAAGGGGCCTGAGAGCGTGCCGCTGAAGGCCTGAATGGGCAGTCCTGTGCTCATTGAGAGCGCGAGTTGTGGCCCATTTGATTTTCTTCGAGGCCCATGGATTGCGGGGCTCTTGGTGGTTGATTTCTCTTCACTGTCGTGACTCCGGAGACGGCTTCACGGTAATGTGCGTGTGTTCGGAGTGTCCGGATGGCCCATCTTCCCCGTAGTTTTTTTTTTCATTTGGAGTCGTTGTTGATGCTAGACTAGTTGGGGCGTATGGGAGTGCAATTTTGCATGTCCACAAATTCCCCCCACCCACGGGTAACGTAGGCGAAGGATGAGCCGGGCGGTGCCCGTGGGTGTACTTGTATCTTTTTCTCTTTGTCGGTGCCGACAGGATGTCAGGGGCTGACGTGGTATGCGTGTCTCTTCTTCTCTTCGTCAGTGCCGACGGGGTGTCAGGGACTGACATGACATGTTGGTCTCTTTGTCTCTTCATCAGTGCCGACGGGGTGCCGGGAACTGAAGCAGTATGTTGGTCTCTTCTTCTCTTCGTCAGTGCCGTCAGGGTGTCGGGGACTGACATGACATGTTGGTCTCTTTGTCTCTTCATCAGTGCCGGCGGGGTGCCGGGAACTGAAGTAGTATGTTGGTCTCTTCATCAGTACCGATGGGGTGTCGGAACTGAAGCAGCATATTGGTCTCTTTGTCTCTTCATCAGTGCCGACGGGGTGTCAGGAACTGAAGCAGCATGTTGGTCTCTTCATCAGTGCCGACGGGGTGTCGGGAACTGAAGTAGTATGTTGGTCTTTTCATCAGTGTCGACGGGGTGTCGGGAACTGAAGCAGCATATTGGTCTCTTTGTCTCTTCATCAGTGCCGACGGGGTGTCGGGAACTGAAGCAGCATGTTGGTTTCTTCATCAGTGCCGACGGGGTGTCGGGAACTGAAGCAGTATATTGGTCTCTTCATCAGTGCCGACGGGGTGTCGGGAACTGAAGCAGCATATTGATCTCTTCATCAGTGTCGACGGGATGTCGGGAACTGAAGCAGCATGTTGGTCTCTTCATCAGTGCCGATGGGGTGTCGGGAACTGAAGCAATATGTTGGTCTTTTCATCAATACCGACGGGGTGTCGGGAACTGAAGCAGCGTGTTGGTCTCTTTGTCTCTTCATCAGTACCGACGGGGTGTTGGGAACTGAAGCAGTATGTTGGTCTCTTTGTCTCTCTTTTTTTTTCTTCTCTCTTTTCTCTTCTTCTCTTCTTTTTCTTCTCTTCTCTTTTTTGTCATCTTTTTTTTCTCTTCTCTCTTTTTGTTGTTTTTTTTTCTTCTCCTCTTCTTCCCTTCTTTTTTTTTCTCTCTTTTTTTTGAAGAACTCCGGGTGGCTGCTGGCGTGGATGCCAATGATATAAGAGCTGTCGGCACAGCGGCCGATAATTGAAAGCTGTTGACATGGGGGCCAATAATTGAAAAGATGTCGACCCGAAGGCCGATGATTAAAAGTTGTCGGCTCAGGGGCCGATAATCGAAAGCTGTTGGCATGGGAGCCAATAATTGAAAAGTTGTCGACCCGAAGGCCGATGATTAAAAGCTGTCGGCTCAGGGGCCGATAATTACAAGCTGTTGGCATGGGAGCCAATAATTGAAAAGCTGTCGACCCGAAGGCCGATGATTAAAAAGCTGTCGGCTCAGGAGCCGATAAATGAAATCTGTTGGCATAGGAGCCAATAATTGAAAAGTTGTCGGCTCAGGGGCCGATGATTGAAAAGCCGTCGGCTCAGGGGCCGATGATTGAAAAGCTGTCGGCTCAGGAGCCGATAAGGGAAGTCAAAACAGCCAAGGCTGGGAGCGGGCTTAAAGAGCCAAAGTTGGGGATTAACGAGCCGCGAGGGCAAGAGGTAGGCCATGGGGCCAAGATTGGGCTCTACGAGCCGGTGCTAGGAAAGTAGGCTTCGATGGCCGAAATTGAGTTTATTGCATACGCACATTCTTGTTATTTTATTGTTATTATTTTTTTATTAATTTTATGTTTTTGTTTTTTTTGTCATCATTTTTTTCTCTTCTTTTTTTTAAGCATGCAAGCATTCATTAGCAGGCATAACATAAATATAAGTAAGGCAGCTCCCTCTATAGGGGATAGGATAGGGACGTCCCCCGTAATTCGTAGATGCGGTGCGGGCCGCGAGGTACAATTGAGGGGTGGTGCACCCGTCAAGAGGATATCGCATGTCTTGCATGCATAGCCTAAATTCACGCATTTCACCCGAGGTAATTCTTTGTGGCGTGGCAGTGCAAATGTGTGAACAAAGAGCCCTAACCATAGGGATATGTAGGTTTTCCTGGTGACACTCGATGATCACTCCAGCGCCTACACACATGTTTCAGACTCTCGATTTTGGTAGCTTCGCACAGCCCCCCGTCTGTTTATTTTGGTAGCAGATTTCACCGTTCGGCGCGAGTCTCCTCATGTGTCTTAATGGGGATTCCCGGCTACTAGGATTCATCCTTATTGTAATTCTATTACGGATTCCACCATTTGACGCGAGTCTCCTCATGTGTCTCAATGGGGATTCCCGGCTAATAGGTTTCATCCTTATTATAATTCGTTTCACCATTTCGCGCGAGTCTTCTCATGTGTCTCAATGGGGATTCCCGGCTACTCGGATTCACGTCTCTCTCTCTCTTTTTTTCTCTCCTTTTTTTTTACAGTGGGGGTAGGCAACTTTTTCCTCACGATTACCTTTCACGTGAGTGCAGGAATTCAAGTCTCCGTAGAGTGCTAAGAAGAAATTCGGGCAATCCCTATAATCGAAGGCTATTGAACACATTAAGTGCTAAGTGTGGGAGCGTTGCCTCATGTTTATTTTGTGAGTTGGGCTTAGCGATTCGGCCATGACTCTTCCCCTTGACGTGTGCACTCGCCATAATCGGGTTCCCTTCGAGCGTACGCCGTGACGGGCGTGCATACGGAATCGGGGCGATATTATTTAGCAAGGAAACACGGTCCTAGAAAATTTCAAGGAGGTGTATTATTCTATATTAAGCAACCATGCAAGCAGGGCAATCGTGCATTCTCTTTTTTTGTTTCCATTTTCTTTTTTGTGTTTGTTTTGTTTTTTTTTGTTTTGTTTTTTTTCTGTTTTGTTTTTGTTTTGTTTTTTATTTTTATTTTTGCATAAGAAAATATTATTGTTACGTATAAGTGTAGTGGTAGTAAAGGTATTAGGGAAGCAGACCGTAAAAAGGCCGAAAGGATATTAGGGAAGCGGGCTATAGAACCCAAGGGACATTACGGGAGTGAGCCATAAGGGCTAAAAGATGCTGGGGATCGGGAGCCAGAATCGGGAGGCGCGGTGGGACGGATGGATTAATCCTGACAGTGGGCCCCGGTCGAAATGGCCCTGCAGAGGGGCGTTGGGTAGAGGGATGTGAGAGTCGAAGAGACGGGTCTCTTTTGTTCTCTAGCCGGGGAAGGGTCCGGACCAAAGTGAAAGGTTTATTCTATTGTCCTCTGGCCGGGAAGGATCCAAACCAAAGTGAGATGTCTATTTTTTTTAACTGGGAAGCTGTCGGCTGAGGTGCCAATGATGAGGTAGCTGTCGGCTAGGAGCCGATGATTATATAGTTGTCGACCCGAAGGCCGATAATGAGGTAGCTATCGACTTGGAGGCCGATGATTGGATAGCTGTCGGCCCAAAGGCCGATGAAGGGGTAGCCATCGGCCAAGAGCCGATGATGAGGTAGCTGTCAGCTAGGAGCCGATGATGAGGTAGCTGTCGGCCGATAATTAAATAGTTGTCGACCCGAAGGCCGATGAAGCAGTAGTTGTCGGCTTGAAGCCCCGATGGCTGAAAGTTGGTCGGTTTAGCGCCCCGTCGGTGGAAGGTCTAGTCGATTTAACGCCCCGTCGGCGGAAGGCTTAGTCGGTTTAACGCCCCATCGTCGGAGGGTTTAGTCAGTTTCACGTCCCGTCGGTGGAAGGTTTAGTCGGTTTCACGCCCCATCGGCGGAAGGTCTAGTCGGTTTAACGCCCCGTCGGCGGAAGGTCTAGTCGGTTTAACGCCCCGTCGGCGGAAGGTTTAGTCGGTTTAACGCCCCGTCGGCGGAAGGTCTAGTCGGTTTAAAGCCCCGATGGCTGAGTATCTGTCGGCTTGAAGCCCCGATGGCTGAATATCTGTCGGCTTGAAGCCCCGATGGCTAAATATCTGTCGGCTTGAAGCCCCGATGGTTAAATATCTGTCGGCTTGAAGCCCCGATGGCTAAATATCTATCGGCTTGAAGCCCCGATGGCTGAATATTTTTCGGTTTAATGCCCCATCAGCGGAATGCTGATTGGTTTCTATTTGTTGGGTGACTTGAGGTCGGAGGTAAAAGTTTACCTCATAACGATTTTTTTGAAGAGGCAAGTGCAAAGACCATGTTCGCCTTGTGGCCGTTCTTTCTCTTCTTCTCTTCTTCTTTTGTGTGGAGAGATAGGTGTAAAGACCATGTTTGCCTCACGACTGCTCTTTTTCTTCTTCTCTTCTTCTTTTATGGAGAGGCGGGTGCAAAGACCGCGTCTGCCTCGTGACTCTCCTTTTTTCTTCTTTTCTTCTTTTGTAGAGAGGCAGGAGCAGAGACCATGTTCACCTCGTGACTCTTTCTCTTTTCTTTTTTTTCTTTTGTGTGAAGAGGCGGGTTCAAGGACCATGTTCGCCTCATGTCTCTATTTTTTTCTTCTTTTCTTCTTTTGTAGAGAGGCAGGTACAAATACCATGTTCGCCTCGTGACTCTTTCTCTTTTCTTTTCTCTTGTGTGAAGAGGCGGGTTCAAGGACCATATTCGCCTCATGTCTCTTTTTTTTTCTTCTCTTCTTCTTTCGTAGAGAGGCAGGTGCAGAGACCATGTTCGCCTCGTGACTGTTCTTTCTTTTCTTCTCTTCTTCTTTTATGGAGAGGCAGGTGCAAGGACCATGTTCGCCCCGTGATTGTTCTTTCTCTTCTTCTTTTATGGAGAGGCGGGTGCAGAGACCGTGTTCGCCCCGTGATTGTTCTTTCTCTTCTTCTCTTCTTCTTTTATGGAGAGGCGGGTGCAAAGACCGCGTCTGCCTCATGACTCTCTTTTTTTTTCTTTTCTTCTTTTGTAGAGAGGCAGGTGTAGAGACCATGTTTGCCTCGTGACTCTTTCTCTTTTCTTTTTTTTTTCTTTTTTTTCTTTTATGTGATGAGGCGGGCTCGAGGACCACGTCTACCTCATGTGTCTTCTTTTGGTTCTGCTCTTCTTCTTTTGTGTGAAGAGGCGGGCTCGAGGACCACGTCTACCTCATGTGTCTCTTCTTCCTTTTCTTCTCTTCTTTTACGTAATGAGGCGGGCTCGAGGATCACGTCTGTCTCATGTGTATTCTTTCTTTTCTTCTCTTCTTTTGTGTGATGAGGCGGGCTCGAGGACCACGTCTGTCTCATGTGTCTTTTCTTCCTTTTCTTCTTTTCTTTTGTGTGATGAGGCGGGCTCAAAGACCACGTCTGCCTCGTGCATGTCTTTTTCTTTATTCTGCTATTCTTTTCTCATTAATGCTTCCACGCTAGAGTGTATTTCTCTTAATGTGCCCCCAGGTTGGGGTGTAGCTTCATTTGGTATGCATCCCCCCCTAAGGGGTGTGTTTTGCCTCTTTGCTTCTGTGCCCCCAGCCAGGGTGTATTTTTCATGGCTTCTATGTCCCCAGACCAGGGTGTGTTTTTTAATGCCCCCGAGGCGGGATGTAGCTCTCTTCAAATGCCCCCATGGTGGGGTATACTCTTTACGGCTTCTATGCCCCCAGGTGGGGTATGTTTCTTCTTCAAATGCCCCCAAAGCGGGGTGTAGCTCTCTTCAAATGCCCCCATGGTGGGGTATGCTCTTCACGGCTTCTATGCCCCCAGGTGGGGTATGTTTCTTCTTCAAATGCCCCTAAAGCGGGGTGTAGCTTTTGTTTCTTATATCCCCCCCATGGCGGGGGTGAATTCAGCTCCTTTTTTTTACCCCTGAAGGCGGAGGAGTGCTTCTCTTCATATGTCCCCGGCACGAGGGTGTATCTTTTGCTTCTTATGCCCCCCTGAGGCCGGGGTGCATCTCTTTACGGCTTCTGTGCCCCCGAAGCAGGGTATGTTATTTCTTCAAATGCCGCTTGGGCGGAGTATGTCTTTCTTCTTATGCTCACAGATCGGGATGTATGTCTCTTCGCTTCTGTGCCCCAGGTCAGGGTAGATGCTTCTGCTGCTTATTCGCCAAGGGCGGAGTGTGTCTCTTTTTGTGCCCCCAGAGCGGGGTAAGTGCATCTGCTTCTTATGCGCCAGGGGCGGAGTGTATCTCTTTTTCTTGTGCCCCCAAAGCATGGTAGGTCCTCTGCATGTGTCCCCAGGTCGGTGTAACGACCCGAGAATCCGATTACCGGGAAGGCCCGATAACCCGAGACTCGCACCATCACCCAAGAGTCCGAAGACTCGGAAGGGTTAGAAGGATGGTGTGAAAACTACACAAGTATCACAAGTAATTGCAGAAATTAAACAGGAAATAAATTAGCATTTTACATGGTCCACAAAATAACAACAGTAGTCCACAACTAGTACAGAGACAAGAAAGAAAAGTACAGCTACACGGGGCATATCCCGGCTCTGACCTCTGGCACTACCTCTGGGCACCCGTACCACGCTGCACCCCAGACGCGCTCCCCCGGGGCGGCGCCTCACCTGAAACACGGTGAAAACACGCAGGGAATGAGTCTCGAAACAAGACTCAGTAGGGATCACTCGAACCCTACCTCGTAAAATGAGAAAACACTACGCTAGCGGTAGGGGAGTACCTCAGAAAGGAAAGCCTTGTACTCCACACAACAAAGACCCTACGGCACGTAAACCGGCACACGTGCCACGGTGAGACAACCGAAGCTCAACGGTCGACCCGGCAACCCAAAGGTCAAACCCACGAAACTGACAGTCTGACACTCCGTACTCGACAGGAGTACCTCCCACTAGAAGCACAGTCAGTAGCGTCTCCTGACGTCTTACACCGCACCGCAGGTGAACTGCCTGACGTGGTAGCGCCTACCCAAGGCACGAACACCGAACAAGTAACCACAAACAAGTGACTAGCTGGGGTCACGCCTGTCGACGTGGGTCCAACCGCCCCCAACCACGTGTGCACACACAGACCGCGCGTCCCTGGTCTGGCCCTCTGACCGGTTTCCCCCTCAGCCGGATTCTGGCTGCAAGACGTGGGGCCCAACGGTAACCGGTCCACAAACCGTCTCTAAGGGTCAGCCCGTACACCACTCCCTGGTGCGACCAGCATACGCGTACTGGTAGGCTACGACTAGTGGAGGGTCACTGAAGGAGTAGACTCTCAAGTCAACGGAAAACAACGTCTGCATCCGACGACATACGGGGACCACCCCACGTACCGGCCCCGTCGCACGGTGGCCACAGTCGGACTAAAAACGGGGTTGCAACCCTCTCGGGGCAACCAGGCGCCTGACGGTCCACCCCTGGACCGTCACAGGCAAGTGACGGTCTAGGCAGGACCGTCACAAGAAGCCTGGCGGTCCTACGCAGGCCGTCACACTCTCAGCGCCAAAACAGAATGTAACGTGCCTGCCCTGACGCGTTACAGACTGTGACGCGCCTAAGCAGGTGCGTCACAGAACGTAACGGCCCAGCCTAGGGGTGTTACACTTCCTGGGGCTGAAACGGCTCTGACGCACCCACACTGGGCCGTCACAAGGCTGTGACGCGCCAGCCCTGGTGCGTCACACGCCTTGACCCCCAACGGTCAAAAACCAACGGTCGGATGCCTCTGACGGTCCACCCCAGGCGCGTTACAGGCATGTAACGGTCTGGCGGGGGCCGTCACACTCCCAGCCCCCGGCTGGTTAACAGGGGCTGTGACGCACCCTCCCAGGCGCGTCACACGGCTGTGGCGGTCTATCGCGAGACCATCACAGCCCCTGGCCCCAAAGGCTAACAAGTGCATGTGACGCACCCTCCCAGGCGCGTCACACCCAAATGGCGGCCTAACGCGGGACCGTTACAGTCCCTGACCCCCAAGGCTTAACAAAGGGCATGTAACGGCCCCTCCAAGGCGCGTTACATCATGTAACGGTCCCTGGAAGGACCGTTACAAGCACCCGACGGCGAAAACGGCAGAACCGCCCAAAAACTTTGACCACGCCCCCGTGCCTCCACCGGAGAGGGGGAAATCAAAGGGGAAGACCCCTAGGGATCCCTAGCATGCATCTAAGCCACCAAAACTCGAAATCACGGGCTAAATCCATAGATCGGGCGAGCTCTCCCCAAATCATGGAAAACCCCAAACCCGCTCAATCACGCCCCTCTCGGCCTCCCCTCGGCCTATAAACCACAGAAATGAACGGCGGGGAGATAGGGAACGTCACCCAACCTTAATGGAGCGAATGCTCCGCCGGATCGTCCCCGATCGCAAGAAAATGCTTTGAAAACCCTCGTTCTTCCTTGAGCTCCCACGACCCACGAACCCCTCCACGATCACCTCGTCGCCGCCGTCATCACCACGCCGTCGCCCCGTGCCGTCTGCAGCCGGAGGGGACGCCGCCGCGGTCTCGCCGGACGAAGAAGATAGGAAGAGGGGGCGGTGCTCACGGTGGGAGAGAAAGGAGGAAGAAGAAGAAGAAGAAGAAGGTGGGGGAGAGAGAGAAAATAGGGGGGGTATTTATAGGAAAATCCAGAAAATCCAGAAAATACCAAAAAATAGAAAATTACATTTCTGGAATCCTCGGGACGCACCAATCGCAACGGTACCACTCGTGCCTAGGTGAACGACCCGGTTCACCCGCAGCGAGGTTCCGAAGGAATTACCGAAACACACACCGGAAATCGGGAAACACGCGCGGAAAAGTCGCGGAACGCCTCCGGGCCTCCGAAACAACTCCGGATCACGCCGATCAGAACACGAAAGATGACCGAAACGAAATTTCAGACACAATGGAGTCAGACACTCTGAAAAACCAGATCCGAGACCCACGAAGAAGGATCTGAAAGGTCCGGGATATTACAGCCCTCCCCCCTTAGGGAATTTTGTCCTCGAAATTGGGAACAACCCAAGGGGAAAGAAGAGGAAGACTCACTCAAACAGGTAAGAGAACTGCTGACGCATCTCGTCCTCACGTTCCCAAGAAGCCTCACCACCAGAGTGCCGTTGCCACACCACCTTTACCAAGGGGATGAGTTTGTTCCGCAGGCGCTACTCTCGCCTATCCTCCACGCGGATCGGAAACTCTGGGAGAGAGAGATCGGGAGTCACCTCAGGCCAAACAGAAATCTCGAGCACATGAGAGTCATCGGGCACATATTTTCGCAACATCGAGACGTGGAACACGTCATGCACCGACGCCAACTCAAGGGGTAACTGCAACCGGTAAGCAACCTCACCGATGCGCTCCAAGATCACAAAAGGACCAATATAGCGGGGACTCAGCTTCCCACGCCGTCCAAAACGCATCACCCCCTTCATCGAAGAAACTCTCAAGAACACACGATCGCCCACGGCGAACTCGAGAGGCTGCCTCCTACGGTCAGCGTAGCTCTTCTGCCGACTCTGGGCCGCCAACATGTTCTGACGAACCAAGTGCACAACCTCCACACATTGCTGCACCAACTCTGGTCCCGTCACAACACGCTCACCAACCTCAAATCAATCAAGTGGAGTCCGGCAAGGACGCCCATACAGAGCCTCATAGGGAGCCATACCAATGCTCGAATGATAGCTGTTGTTATAGGCAAACTCCACCAATGGTAGGTGATGAATCCAACTCCCCTGCCACTTCAGGCAGCAGGATCTCAGCATGTTCTCCAAAGTCTGGATGGTCCTCTCAGACTGACCATCAGACTGAGGATGATATGCCGAGCTAAAAGCCAACTCCGTGTCAAGGGCTCGCTGGAAACTCCTCTAGAATCCAGAAGTGAAGCACGGATCCCGATCTGACAAGATCGAAACGGGAATCCCATGCAACGGCACGATCCGCTCCACATACAAACGAGCCAACTTGGACACGCTCCAGCTGACTTTGACCGGTAACAACCGAGTCACCTTCGTCAGCCGATCCACCAGCAACCAAATACTGTCCTGCCCACCCGGGGTCCTCAGCAACCCCACCACAAAATCAATGGTCACGTGGTCCCACTTCCACGTAGGAACATCCAAGGGCTGGAGAGTACCTCCTGGTCGCTGATGCTCCACCTTCACCTGCTGACAGATCAGGCACCTGGCCACAAATTCTGCGACATCTCTCTTCATGCCAGGCCACCAGAACTGCCTCCGCAAGTTTCGATACATCTTCGGCGCACCCGGGTGTACGGTGTACCTGATCCCATGAGCCTCGCGCAGCACCGCACGACGAATCTGCTCCTCCGCTAGGACGTACAGCCTACCGCGAAACCTCACAGCACCATCCTCGCCGAGTTCCACATCAGCCATCGCCAGAATCCGGGGCAACTCAGGGTCCGCACGCTGAGCCTCTGTCACCTGACGACGGATAGCAGGAGTGATAGTCAGACTCACAAGCACTGCCAACCCTGGCTCCTGAGGAATCTTGAGCCTGAAGGATACTTCGGGTACTTGTTCCCAGAGCCTCCACTTCCTCAACATCAAGGCACTGACCGTGACCTTCCGACTCAGGGCATCGGCGACGACATTCATCCTGCCATGCTGATAAGACAGGGTAAAGTCATAATCCTTCATAAATTCCATCCAACGCCTTTGCCTGAGGTTCAGGTCCCTCTGTGAGAACACGTACCTCAAACTCTGATGGTCAGTGAACATCTCGAACTTCTCGCCGTACAGATAATACCTCCATATCTTCAGCGCGAAGATCACCGCCGCCAACTCAAGGTCATGGGTAGGGTAGTTCTCCTCGTGGGGCTTTAGCTACCGAGATGCATAAGCCACCACTATGCCATGCTGCATCAACACAGCACCCAACCCAACGTCGGAAGCATCTGTACACACCACGAAACCTCCCGAGCCAGAAGGTAAAACCAACACCGGAGCCGAGGTGAGCAATCTCTTCAATTCCCTGAAGCTCTGCTCACACCCCTCAGACCAGACGAAAGGCACATCCTTCCACGTGAGCCTAGTCATCGGGGCCGTAATGCGAGAAAAATCATGGATAAACCGACGATAATAACCCGCAAGCCCCAAGAAACTCCGGATCTCCGTCACCGACCTCGGCCTTGGCCACTGCATCACTGCCTCGACCTTGGCGGGGTCCACGGAAATACCATCACCAGAAATCACGTGCCCCAGAAAGTGCACCTCGTCGAGCCAAAACTCCCACTTGCTGAGCTTCGCATACAACTAGTGATCTCGCAACGTCTGCAGCACCACACCCAAATGGTACGCGTGCTCCTCAGCAGATTGTGAATAAACAAGGATGTCATCTACGAAGATGACCATGAACTGGTCCAAATACGGATGAAACACCCTCTGCATCAAGTCCATGAAGGCTGCTGGGGCATTAGTGAGCCCGAACGGCATCACCAAAAACTCATAATACATGTACCTCGTACTGAATGCAGTCTTCTCCACATCGGACTCGCGAATTCTCAGCTGATAGTAACCGGACCGCAAATCAATCCTCGAGAACACTCGCGCAGACTGGAGCTGGTCGAACAAATCATCGATCCGTGGCAACGGATACTTGTTCTTAATGGTTACTTCATTCAGCTATCGATAGTCAATGCATAGCCGCAGACTACCGTCCTTCTTCTTCACAAACAACACGGGCGCACGCCAAGGGGAAAAGCTAGGACGAACATACCCCTTGGGCAACAGCTCCTGCAACTGCGCCCTCAACTCCCTCAACTCAGCGGGGGCCATACAGTAGGGAGCCTTCGCCAAAGGTCCCGTACCAGGCACAACCTCGATCACAAAATCGATCTCCCGCTTGGGAGGTAATCCAGGCAACTCCTCGGGAAAGACGTCGGGAAACTCGCACACCACCAGAATGTCCTCGACATTCGGTTCCATCCGGTCAAACACAACCACGGACGCGATAAAACCCTGACAACCAGAATCAAGCAACCGACGGGCTCGAATAGCAGAAATGAGGAATCGAGAATAGGTGGGACGGATACCTTGGAAATAGAAGGTCCGCTTGCTCGGATGCTGGAAGTAGACCCTCTTCATTCCACAATCCACCATCGCTCCATGAGTCTCGAGCCAGTCCATGCCTAGAATCACATCGTAATCCCAAAGCTGCAACGCATACAACCTGCCTGGCATACTCCGCCCATCGATCCAAACTGGAACCTGATCGAAGCAATACGGAGTGATCATAAAATCACCCGAAGGTAACTCCACTGCCAAATCACATAACAACTGGGTCACCGGCTCCTCAATGCTCAACGCGAAATCCTCCGAAATAAACGAATGAGACGCGCCAGAATCAAACAAAACCCGATCCGCACAACCCAAAATCTGAACGGTACCTTCCACGAGATGCGACGCCACTGCCTCTACCCTGGTCATGTGCGTGATCTGGCCTCGAGCTCTCTGCCTGCCTCCCACACTAGCTGACCTGGGTAGCGGCGGATACTGTCCCTGCTGTTGTTGCTGCCTCTGTTGCTGGGGAACCTGCTGCTGCGGCGGCCTCTGAGGACAGTCACGCGCCATGTGCCCTGGCTGGTCACACCGAAAACAGATAATCGGCGCCGTGCACTGCCTACCTGGGTGAAACCCACTACATCATGGACACGGTCCTCGCGACCCACCCATTGATCCCTGACGCTGCAAGGGGATCGGCTGCTGTACACTACCCGATGAAGCTTGCCCCTGATCCTTGGACTTCTTCTTGCTGAACCCTTTCTTGAAAAACTTCTTGACCTTCGTGCCAAAGGATGCAGATCCTATCATCGATGCTGCCTGTGCCGACACTCCTGAACCACTCATCGCATGCTGGAAGGAACCCTGCTGCTGGGTAGCCGACTACTGGCTGCGACCTGACAAAGACTGCCCCTGGCTGATCGGTCCTCGGGTCCTCTGCATATCCATCTCCAAAGAAGCCGCAACACGAGATGCTGTCTCTAGATCAGTGGCCCCGTTCGCAATCAGATGGTGCCTCAGCTCCTGCCTCAAACCCTGAACAAACTGCGCGGTCTTCACCCTCTCATGCTCCATGATGTGAGGTGCATACCGACCCAGCTCGATAAATCGGGCCCTGTACTGCAACACGGACATGTCGCCCTGTACCAGCTCCAGAAACTCCCGCATCCGCTGCGTAGCAACAAAATCTGGACAGTACGTACGCTCGAAAGCACTGACGAAGTCGTCCCACTCGACCTGCTCAAGTGGACGAAGCTGAAAGGATGTCTTCCACTCAGAAGACCACCACTTCCGAGCCGTACCCTGTAACTGGTTGTAGGCCAACACCACTCTGTCCTCGGCAGCACTCTTCGCAGAACTGAACACCCGATCCATCTCATCAAGCCAATCACGAGCCACATCAGGGTCTGCCTGGCCGCTGAAGTAAGGTGGATGGAACTGCAGAAAGTCCCTCACTGCTCGGCCTGGCCCACGCCTAGCTAACGAGCCCTCACCAGCCTCTCCGTCGAACTGCTGAGACATAAGCTGGTACATGTCACGGAAGAAATCCTCGGCCCCCGGAACCCTCGCAGTAGCCGCGGCCTCAGTAACTCCTAGTGGCGCTCTACTATGCTCCTCCTGGTCCCCCTAGACCCCCTGCTGGATCTCCTGACCTCCAGCCGACTGCCCCTGCTGAGAGCGAGTGCTCCTCCTCGGTGCCATGCTCGCTCCTGAAGCAAAAGACAGAAAACACGAGAACGGCAAGGTCAAGAAAACGCATGATGCCCAATGCCAGTGTCATCTGTACATTATTGTTGTGGACTAGTGGACCACTACAATCACCTATGATTCTCGCATAATTCCACAACCGCGCTCTGATACCAGCTGTAACGACCTAAGAATCTGATTACCGGGAAGGCTCGATAACCCGAGACTCGCACCGCAACCCACGAGTCCGAAGACTCGGAAGGGTTAGAAGGATGGTGTGGAAACTACACAAGTATCACAAGTAATTGCAAAAATTAAACAGGAAATAAATTAGCATTTTACATGGTCCACAAAATAACAACAGTAGTCCACAACTAGTACAGAGACAAGAAAGAAAAGTATAGCTACACGGGGCATACCCCGACTCTGACCTCTGGCACTACCTCTGGGCACCCGCACCACGCTGCACCCCAGACGCGCTCCCCCGGGGCGGCGCCTCACCTGAAACACGGTGAAAACACGCAGGGAATGAGTCTCGGAACAAGACTCAGTAGGGATCACTCGAACCCTACCTCGTAAAACGGGAAACCACTATGCTAGCGGTAGGGGAGTATCTCGGAAAGGAAAGCCATGTACTCCACACAACAAAGACCCTACGGCACGCAAATCGGCACACGTGCCACGGTGAGACAACCGAAGCTCAACCGTCGACCCGGCAACCCAAAGGTCAAACCCACGAAACTGACAGTCTGACACTCCGTACTCGACAGGAGTACCTCCCACTAGAAGCACAGTCGGTAGCGTCCCCTGGCGTCTTACACCGCACCACAGGTGAACTGCCTGACGTGGTAGCGCCAACCCAAGGCACGAACACCGAACAAGTAACCACAAACAAGTGACTAGCTGGGGTCACGCCCGTCGACGTGGGTCCAACCGCCCCCAACCACGTGTGCACACACAGACCGCGCGTCCCTGGTCTGGCCCTCTGACCGGTTTCCCCCTCAGTAGGACTCTGGCTGCAAGACGTGGGGCCCAACGGTAACCGATCCACAAACCGTCTCTAAGGGTCAGCCCGTACACCACTCCCTGGTGCGACCAGCACACGCGTACTGGTAGGCTACGATTAGTGGAGGGTCACTGAAGGAGTAGACTCTCAAGTCAACGGAAAACAATGTCCGCATCCGACGACGTACGGGGATCACCCCACGTACCGGCCCCGTCGCACGGTGGCCACAATCGGACTAAAAACGGGGTTGCAACCCTCTCGGGGCAACCAGGCGCCTGACGGTCCACCCCTGGACCGTCACAGGCAAGTGACAGTCTAGGCAGGACCGTCACAGGAAGCCTGACGGTCCTATGCAGGCCGTCACACTCTCAACGCCAAAATAAAATGTAACGCGCCTGCCCTGACGCGTTACAGAGTGTGACACGCCTAAGCAGGTGCGTCACAGAACATAACGGCCCAGCCCAGGGGCGTTACACTTCCTGGGGGTGAAACGGCTCTGACGCACCCACACTAGGCCGTCACAAGGCCGTGACGCGCCAGCCCTGGTGCGTCACACGCCTTGACCCCCAACGGTCAAAAACCAACGGTCGGATGCCTCTGACGGTCCACCCTAAGCGCGTTACAGGCATGTAACGGTCTGGGGGGGCCGTCACACTCCCAGCCCCCGGCTGGTTAACAGGGGCTGTGACGCACCCTCCCAGGCGCGTCCCACGGCTGTGGCGGTCTATCGCCGGACCGTCACAGCCCCTGGCCCCAAAGGCTAACAAGTGCGTGTGACGCACCCTCCCAGGCACGTCACACCCAAATGGCGGCCTAACGCGGGACCGTTACAGTCCCTTACCCCCAAGGCTTAACAAAGGGCATGTAACGGCCCCTCCAAGGCGCGTTACATCATGTAACGGTCCCTGGAAGGACCGTTACACGCACCCGACGGTGAAAACGGCAGAACCGCCCAAAAACTTCGACCACGCCCCCGTGCCTCCACCGGAGAGGGGGAAATCAAAGGGGAAGACCCCTAGGGACCCCTAGCATGCATCTAAGCCACCAAAATACGAAATCACGGGCTAAATCCAAAGATCGGGCGAGCTCTCCCCAAATCATGGAAAACCCCAAACCCGCTTAAACACACCCCTCTCGGCCTCCCCTCGGCCTATAAACCACGGAAATGAACGGCGGAGAGCTAGGGAACGTCACCCTACCTCAATGGAGCGAATGCTCCGCCGGATCGTCCCCGATCGAAAGAAAATGCTTTGAAAACCCTCGTTCTTCTTTGAGCTCCCACGACCCACAAACGCCTCCACGATCACCTCGTCGCCGCCGTCGTCACCACGCCATCGCCCCGTGCAGTCTGCAGCTGGAGGGGACGCCGTCGCGGTCTCGCCGGACGAAGAAGAGAGGAAGAGGGGGCGGTGCTCACGGTGGGGGAGAAAGGAGGAAGAAGAAGAAGAAGAAGAAGGTGGGGGGAGAGAGAAAATAGGGGGGGTATTTATAGGAAAATACCGAAAAATAGAAAATTACATTTCCGGAATCCTCGAGACGCACCGATCGCAACGGTACCACTCGTGCCCAAGTGAACGACCTGGTTCACACGCAACGAGGTTCCGAAGGAATTGCCGAAACACACACTGGAAATCAGGAAACACGCGCGGAAAAGCCGCGGAACGCCTCCGGGCCTCCGAAACAACTCCGGATCGCGCCGATCCGAACACGAAAGATGACCGAAATAAAATTTCGGACACAACGTAGTTGGACACTCCGAAAAACCAGATCTGGGACCCACGAAGAAGGATCTGAAAGGTCCGGGATATTACAGTCGGGGTGTATTCTTTTGCTTCTTATGACCCCGCGGCGGGGTGATCTCTCTTCAGATACCCCTGAGTCGGGGCGTATCTTTGTCTCCCATGGAGGGGGTATGTTTCTTCTTCAAAAGCCCCCAGGCCAGGGTGTATTCTTCTCTTTCTTGAGCTCCCGAGGCGGGAGGGGTTCTTTTCATGTGCCCCCGTAGCGGGATGTGCTTCTTTCTTCAAGTGTCCCCAGGCCGGGGTGAATTCTTTTCTTCTTCCCAGACACATCGGGGGGAATGTTTGCTTCTTGTGCTCCCAAGGTGGGGTGTATTGCTACTTTTGATGCCCCCAAGGTGGGGCGTATTGCTGCTTCTAATGCCCCAGAGCGAGGTATCCTTTTTTTATATGCCCCCGACACGGGGTGTATTCCGCTTCTAGTGCCCCTAGAGTGGAGTGTATTGCCGCTTTTGATGCGGGGTGTAGTTCTTGCTTTTTATGCACCCGAGGCGGGGTGTGACTTCTTCAAATGCCCTTAAGCCGGGGCGTATTCTTCATGACTTCTATGCCCCCTGGCGGGGTACGTTTCTTCTTCAAATGCCCCTAAGCCAGGGTGTGTTCTTATACTTTTTGCGCCCCTCAAGGCGAGGTGCTTTCCTCTCCATATGCCCCTAGCATGGGGTGTGCTTTTGTTTCTTATGCCCCCAGGCCAGGGTACGTTCCTTCTTCATATACCCCTAAGTCAGGGTGAGTTTCTCTTTTTGTGTGTCCCCAGGCCGGGGTGAATTCTTTTCTTCTTATGCCCCCATGGCGGGGTATGTCTTTTGCTTCAGGTGCCCCCATATCGGGGTGTATTTCCCATTCAAATGCCCCTAAGCCGGGGTGCAGCTCTATTTCTTCTTACGTCCCCAGGTCGGAGCGGATTCTTCTTCAAATACCCCGAAGCCGGGGTGTAGCTTTTGCTTTGTGTGCCCCTCAGTCGGGGCGGATTCTCTTCATGTGCCCCTGGGAATGGGGTGTATTTCTTTTTTTTTGCCTCCTATGCCCCCGTAGCAGGGTATATATCTTCTTCTCATCCCCCATGGTGGGGTATGTGCATGCTTTCTTCGGGAGTGGTGGCCGTGCTTGGCCTCATTACTATAAAGCATTCCCCACAGCGGGTAACCATTCACCAAGCTACAATTGTGGCACGTTGGGTCTTTTAACAACCACTCGGGGCCCGTTTTGTGCCGGATGGAGGCAGCAGGAAGGAGGAACGAGCGGGGTCATTGCACCGCGGACTCGGGACCTCCTAGAGTCAGGCGGGATGTCGGGTTTCTTCTTGCTCTTTCAGTCGGCGATGCTGGCCAACTTCTCTTCCTTTCTTCTTTATTTCTCCCCTTTTTTTGTATGATTGACCAGGGTGGAGGTGCAGGAGAGCGCTCACCCCCTCAGGGAGGGGATGAGTGGTTCGCTTCACCACATCAACCCCACAATGGTAATCTTAATTCAGCACGGGTCTCGACAGACGTGGGCGTACAACCCTCTCCTCGCCGACTCTTTCTCTTCTTTTTCTCTTTCTTTCTTTTCTTCTTTTCTTCTTTTCTTCTTTTCTTCTCTTTCTTCTTGAGGAAAAAGGGGGGGCTTGATTTCCCCTCCCTTCTCTTCTCTTTCTCTTCTCCTTTTTTTTTATAACAGCCCCCATGATTCCTGAAAGCTGCATATGCTTCGAAGCAGCGTCCTCGAGGCCGCGAAGGCAGCTGCATCGAGTATGGATTTTCTCCCCATAGGGCTGGTGAAGACAGCACCTGCAATTCATCAAAGCAGGCAAACATTGTTTATTAGGGGGCCATGAGGCCCTACTTCCCGGCGAAGAGATGAAGGGTAGTTTTTGTCCCACCGGGCGTGCCAGACTTGTGGACGCACTAAAATTCGCTTGTTCAGGTGGTTCGTCTGTTAAGTGTGTGGGCGTGCCAGTCACTGAGTGACAATTTATTCGGGCTCCGAAGAGCCAATGGTGCGCTCGATCTGACTCGGTCAGACGATTGTGTGGTTCGTGTCGGGACCAAAACCCGCCGCGCCATAAAGGTCATGGCGTCATTTACATCCCCCATACGTGGGAACACCCTTGATTAATCGCCGGGATTCAGGGCCTCATGGCCAAGAAATCAATTGCATGGTTGGTCTATTATGAGGTATTGAAATCCTCGCGCGAGGGCGAGATGAAAACCATTCACGGTCATGTCAGTCGTGTACTGACCATTTAATGTTCGGACGAATGTCCGGCTCGAGAAAATCGCGGTTGTCGCGGGAAAATCGGAACGCATGTATGCTGAGGTACGGCAAATTTATTGTTCGGAAGAGCGGAAAACGTTCGGCTAAGCCTCGGTTAGAGCGGTCAAAAACCAGTAAATCTGTTGGCCCGGTGCAAGAGCAAGCTGCGACCATACTGCGGTGGCCCCCCGCGGTCGAAACAAGACTTGCATGAGCCTCATTAATATTTTCGGTGCCAAGGGGCAATGAGGAAATATCCCTTGAATCGGCTGAAAAGCCCTGTGTCTAGGGAAGCGGACATTCGAAATGTGTCGGTCATTCGGGAGACCGTTTAATATTCGGACGGGTGTCCGGCTTGAGAATATCATAATCGTCGCAGGAGGACCTAGAACATATGTATGTCGTGATACGGCAAATACATTATTCTGAGACACTGAAAACATTCGGTTAAATCTCGGTTAGTGTAACAGGAAACTAGCGAATTTATTGGTCCGGTGCGAGATCGAGTCGGGACCATACCGGGGCTGCCTCCCGCTGTCCAAACGGGGCTTGCGTGGGCATCATTAATGTTCCCAGTGCCGGAGGGAAACGGGGAAGAGTCCCGGGACTAGATTCCAAAACCAAAACATGTTCGAAGGAAGCGAGCTATAGGCCAAGGGTGTGGGTCAGACAATGACCATAATCGGGACGGACCCGAGGCCCAAGCACAGCCCACAAAGGCCTTATTGATATTCCCATGTATATGGTCCAGGGATGACAGGAGCCATCTCGTTCTATTCAGATTTCTGTCGGTCACTTGCGGACCATTTGATATTCGGACAAGGGTCCATATTGAAGGTGCGACGTAGATAGGAACAACCTCGTACAAATGTATGCCGAGTTTGCGGCAATTTCAATGAAAGGGCGGGAACGAATCCCGATAGGGTGAATCCGATTTGACGAGCTATCGGCCCGGAGCAATACTGGGTCGCGACCACGTCGGGGTAGGAGCCGTCGGCCATGTTGGTTGCTCACGGGTCTTTTCATGTTCAGACACAGGTTCGTAATAGAAACGCGACGAAAACCGAGGTGAACCCGTTCAAATGTCTACCGAACGTGCGGCAATTTTAGTAGTGGCTCGGAAGGGATCCGGCCTGAGAAACGAGTTTGGTTTAATCGGAATGTCAGCCCGAGGCGAGGTCGGGCCATGGCCATTTCGGGATAATTTCCAAGACTCAGGCCCAACCTGGAAGGGCGGCATTGTTGTTCCTTCAGCATCGGGTCACGGGAGAGACGGGGCAGCAACATAGATTTTACCATTTTCTTTATCTGGGCTTTAAATTATGTGCATATATATTTTATTGCTTATTTCCCTTTTATGTATTTATTCTGGATGATTTCTCCATTTTGTTTATTATTATTATTATTATATTTTACCTTTCCTTTTTTTACTATTATTATTATTCATTCACATTTTTTTGTTTATTTCTCATATATATATATATATTCAAGTTTATTTATTTATCATAATTTTTATTAATTTATTATCATCATTATCATTATCATTATCATTATCATGTCATATTTATATATGTTTATATATATTTATTTTGGAAGGAAAAGTGGGCCGTTGGGGGCAAAAAGGGGTGTACCGGCGAAGGCAGGGAGAGCATGCCGGAGAGGGGCTGGGAGAGTGTGCCAGTGAAGGGGCAGGCTGGCGTGTGTGCCGGCGAAGGCGCGAACGGGCGTGCCGGCGAGGGGGCGCGGATGGGCGTGCCGGTGAAGGACGTGCAGGCGTACCGTTGAGCGTAGGGAGGGAGCGTGCCGGTAAGGGGGTCACAGGAGCATGCCGGCGAAGAGGCCAGAATGGGTGTGTCGGAGAAAGAAAGGGGAGGCGTGCCGGCGAAGGGCCGGGCTGAGTATGCCGGACAAAGGGTGAAAGGGGTGCCATTGAGTGTGGGGAGAGCGTGCCGGTGAAGGGGTCACGAGAGCGTGCCGGCGAAGGTGGCTGGAGGGGCGTGCCGGCGAAGGGCTGTGGACGTGTGTGCCGGCGGAGAGCCACTAGGCTGGGGCGTGCCGGCGAAGGATGCGAGTAGGTGTACCAGTGAAGGGCGGTGGAAGGCGTACCGGTGAAGAAGGGCGGAAGGGAGCATGCCGGGGAAGGGCGCGAGCGGGCGTACCGGTGAAGGGTGGCTAGAGGGTGTACCGGCGAAGGGCATGGGGAGCCCACTCCTCCTCCATTCTTATGTCTTTTCTCTCTTTTTTTCTCTCTTGATTTTAGTAAGTTTGCATGGGTTTCTTCTCTCTTTCTCTTTATCAACTTCCATTCTTTCTCTCCTGAGGACGGATGTTCAAGTTACTTAGTTGTTGTTCGATTTGGCTCTCTTTGAGTTGATTACGGTTCCCTTGCCTCGGTTAAAGCGTTTTACCGTTGTTCTCTTTTTTATTTCTTTGTTGCTTTCTTTTAGTCCTTTTTAACGTGTGGTCGTTCCATTTGTTGGTTGCTTCCTTTTATCTTTTTAATATGTTATCGTTTCTAACGAAAATTCGGCAGCATCTCCACTTGACCCCAGCGTAAGGGAGATACAGGGAACGCGCCCACAAGGAGTGGCGGAACCCGATAACTGGAGGTGGGCACCCGAGAGCGGCAACACCTTAATAAAGCTTCAAAAAACTCAGAAGAAACGGTGAGTGGAAGACTGTTCTAGGACTGGCTAGGGGGTGCACCGGGCAAGAAGGAGGGACAGGTGGCTAGTGTGCCGCCAGGAAGCCTCGAGGGCGTGCCGGGCTAGGAGGAGCTCGGGTGTACCGCGGAGGGGCTGTGCCGGTGAATGGAAGGCCAAGGCATGTCGGCAAGGCGCCCAGGGGTTGTTCCGGTGAACGGGGGCCAAGGCGTGCCGGGCAAAGTAGCTGGGTGCTGTGCCGGCGATGGGCCGATGGGGTGTGCCGGCGAAGGCCTGATCAGGCGCGCCGGCGAAGGGTTCAAAGAGGGGGTGCCGCTGAAGATACGAGTGGGGCGAACGAAAGCGAAAACGCTTGGCAAGAAGTAAACCCTAAAGAAGGAAAAAAAGAAAGGGGCATGAAACACCGAAGGATGCAAACACGGAAGAAATGCCTTAGAAAGACGTCCAAAAGAATTTGCAGGCCTTCCACTTTTATTCTCACAAGAGGAGTGCCCCGGGGGGTTAATACATCGCAACGGTGATAAAAAAAAGGGAAATGAAAGAAAAGAAAGAAGAAAAAGAAATACAGTGGGGAGGGGAACGGAGCATGGACTCCTCCTCTCCCACAGCTCACTCTCTTCTCTCTCCTCTCTTTTCTTCTTCTTCTTTTTCTCTTCGCACAGACGTCAGGAACCGGAGTAGCAACGAGGAGGGGAAGGGCAGTAGGCCCTCTCCCTTTTCTTCTTCTCTTCTTTCCCTTCCTCTTCTTCTTCTTCTCTTCACGCAGACGGCGATGGACGGAGCAGCAGGAGGGGGGAGGCAGAGCCTCCCCTCCCCTTCTTCTTTTCTTCCTCTCTTCCCTTTTCGCACAGACGGCGGCAGTGGGTGGAGCGGCGAAGCCTCTCTTCCTCTCTTCCCTCTTCTTCTCTTCTCCTCTTCTTCTTCTCTTCTTCTTTTCGCCCTCAGCCTGTGTGTGTTTTTTTTTGTCCCCCCCCCCCTCTGTATCGAAGGAGAGGGGTCTTTATACCCCACACGGCGAGAGCGTCCGAACACGGCAGTCGGAGGCGGGAAACCGGAGGCATTGATTGGGGATTTGACCCGTCATCCTTGGTGGCAAGGGGGATAGGTAACGTGGCCCAATCCCGGGCCGACACCTCGGACAGCCCACTGCGCACCAAGGATCCATAGAGCGTGGGCATCACGTCGTCCTGTCGGAGCGTGCCGTTGAAGAGCCTGAATGGCGTGCCGCTGGCAGGCACAACAAGCGTGCCGCTGAGAGGGCCAAAAGGCGTGTCGTTGGAAGACACGACAAGCGTGCTGCTGAAGAGCCCAAAGGGCGTGCCGCTAAAGGGGCGTTAGGGGCATGCCATTGAAGGGGCACGAAGGCGTGCTGTTGAACGGGCGCGAAGGGCGTGCCGTTGAAGGGGCATAAAGGGCGTGCCGCTGAAGGGCGTGCGACAGTGTGCCGCTGAAGGGCCATCGGGGGCGTACCGCTGGGTGCCTTGGGGCGTGACGTTGAAGGCATGGAGAGCGCGCCGTTGAAGAGCAGCCTTCAAGTGTGCCGCTGAAGAGGGGCCCTAGGGAGTGTGCCGCTGAAGGGCACAGGGAGTGTGCCGCTGAAGGGCTGTAGGGAGTGTGCCGCTGAAGGAGGGCACGGGTGTGCCGTTGGGCAACCCTGGGGGTGTGACGCTGAGAGGCCTTGGGGGGGTGCCGCTGAAGAGGCCACTGAAGGCTTCAGGGCGTACCGCTGAAGGGGCCTGAGAGCGTGCCGCTGAAGGCCTGAATGGGCAGTCCTGAGCTCGTTGAGAGCACGAGTTGTGACCCATTTGATTTTCTTCGAGGCCCATGGATTGCGGGGCTCTTGGTGGTTGATTTCTCTTCATTGTCGTGACTCCGGAGACGGCTTCACGGCAATGTGCGTGTGTTCGGAGAGTCCGGATGGCCCATCTTCCCCGTAGTTTTTTTTTCATTTGGAGTCATTGTTGATGCTAGACTAGTTGGGGCGTATGGGAGTGCAATTTTGCATGTCCACAGCTCTCCCCCACTCCACTGTCAAGAGGTGACCCTGGAGCTCTTCCCGCTCAGCCTCCCATAGCGTCAAGCTAGCCTCATGAGCTTGGCGCTCCTTTTCCAGGAGCCCGCTCTTGAGCTCGGCCGAGTACCGGGCCTGGGATAGTTACTCCGTCAGGGATCGTGTTTCCTCCTGCTCAGGCCCGAGAGTTGAGGGATGTCGCCTCCGAGCGAAGTGATTCACGCTCGGAAGTTAGGAGGCTGAGTTTTTGATCCAGCTCGGCGTGGGCCTTAGCTTCTGCTGCCTCGCCTTTTTCACCCGCACTACAGGTCTATAGCCTCGGCCCCCAATAGGGCCATGAAGAGACCCCCACTCCAGGACTCGATCTGAGAGCATTTTGGAAGAACAGCGTTGAAACTCATCCCGGATGGGGGAGGTCGCCAGCGACCAACAACAGTCGTAGAGGGAAGTACGGAGGGCGAGCGGCCCCCGCTACGGGCCGAAACCACCTTCTAGCTACGGCTGCATTGGGATGCCCCCGTCGGGACTTCTCGAACCAGAGCCAGCGGCGCTCGACTCAGTCGGAATAGTCGGATCGGCCTCCTCACCTCGCGCACCGCTTGGTTCGGTGATGACCTCCTCGACCAAAGCTCGATCTGCTCGAGGATCAGTGTTCAGGTCCTCTACAAGGGCTAGTGTGCTTGAGGTGCCTTGGGTCGATCCCTTGGACGGAAGAACTGGTGGCACTGAGCGCAGGGCGGATTCACTCGACGGGGCCCGCTGAGCGAAGGGCGGATTCGCTCGACGGGGCCCCTACCGAGCAAGGAACCTTTGCTTTCTTCCGAATGGTCTGCTGTGCGGCCATGGCCTTCATGGAGGCCAGCATCAGTCCCTGCTCATGATCCTTGTGCTGGAACCCTCGTCGCTCCGTCTCCTCCCCAGTGAGGACTCGCTTGCCTTTGCCTCAGGCAGTCGGAGGGTCCTCGGCCTCCTGGGCCTCGGGCGAGGCATCCTGAGCGGCAACCGCCATTTCAACCTCAACCTCCTCCCGTTCGGGAGCGACTTCGGTCGGCCCGTCTTCCTCGACACCTCGAGGGACATCTGTAAACCAGGATGAACCCGTTAGAGGAAGGCTGGAGAAGTCAGTGGACAGTGTCGAGCAATCTATCCTTACCTAGGGACAACAACGCCGCGTATGAGTGGCGCTGAATGTTAGGCTCTGATAGAAGTTCCGCGATTGACCATTTGCTATTCTGAAGAGTCCTAATGCCACCGTCGACCTCTTAGGAAGAATTGGAAACCAACTGGACATGGGCCAGCTGGAAGAAGTACATGATCTTAACAACGAATGGATGGAGGGGGAGATGGAAGCCACACTTCCAGGCCAATAGATAACTACAGAGGGAACATGAGCGAGTGCTTAGGCAAGATTCGTGAGGCTTGGGAGGGGAGAATGAGAACTGCCAAAGGTAACCGGGAGCGGACCTCGATCTCCTTCACGTCCTCCGCCGTAAGTTCACTATGGAGTTGATGGCGCGACGCTGGGGCAGAACTCCCCGCACCCTGCTCCACCTCCTTGTCACCAGCGCTCTCTCCATGCCCCGCCATTGAGGATGCCGACGACGACGAAATGCGGGGATCCGATGAACTCGCATGAGGGGGAAGCAGGTGAATTGCCTCTGTGACGACCCGGACTCCGGACACCGGATATACCCGATAGGACTACCGAGTAGACCCGATACCACTTGGAACCCGTGAAGCCTCCCAAGAGCTGTAAAGCTCCGAAGGGAAAAAGGATTGTCGTGTAGTACATTGAAGTCGCAGATATAATAGTAAGTAATTAAATTTCATTAATCATGTTTGCTAAAGTAGCGGAAATAAAATTACTTTTTAATTAATAGTTTAAGTTAACAATTATACTAGAGTCCAGTCCAAAGGAAAGACAAGTACAGTAGGACAGTCCAACAGAAAGAAAAACGTACACTGAGGTCAAGGGAAGCCCGACGCAGGTACTACTGGCAACTACGAACTCGCCACACCAGGAACCGCAAGGAAGCGGAGACGACCACACCTAAAAAGCAAAGGTGAGCCTCGTGTCACTGGCCCAGTAGGGGTCACGTGGATCCCCACTGAAAAACTATGCAGTAACATGGAATAACTAAAACAGCAGTAGTAGCAGTAAAGTAGGAAAACTACCACTAGAAAGCTGTAAAAGAAAACCGAACGGAAGGAGTAGGTTGATCCTCGGGCGAGGGTGCACGATGGCCAGAAAGGTTTCATGTTTAATGTGCATGAATGAGGTGTATTAAGGAGAGGTATATGAGATACACATGGTGAGATCGATGCTAAGATAAGGTAAGAGTCTCACCAATGGTTCTTGACAGTAAATGACATATACCACTTGTTTTGGATTGTAGAGGAGCAGGGTGCTTATCCACATGTTTGGTTCACCATGTAACTGTCATGAGTTTAATCCTGCAAGCAAGATAGTGAGGGTTAATACCATGCTTGTTCACATTAAAGAGGTTATGAAACCTCTTGCCTCTTGTGACACCAATCATATGCAAACCAAGGATCAAGACCATGTAATCGTTGCCATTTGCCATCTGAACCATGCAAGTTTAGTTATCATCACGTAATCACACATTAAGTTTAGTTATCATCAAAATTATAACTTAACAATCACAACAACCATCAAAATCATAACTCAACAGGAACATCTAAAAGAAAAGGGAAAAGCCGTACCGAACAAGCGCGGCTGTCGAACTAGCCTCAGCTCCCTGAACTACTCCAGGCAGCAACAGGAAGGCAAACCCTGATCTGACAAAGTCAAGAGTTACCGATCTGTCGGGCCCACAAAGATAGGAAAAAAGCCTAGAAAAGACCTAGACAGACACAGACGCCCTAAAGCATACACGAATCGAGTGTCGTGCACGCTCTTCTAGACATGACCACACACACACGACCAGAATGTCGTGCACATGACACAACACTGACCTCGGGTAAGACCACCAGAGGGCTAACCCAGAAAGGTCACGATGTGCAAGAAACACGAGAGTCACGTGTCACGTGACGGAAGCACCTCCTCACTAGAAGAACAGCCAGCTGCGTCCACTAACGTCTTATGTTGCGCCTACAAGTGTCCGTCTACGATGCCTACAAGACGACAGAGACTGAGACACTGCTGAACTAGAACATGAACTATAGTAGCGAGTGACTAGAAAGGGTAACGCTCGTCGGTGTCAGTCCAAGCCCCTGACCACGTGTGAACACACTGGCTCACTGCTTAAGCCAGGCCTCTAGCTAGTTTTTCCCCTCTGCAGGACACTACAGTTGGATCGGGGGCCCACGGAACTAGCTTAAAAACCGTATATCGGGAACTGCCACGCCACCACTCCCGGGTGGGTCGACACGTCGTAACGTGTCGCCAGGCTACGACTAGTGGAGGCTCACTAGACATAGACTCCAAAGCACGAGTGCTGAAGTGCAGACAGGTAAGGAAGCACTGTCGTGCGTACTACGAAGCACCAAGGTAGCACACCACTGTCGAAAGACTCAGGACAAGACAACTAGACCTGCAGACATAACGATCCTTGAGTCTCACGACTCAGAGTCAAGATCATCGTATAAAGCGGAACAAGCCGCCAATCGGCCTATTCCTAAGCCAGAGGAAACGACGCAATCGAAGGAAACGACTCACAAGGACCTGAGGGAACACCAAGAACCCTCAGCACATCTAGACACGCAAACTGAGGTAAGATGATACCCAGAGGCATCCAAAACCACTGTCTCGAGTTATTCAGAATAGTCGAGACACACACAAGGTTACTTGTCAACCATTGGGTCTCACCGGGTTGACCAGAACCTAAATAATGACTCTGAAGCGATACAACAGCATTCCTGGCTACCTGACTATGGTTGTAGCCCTCATAGGGTGTCAGAAGACATCCACGGGAAGGCGGGCAAACCACAAAGTCAAGTCAAGATAATCAGAAGTCAAAATATGGGGAAACAACACTCAGAAATTAAGCGGAAGGACGTACACTGGAGGTCATAGAATGGGCCGCTAGGTGACTGTAGCGGTCAAGGATTGGGCCGCTAAACCCAGTCAACCCTGAACCAACCTATTCGGACAAACCACCAAAGCGGTCTACTATAGATCCACCACATAGACTAGGCAGTCCAAGAGACAACCGCCACACTAACCGCCCTAGAACATTAACCTAAGACAAGCGACTTGTAGCGGCCTAAGAAAGGCGCGCTATAGCAAAGAGACGCATGAAGGTTGGACCGCCAAGGCCAACTGACTTAAATTCTTAACTAGGTATAAAACCATGGTAACATGAATACCGAGGCATACCACAAGTCGCCAAGACCATCCCCTCAAATAGGAACTCAAGGGAGGCCACACACATGCGGGAGAACCCCACCGCACTCACATCGATACACGGTGACTCAATCGAGCGCAACACGAAGCCCGAAACGCACATGTCTACGGGCACACTAATCGAAGTAACACGGCACCTCCCGACACCCCAGAAACACGGACACGGAACTCACAGGGTGTTCGGGACACTTGCGAGGCCATAGGTCGGTCATTGGGTCTCAACCGACCGACCAGGACTCAAAATAAGCAAAAATACAGCATTCCGGTCGACCTGGCCCCTGGGGTCGGTCGACCAGACAGGGTCGGTCGATTGGACATGTGGGGTTGGTCGACCGGACCAACAGTCGGACCCAACACGGTCCACGGGCAACCGCCAGTCGACCGACCAATCCGGTCCGGTCGACCGGTCACGGCGAAAAATTGGCCAAACCCCAATCTCCGGGCCCGATTCCACGCCCCATTCGATTTCGATCGAAGAGGGGGAAACATTCATAATGAAAATACCGACCTTCCACACTCCGTAAGGGATCAAAACAATGCACAAACGGCTTGAAACATGCAATTCCACCGAATTGACCCTAATTGAGTCACCGGGGTTCCCGAGCTCGTACCGGCCCCAAATGACAACCAATTAACATGAAATCAGCGAATATGGAACGCTGGCATTCCAGGGGTTCGATTGATACCAACTGATCTAAAAACGGTCACCATTTTCCGACGAACCCTCCGAACACCCCAAAAGTATGATTTTACCCAAACGATATAAAACCCACTCGTATGCTCACCGTTCGGCGTGAAACTTCAAGGGAACGTAGAAGAGAAGTAGGTGATCCATTTCCCTACCTCCACCGATAAAACCGTATGCTGAAGCGACTAAACCCCGCCGAAAATGCCAAATCAACGAACCGCGCCATCTTGGAATCCACCGAGGGATCGCGCCTCACCACGCTCAAACCGTCTCCCCATCACGCATCCCAATCACTCCATCGCGTCCTCGCCTCGGCCATCTCCGCAACTATAATATCTCGGACCTTTCGGATCCTTCTCCGTGGGTCCCGGATCTGGTTTCTCGGAGTGTCTGACTCCGTTGTGTCCGAAATTTCGTTTCGGACATCTTTCGTGCTCGGACCGACGCGATCCGGAGTTGTTTCGAAAGCTCGGGAGCGTTCTGCGGCTTTTCCGCGTATGTTTTCCGATTCTCGGTGTGTGTTTCGGTAATTCCTTCGGAACCTCGTTACGGGTGAACCGGGTCGTTCACCTAGGCGAAAGTGGTACCGTTGCGATCGGTGCGTTCCGAGGATCGCAGGAATGTAATTTTTTATTTTTTGGTAGTTCCGAAAAATCCAGATTTTCTATTAATATCCCCATTTTCTTTTCTTTTTCTTCTTCCTCTTCCTCTCTCTCTCTCTCTCTCTCTCTCTCTCTCTCTCTCTCTCTCTCTCTCTCTCTCTCTCTCTCTCTCTCTCTCTCTCTCTCCCGTTCGAGCGCGGTGACCTCCACTTCGGCTGCAGACGGCGGCGGTGCGACTGCGCAAGAACGTTTGTGATGACGAGGTGATCGTGCGGGCGTGCGGCAAGCGTGGGAAGCGTGGGAAGGTGAGGTTCTAACGGCATTCCTTGTAGATTTGGGCTTGGATCGGCGCGTCTCGTCGCGGACCGGAGGTAGGGTGACGTTCCTTGGCCACTTGTCTTCCTTCCCCGCGAGTTTTAGCTCGAGACGAGGTTGAGAGAGGTCAAATTCGCGCCGGGAAGGGCCGTTCATGCCGCGGGGAGAGTTCGTCCGATCCGCCGTTTTGAGCCCCGATTCCATGGTTCACGGGCGTAGGAGCATGCTAGGGGGCTTGGGGGTTCTTCACTCACCGTTTCCCTCTTCGTGAGGCTTGTTTGGGGTTGGAATGGGTGCTTCTGACGAGGTTCGCCGTTTTCACGCCAGTGGGCGATGTGCGGTCGAACCAGGGGCCGCACAACCCTTGTGCGGCTCTGTTCTGGCCGTCCATCTGCTCGACACGCTGTGGCTCGGCTCGGCGCGCAGTAGGCTTGCGCGGTCTGTCTTGGGACCGCATATCCTAAGGTGCGGCCCCACAACAACCGCACAATCCTGGGTATTCGACCGTTGGATTTTACCGTTGTACAATGCACCGGGGTGTGCGGCCAGGAGCTAGCCGCATAACCCTTCATGCGGCTAGGTGCTGGCCATATGTCGTCTGGTGCCGTTGCCTAGGTGTGCGGCCAGATCTGGACCGCAGAACCCTTGAACGGTGAAACCATAGCTACTCTTCCTTAGTTCGACTAAGGCCTAACCGTTCAGGTTTATTACCATTGGGAGATGAGCGACCAGGAGCTGACCGTTCTTCACCCACGTGCGGCCAGGAGCTGGCCGCACATCTGTTGAACAGGCCCATGTTGGCCGTTCTTTAGTCTGTTTGGACCTGGGTAGAACAGTCTTGTGCTGGCCGTTTAACCCTAGCTGCGGTCCTTATGCGACCGCACATCCCTGAGTGGCCCAGTGTGGACCGTTCAAGGGGACAGATCGTGTCGGTGGGTCTCCCATCATACCGAGTGGTATCGGGAGATGTCGTTGTCGGCTTCTGTCACCATGCGACGGTATTGGTTACGAGGGGCGTTCCTTGTACCGTCCGGTTGTGGCATGATTTTTCGTTCACTTGAGAGTCTACTCCGTAGTGACCCTCCACTAGTCATAGCCTGCTTACACGCGTGTGGTCCCACCAGGGAGTGGTGGAGAGGCTACCCTTAGAGACGGTTTGTGGACCGGTTTTCGTCGGGCCCCACGTCTTGCAGCTAGAATCCGACTGAGGGGAAAACCGGTCAGAGGGCCAGACCAGGGACGCGCGGTCTGTGTGTGCACACGTGGTTGGAGACGGTTGGACCCATGCTGACGAGTGTGACCCCAGCTAGTCACTCGTTTGTAGTTATTTGTGTGGTGTTCGTGCCTTTGGTAGGAGCTACCATGTCAGGCAGTTCACCTGCGGTGCGGTGTAAGACGTCAAGGGACGCTACCGGCTGTGCTTCTAGTGTGAGGTACTCCTGTCGAGTCGGGAGTGTCAGACTGTCAGTCTGTGCGACTTCGACCTTCAGGTTTTGTCGCGTTGAACGGGATGTTCCGGTCGTTTCACCGTGGCACGTGCGTCGGCTTTCATGCCGTGAGAGCAGTGTTTTGTAGATTGTAGTGCTTCCCTTTTTTCTAGGTACTCACTTACTGCTAGCGTAACGGTTTCTCCGTTTGCGAGGTAGGGTTCGAGTGATCCCTACTGAGTCTTGTTCTGAGACTCATTCCCTGCGTATTTTCACCGTGTTTCAGGTGAGTCGCGGCCTCAGAGGAGCGCGGCTGAGGCTCAGCGTGGTTCAGGTGCCCAGCGTTAGTGCCAGAGGTCAGAGCTGGGGTATGCCCCGTGTAGCTGTACTTTTCTTTCTTGTCTCTGTACTAATTATGGACTACTACTGTTGTTGTTATTTTATTTTATCTTGTGGACCATGTATCATGTAAACTGTTTAATTTTCATAATTATTTATGATACTTGTGTAGTCTCCACACCTTCCTTTAACCCTTCTGAGTCTTCGGACTCGTGGGTGGCGGTGCGAGTCTCGGGTTATCGGGCTTTCCCGGTAATCGGATTCTCGGGTCGTTACAGAATGGTATCTGAGCAGCGGTTGTGGGATTATACGAGAATCATTAGTAACTGTAGTGGTCCACTAGTCTACAGCGAAGTTGTACGGTTGACAATGGCATCGGGCATCGTGCATTTTTCTTGACCTTGTTGTTTCCGTGTTTTCGGTCTTTTGCTTCAAGAGTGAGTATGGCGCCGAGGCAGAGCACTCGCTCTCAGCAGGGGCAATCGACTGGAGGTCAGGAGATCCAGCAGGGGGTTCAGCGAGATCAGGATGACCATAGTAGAGCGCCACCGGGGGCCACCGAGGCAGTGGATACTATGAGGCTTCCGGAGGCCGAGGATTTATTTCGTGGCATTTACCAGCTTATGTCGCAGCAGTTCGGCGGAGAGGCTGGTGAGGGCTCGTCGACCAGGGGTGGGCCAGGCCGAGCAGTGAGGGATTTCATGCAGTTTCATCCTCCTTACTACGGCGGTCAGGAAGACCCTGATGTGGCTTGGAGTTGGCTCGACGAGATGGAACGGGTGTTCAGCTCCGCGTGGAGTACTGCGGAGGACAGAGTGATGTTGGCCTCCAACCAGTTGCAGGGTACGGCTCGAGAGTGGTGATCTTCCGAGTGGAAGACGTCTTTCCAGCTTCGTCCACTTGAGCAGATTGCGTGGGGCGACTTTATCAGTACTTTCGAGCATACCTACTGTCCATAGTTTATTACTACGCAGCGGATGCGTGAGTTTCTGGAGCTGGTTCAGGGTGACATGTCTGTGTTGCAGTATAGGGCCCGATTTGTTGAGCTGGGTCGGTATGCATCCCATATCATAGAGCATGAAAGGGTGAAGACCGCACAGTTCGTGCAGGGCTTGAGGCAGGAGCTGAGGCACCATTTGATCGTGAATGCAGCCACTGATCTGGAGACAGTGTCTCATGTTGCGGCTTCTTTGGAGATGGATATGCAGAGGACTCGAGGACCGATCAGCCAGGGGCAGTCTTTGTCGGGTCGCAGCCAGCAGTCGGCTACCCAGCAGTAGGGCTCCTTTCAGCGTGTGTCGGGTGGTTCAGGAGCGCCGGCACCGGCAGTGTCGGCGACAGGATCTGCGTCTTTTGGCTCGAAGGTCAAGAAGTTCTTCAAGAAGGGGTTCGGTAAGAAGAAGTTCAAGGATTAGGGGCAGACATCATCGGGCAGTGTACAGCAGCCGGTCCCGTTTCAACGTCAGGGGTCAGTGGATGGATCGCGAGGACCGTGTCCACGGTATAGCGAGTACCACCCAGGCAGGCAGTGCACAGCGCTGATAGTTTGTTTCCTGTGTGACCAGCCAGGGCATATGGCGCGTGACTATCCTCAGAGGCCACAGTAGTAGCATCCGTTTCCTCAGCAGCAGTAGGTTCCCCCGCAGCAGAGGAAGCAAGGACAGTATCCGCCGCTACCCAGGTTAGTTAGCGTGGGAGGCAGGCAGAGAGCTCGAGGCCAGATCACACACATGACCAGGGCAGAGGCAGTGGCGTCGCAGCTCATGGAAGGTACCATTCTGATTTTAGGTTGTGCGGCTCGGGTTTTGTTCGATTCTGGCGCGTCTCATTCGTTTATTTCAGATGATTTCACGCTGAGTATTGAGGAGTCGGCGACCCAGTTGTCCTGTGATTTGGCAGTGGAGTTACCTTTGGGTGATTTTATGATCACTCTGTATTGCTTTGATGATGTTCCTGTGTGGATGGAAGGGGGAATTTGCTGGCTAGGCTCTATGCGTTGCCGCTTCAGGACTTTGATGTGATTTTGGGCATGGATTGGCTCGAGGCACATCATGCGTTGGTGGATTGCGGCTCAAAGAGGGTTTATTTCCGGTGACTTCACGGACCCACCTTCTATTTCCAAGGTATCAGGTCTTCCTCTTCCCGCTTTCTTATTTCTGCGATTCGAGCTCGTCGTTTGCTTGATGCGGGTTGTCAGGGTTTTCTCGCCTCCGTGGTTGTGACTGACCGCATGGAGCCGGATGTCGAGGACAGTCCGGTGGTGTGCGATTTTCTCGATGTTTTTCTGGAGGACTTACCTGGAATGCCTCCCCAGCGGGAGATTGATTTCGTTATCAAGGTTGTGCCGGGTACGGGACCTATGGCGAAGGCTCCCTACCGTATGGCCCCCGCAGAGTTGAGGGAGTTGAGGGCGCAATTGCAGGAGCTGCTGGCCAAAGAGTACATTTGTCCTAGCTTTTCCCATTGGGGTGCGCCCGTGTTGTTCGTGAAGAAGAAGGACGGTAGCTTGCGGTTGTGCATTGACTGCCGGCAGCTGAATGAAGTGACCATTAAGAACCAGTATCTGTTGCCGCGGATTGATGATTTGTTCGACCAGCTTTAGTCTGAGCGAGTGTTCTCAAGGATTGATTTGCGGTCCGGTTACTATCAGCTGAGGATTCGCGAGTCCGATGTAGAGAGGACTGCGTTCAGAACTAGGTACGGGCATTATGAGTTTCTGGTGATGCCGTTCGGGCTCACCAATTCCTCCGTAGCCTTCATGGACGTGATGCAGATGGTGTTTCATCCGTATTTGGACCAGTTCGTGGTCATATTTGTGGATGACATCTTTGTTTATTGGCGGTCTGCCGAGGAGCACGCGTACCATTTAGGTGTGGTGTTGCAGACGTTGTGCGAGTTCTGGCTTCGTAAGGTGCACTTTTTGGGGCACGTGATTTTTGGTGATGGTATTTTCGTGGACCCCGCCAAGGTCGAGGCAATAATGCAGTGGCCGAGACCAAGGTCTATGACGAAGATCCAGAGTTTCTTGGGGCTTGCAGGCTATTATCGTCGGTTTATCCAGGATTTTTCTCACATTGCGGCTCCGATGACTAGACTTACGCAGAAGGATGTGCCTTTTGTCTGGTCTGAGGAGTGTGAGTAGATTTTCAGGGAACTAAAGAGATTGCTCACCTCGGTTCCGGTGTTGGTTTTGCCTTCTGGATCGGGAGGTTTTGTGGTGTGTACAGATGCTTCCGGGGTCGAATTAGGTGCTGTGTTGATGCAGCATGATAGAGTGGTGGCATATGCATCTTGGCAGCTGAAGCGCCACGAGGAGAACTACCCTACCCATGACCTGGAGTTGGCGGCTGTGATCTTCGCGCTGAAGATCTGGAGGCATTATCTATACGGCGAGAGGTTCGAGGTGTTCACTGACCATCAGAGTCTGCGATATTCACGCAGAGGGACCTTAACCTCAGGCAGAGGCGTTGGATGGAGTTTATGAAGGATTATGACTTCGCCCTATCTTATCAGTCGGGCAGGATGAATGTCGTCGCCGATGCCTTGAGTCGGAAGGTCACGATCAGTGCCTTGATGTGGAGGAAGTGGAGGCTCTAGGAACAAGTGCCCGAAGTTTCATTCAGGCTCAAGATTCCCCAGGAGCCAAGGTTGGCAGTGCTTGCTAGTCTGACTGTCACGCATGCTATCGGCCGTCAGGTGACAGAGGCTCAGTATGCGGACCCTGAGTTGCCCCAGATTTTGGCTTTGGCTGATGTGGAGCTCGGCGAGGACGGTGCCGTGAGGTTCCGTGGCAGGCTGTACGTCCCAGACGAGGAGCGGGTTCGTCGTGCGGTATTGTGCGAGGCTCATGGGAGCAGGTACACCGTACACCCAGGTGCGACGAAGATGTATCGGAACTTGCGGAGGCAGTTCTGGTGTCCTGGCATAAAGAGAGATGTCGCCAAATTTGTAGCCAGGTGCCTGACCTGTCAGCAGGTGAAGGCGGAGCATCAGCGACCGGGAGGTACTCTCTAGCCGTTGGATGTTCCTGCGTGGAAGTGGGACCGCGTGACCATGGATTTCGTGGTGGCATTGTCGAGGACTCCGAGCGGTCAGGACAGTATTTGGTTGCTGGTGGATAGGCTGACGAAGGTGACTCAGTTGTTGCCGGTCAAAGTCAGCTGGAGCGTGTCCAGGTTGGCTCGTCTTTATGTGGAGCGGATCGTTCCGTTGCATGGTATTCCCATCTCCATCGTGTCGGATCGGGATCCGCGTTTCACTTCTAGATTCTGGGGGAGTTTCCAGCGAGCTCTTGGCACGGATTTGGCTTTTAGCTCGACGTATCATCCTCAGTCAGATGGTCAGTCAGAGAGGACCATTCAGACTTTGGAGGACATGTTGAGGTCCTGCTACCTGGAGTGCCAGGGGAGTTGGGTTCACCACCTACCGTTGGTGGAGTTTACCTACAATAACAGCTATCATTCGAGTATCGGCATGGCTCCTTGTGAGGCGTTGTATGGGAGTCCATGTCAGACTCCACTGGATTGGTTTGAGGTTGGTGAGCGTGTTTTGAAGGGACCGGAGTTGGTGCAGCAGTGTGTGGAGGTTGTGCACCTGGTTCGTCAGAACATGTTGGCGGCCCAGAGTCGGCAGAAGAGCTATGCTGACCGTAGGCTGCGGCCTCTCGCGTTCGCCGTGGGCGATCGCGTGTTCTTGAGAGTTTCTCCGATGAAGGGGGTGATGCGTTTTGGACGGCGTGGGAAGCTGAGTCCCCGCTATATTGGTCCTTTCCACATCGTGGAGCGCATCGATGTGGTAGCTTATCGGTTGCAGTTACCCCCTGAGTTGGCATCGATGCATGACGTGTTCCACGTCTCGATGTTGCGGAAGTATATGCCCGATGACTCTCATGTGCTCGAGGTTTCTGTTTGGCCCGAGGTGACTCTAGACCTTTCTCTTTCCGAGTTTCCGATCCGCGTGGAGGATAGGCGAGAGCAGCGCCTGCGGAACAAGGTCATCCCCTTGGTTAAGGTGGTGTGGCAGCGGCACTCTAGTGGTGAGGCTTCTTGGGAGCATGAGGATGAGATGCATCAACAGTTCCCTTACTTATTTGAGTGAGTCATCCTCTTCTTTCCCTTGGGTTGTTCTCAATTTCGAGGATGAAATTCATTAAGGGGGAGGGCTGTAATATCCCGGACTTCTTGTATCCTTCTTCATGGGTCTCAGATCTGGTTTCTCGGAGTGTCCAACTCTGTTGTGTCTGAAATTTCACTTTGGACATCTTCCATGTTCAGACCGGCGCGATCTGGAGTTGTTTCGGAGGCCCGGGAGCGTTCCGCGGCTTTTCCGCGTATGTTTTCCGATTCCCGGTGTGTGTTTCGGTAATTCCTTCGGAACCTCGTTGCGGGTGAACCGGGTCGTTCACCTAGGCGAGAGTGGTACCGTTGCGATCGGTGCGTTCCGAGGATCGTGGGAATGTAATTTTTTATTTTTTGGTATTTTTCAAAAATTCTGGATTTTCTATTAATACCCCCATTTTCTTTTCTTTTTCTTCTTCTTCTTCCTTTATTCTCCTTCCTCCCTCACGACCGTGGCCGCCCTCTCTCTCTCTCTCCCGTTCGAGCGCGGTGACCTCTGCTCCGGCTGCAGATGGCGGCGGTGCGATGGCGCGAGGACGTGGGGGACGACGAGGCGATCGTGCGGGCGTGCGGCAAGCGTGGGAAGCGTGGGAAGGCGAGGTTCTAATGGTATTCTTCGTGGATTTGGGCTTGGATCGGCGCGTCTCGTCGTGGACCAGAGGTAGGGTGACGTTCCTTGGCCTCTTGTCTTCCTTCTCCGCGAGTTTTAGCTCGAGACGAGGTCGAGAGGGGTCAATTTCGCGCCGGGAAGGGCCGTTCATGCCACGGGGAGAGTCCGTCCGATCCGCCGTTTTGAGTCCCGATTCCGTGGTTCACAGGCGTAGGAGCATGCTAGGGGGCTTGGGGGTTCTTCTCTCACCGTTTCCCCCTTCGTGGGGCTTGTTTGGGGTTGGAATGGGAGATTCCGGCGAGGTTCTCCGTTTTCGCGCCGGTGGGTGATGTGCGGTCGAACCAGGGGCCGCACAACCCTTGTGCGGCTCCGTTCTGGCTGTCCATCAGCTCGACGCGCTATGGCTCGGCTCGGCGGGCAGTAGGCTTGCGCGGTCTATCGTGGGACCGCATATCCTAAGGTGCGGCCCCACAACAACTGCACAACCTGGGTATTCGACCGTTGGATTTTACCGTTGTATAGTGCACCGGGGTGTGCGGCCAGGAGCTAGCCGCATAACCCTTCGTGCGGCCAGGTGCTTGCCGTACGTCGTCTGGTGTCGTTGCCTGGGTGTGCGGCCTGATCTGGACCGCACAACCCTTGAACGGTGAAACCATAGCCGCTCTTCCCTAGTGCGACTAAGGCCTAACCGTTCACGTTTATTACCGTTGGGAGACGAGCGGCCAGGAGCTGACCGTTCTTCACCCACGTGCGGCCAGGAGCTGGCCGCACATCTGTTGAATGGGCCCATGTTGGCCATTCTTTAGTCTGTTTGGACCTGGGTAGAACGGTCCTGTGTTGGCCGTTTAACCCTAGGTGCGGTCCTTATGCGACCGCACATCCCTGAGCGGCCCAGTGTGGACCGTTCAAGGGGACAGATCGTGTCGGCGGGTCTCCCGTCATACCGAGTGGTACCGGGAGATGTCATTGTCGGCTTCTGTCACCATGCGACGGTATTGGTACGAGAGGCGTTCCTTGTACCATCCGGTTGTGGTGTGATTTTCTGTTGACTTGAGAGTCTACTCCGTAGTGACCCTCCACTAGTCGTAGCCTGCTTACATGCATGTGGTCCCACCAGGGAGTGATGGAGAGGCTACCCTTAGAGACGGTTTGTGGACCGATTTCCGTCGGGCCCCACGTCTTACAGGCAGAGTCCGGCTGAGGAAAAAATCGGTCAGAGGGCTAGACTAGGGACGCGCGGTCTGTGTGTGCACACGTGGTTGGGGACGGTTGGACCCACGCTGACGAGCGTGACCCTAGCTAGTTACTTGTTTATAGTTACTTGTGTGGTGTTCGTGTCTTTGGTAGGAGCTACCATGTCAGGCAGTTCACCTGCGGTGTGGTGTATAACGTCAGGGGACGCTACCGGCTGTGCTTCTAGTGGGTGGTACTCCTGTTGAGTTGGGAGTGTCAGACTGTAAGTCTGTGCGACTTCGACCTTCGGGTTTTGTCGCGTTGACCGTGGTGTTCCGGTCGTTTCATCGTGGCACGTGCGTTGGCTTTCGTGTCGTGAGAGCGGTGTTTTGTAGATTACAGGGCTTCCCTTTTTTCGAGGTACTCGCTTACTACTAGCGTAACGGTTTCTCTGTTTGCGAGGTAGGGTTCGAGTGATCCCTACTGAGTCTTATTCCGAGACTCATTCTCTGCGTGTTTTCACCGTGTTTCAGGTGAGTCGCGGCCTCAGGGGAGCGCGGCTGAGGCTCAGCGTGGTTCAGGTGCCCAGCGTTAGTGCCAGAGGTCAGAGCCGGGGTATGTCCCGTGTAGCTGTACTTTTCTTTCTTGTCTCTGTACTAGTTGTGGACTACTATTGTTGTTGTTATTTTATTTTATCTTGTGGACCATGTATCATGTAAACTGTTTAATTTTCGTGATTATTTATGATACTTGTGTAGTCTCCACACCTTCCTTTAACCCTTCCGAGTCTTCGTACTCATGGGTGGCAGTGCGAGTCTCGGGTTATCGGGCTTTCCTGGTAATCGGATTCTCGGGTCGTTACAGCAACGGTGTGCACCCCGCGCCGAACCACCTAGAGAGGGGAGAGAATGAGAGAGAGAAAGAGAGGTGAGAAATGAGGGAGGAGAGAGGGTGGAGTGGAATAAATAGAAAGGAAATTACAAAATTTTCCTAATTTTTGAAAATTCGATAATTGACCCGAAAATACACTAATTCAGAAAAATACGCAAAAATAGTCGAAATGATCCTCTCAAAGAGTACATCGTTGATGTAACGTCCTCGAGTCAATGAACTGAGACATAAACTTACCGCAAGGTTCCGTAACTTGTACGAGAGAAAAACCCACACGGATCGTAAAACTCAACTCAGAACCCACAAAAGCGATCCGAAACTCTCCGAAAAGGATCCGAAAGACCTAATAAGAATCTAATAAGGATCCAGGGCATTACATCCTCCCCTCCTTCAAGAAATTTCATCCTCAAAATTTAAGGACTAGCAAAGGAGAAGCAGGGAAGAACAACCCCAAGACACAACTTGAAACGACACGAATCTCGAGAGAACATAGTTCAGAGGGACACAGTCAGACTACAATTACGAGTACATGCTCTGGATCGAACATGACACAAGTGAACACAAGTTGGACACCTCCGAAACAAGGCAACGTCGCTTACGTTTCGCAGAGAAGGAGACACGACACATGTCACGATAACAGATATCGGGAAAACAAAACGATAGACACGGCGAGTATCTGCTTAAACAAGGAGACATAGTCCTGTCAGCTGACAGCTCGACAACATCATCGGCTCCAGTGCCAAAGGCAACAGGGAACGCCTGGCACACAGGACACCAACGACAGCACCTGACCACAAGCACAATCAAGTCAGTCCTCTCTCAGATATTACATCTGATCGAGTCGCAAGCTAACTCTACCAGGAGAAGAGAGTACAGCAAAGCTAACCGACAAGACCTGGTCCACATAGTGCCAAGACAAATACACAAAATCATAGAGAAACAGTGATAAAACGACAACAGCAGTAGCATCAAGACTTGCAGAATCCCGGCTCCGTACTGAACACAGAACCCCAGAACACAACTGCAAGCTAGGTCACATCAAGGCACAATAATAGCTGAACACACGACTATAATGGACTAGTCATGTAACGAGCAGCTCACCAAGGAAAGACCCACGACAACGAAAATGATAATCTCGGGGAACGCATCTCAAGGACCACGATCACGCCCTGAGAACACAACACGCGAGAAAAGAAATATAGAGCAAAGGGTACTCAATCAGCAAGAATGCCGACAGATTTCCCAATACTCACAAATGCCAGTGCCAACACCAGAATAACTCCAGCAACGACACGGCAAAAGACCACATCAAGGCACATGGAGCCAAGACGAAGTCACATCGAGAAAATCAGCCCACACGCTTCCGCTGCACACTCATACAACGCACACAAGCATCAGAAAATACCTCGGTATCCGCATCTCAGCACACACTCGGCGCCATCGTAATTCATGAAAATCGCAATATAGCACGCCACGAGTACTCATCCTGCGACCAACCGATCAGAAATTACCTAAGTGCAAACGAAGAAGAGCACCAGCTTCAGCATAAAGCCCAAAGAAAATGCTAATCTCAGCTTACCTATTACGTCCTAAAATAATTAATGAGCCTTCACAATACATCGGCCGCTAGACACGGCATGACAAACACGGCGCACAACAGCTCTCAACATAAAGATTAGGTCTAAAGCCAAGCAACCGTAAACCAAGGAGAAGATCAGGCTCAGAATAATGCAGTCCACACTTAAGTAGACACAGGACAAAGGTATCACTAAGATAACAATTCCAAGGCTTACCTCAAAAAGACTCCACCAAACGAGACGAGAAGTTTCAAGCTCAACCAACAGAAGCTCACCAGGAAGGAAAATCCTAGGTCGCCTGAGCATCTTCTCGATCAAGGGAATCTAATCGAGCACTTCGACAGAAGCGAAACACATCAGAAGCTGAACAGACTCAAGCTGGAACAACCAAAACAACGTAAGAACGTGTACGGCCATCAGACAAACTCAAAAAGTCACCAGCCACCTGAACAAACCACGGAAAAATCTAGAACAATGTACTGCAGATTCAAGCCTATCGGCGAACTCTACCAAGTATAGCACGATCAAGACAAGCACCACGATGAAAAAGAAACGTCCCGTCACATCTTGACGAGAGCAAAACCATAACACAGCACACACAAGACGACACACGGAAATAAAGCGACAAAGAATCACAAACCTAATGCCAGCTGAAGATTGTACTGGACTTTCAGGACTCTGGAAACTGTATATCTCGGATTCCAATGTACTTTCACACAACAACGCTCTGATACCACCTGTGACGACCCGGACTCCGGATACCGGATATATCCGATAGGACTACCGAGCAGACCCGATACCACTTGGAACCCGTGAAGCCTCCCAAGAGCTGTAAAGCTCTGAAGGGAAAAAGGATTATCGTGTAGTACATTGAAGTCGCAGATATAACAGTAAGCAATTAAATTTTATTAATCAGGTTTGCTAAAGTAGCGAAAATAAAATTACTTTTTAATTAACAGTTTAAGTTAACAATTATACCAGAGTCTAGTCCAAAGGAAAGACAAGTACAGTAGGATAGTCCAACAAAAAGAAAAACGTACACTGAGGTCGAGGGAAGCCCGACGCAGGTACTGCTGGCAACTACGAACTCGCCACACCAGGAACCGCAAGGAAGCGAAGACGGCCACACCAGAAAAGCAGGGGTGAGCATCGTGTCACTGGCCCAGTAAGGGTCACGCAGATCCCCACTGAAAAACTACGCAGTAACACGGAACAACCAAAACATCAATAGTAGTAGTAAAGTAGGAAAACTACCACTAGAAAGCTGTAAAAGAAAATCGAAACGGAAGAGTAGGAACAGCTAAAAGAAAAGGGAAAAGCCATACTGAACAAGCGCGACTGTCGAACTAGTCTCGGCTCCCTGAACTACTCCGGGCAGCAACAGGAAGGCAAACCCTGATCTGACAAAGTCAGGAGTTGCCGATCTGTCGGGCCCACAAAGATAGGCAAAAAGCTTAGAAAAGACCTAGACAGACACAGACGCCCTAAAGCATACACGACTCGAGTGCCGTACACGCTCTTCTAGACACGACCACACACACACACGACGCACCAGTGACCTCGAGCAAGACCACGAGAGGGCTAACCCGGAAAGGTCACGACGTGCGAGAAACATGAGAGTCACGTGTCACGTGACGGAAGCACCTCCTCACTAGAAGAACAGCCAGCTGCGTCCACTGACGTCTTATGCTGCGCCTACAAGTGTCCGTCTACGATGCCTACAAGACGACAGAGACTGAGACATTGCTAAACTAGAACATGAACTACAGTAGCGAGTGACTAGACAGGGTAGCGCCCGTCGGCGTCAGTCCAAGCCCCTGACCACGTGTGCACACACTGGCTCACTGCCTAAGCCAGACCTCTAGCTAGTTTTTCCCCTCTGCAGGACACTACAGTTGGATTGGGGGCCCACAGAACTAGCTTAAAAACCATATATCGGGAATTGCCACGCCACCACTCACGGGTGGGTCGACACGTCGTAACGTGTCGCCAGGCTACGACTAGTGGAGGCTCACTAGACACAGACTCCAAAGCACGAGTGCTGAAGTACAGATAGGTAAGGAAGCATTGTCGCATGTACTACGAAGCACCAAGGTAGCACACCACTGTCGAAAGACTCAGGACAAGGCAACTAGACCTGCAGACACAACGATCCTTGAGTCTCACGACTCGGAGTCAAGATCATCGTATAAAGTGGAACAAGCCGCCAATCGGTCTATTCCTAAGCCAGAGGAAACAACACAATCGAAGGAAACGACTCACAAGGACCTGAGGGAACACCAAGAACCCTCAACACATCTGGACACGCAAACTGAGGCAAGACGATACCCAGAGGCATCCAAAACCACTGTCTCGAGTTATTCAGAATAGTTGAGACACACACAAGGTTACTTGTCAACCATTGGGTCTCACCGGGTTGACCAGAACCTAAATAATGACTCTGAAGCGATACAATAGTATTCCTGGCTACCTGACTATGGTTGTAGCCCTCATAGGATGTCAGAAGACATCCACGGGAAGGCGGGCAAACCACAAAGTCAAGCCAAGATAATCAAAAGTCAAAACATCGGGAAGCAACACTCAGAAATTAAGCGGAAGGACGTACAATGGCGGTCATAGAATGGGCCGCTAGGTGACTATATCGGTCAAGGATTAGGCCGCTAAACCCAGTCAACCCTGAACCGACCTATTCGAACAAACCACCAAAGCGGTCTACTATAGATCCGCCACACGGACTAGGCGGTCCAAGAGACAATCGCCACACTAACCACCCTAAAATATTAACCTAAGACAAGCGACATGTAGCGGCCTAAGAAAGGCACGCTACAGCGAAGAAACGCATGAAGGTTGGACCGCCAAGGCCAACCGACTTAAATTATTAACTAGGTCTAAAATCACGGTAACACGAATATCGAGGCAGACCACAAGCCGCCGAGACCATCCCCTCAAATAGGAACTCAAGGGAGGCCACACACATGCGGGGGAACCCCACCGCACTCACATCGATACACGATGACTCGATCGAGCGTAACACAAAGCCCGAAACACACATGCCTACGGGCACGCTAATCGAAGTAACATGGCACCTCTCGACACCTAGAAACAGAGACACAGAACTCACAGGGTGTCCGGGACACTTGCGAGGTCATAGGTCGGTCATTAGGTCTCAACCGGATCGGCCAGAACTCAAAACAAGCAAAAATATAGCATTCCGGTCAACCTGGCCCCTTGGGTTGGTCGACCAGACAGGGTCGGTCGACCGGACCTGTGGGGTCGATCGACCGTACCAACAGCCGGACCCAACACGGTCCGCGGGCAACCGCCGGTCGACCGGCCCATCCGGTCTGGTCAACCGGTCATGGCGAAAAATCGGCCGAACCCTAATCTCCGGGCCCGATTCCACCCCTCGTTCAATTCCGATCGAAGGGGGAAACATCCATAATGATAATACCGACCTTCCACACTCCGGAAGGGATCAAAACAACGCACAAACGGCTTGAAACGGACAATTCCACCGAATTGACCCTAATTGAGTCATCGGGGTTCCCGGGCTCGTACCGGCCCCAAATGACAACCAATCACCACAAAATCAGCGAATCTGGAACGCTCACATTCCAGGAGTTCGATTGATACCAACTGATCTAAAAATCGTCGACGTTTTTCGGCGAACCTTGCGAACACCCCAAAATCATGATTTTACCCAAACGAGATAAAACCCACTCGTATGCTCACCGTTCGGCGTGAAATTTCGAGGGAATGTAGAAGAGAAGTAGGTGATCAATTTTCCTACCTCCACCAACGAAACTGTGCGCCGAAGCGACTAAACCGTGCTGAAAATGCCAAATCAATGAACCGCGCCGTCTCGGAATCCACCGAGGGATCCCGCCTCACCACGCTCAAACCGTCGCCCCATCACGCGTCCCGATCACTCCATCGCGTCCTCGCCTCGGCCAGCTCCGCAACGGTGTGCACCCCACGCCGAACCGCCCAGAGAGGAGAGAGAACGAGAGAGAGAAAGAGAGGTGAGAAATGAGGGACGAGAGAGGGTGGAGTGGAATAAATAGAAAGACAATTAGGAAATTTTCCTAATTTTTGAAAATTCGATAATTGACCCGAACATACACTAATTCAGAAAAATCTGTAAAAATAGTCAAAATGATCCTCTCAAAGCGTACATCGCTGATGTAACGTCCTCAAGTTGATGAACTAAGACATAAACTCACCGCAGGGTTCCGTAACTTGTACGAGAGAAAAACCTACACGGATCGTAAAACTCAACTCAGGACCCACAAAAGCGATCTGAAACTCTCCGAAAAGGATCCGAAAGACCTAATAAGAATCCAATAAGTATTCAGGGCATTACAGCCTCTGTGGTAGACTCTGCAAGCTCTGCGAACGCTCTAGCAAGGTCTCGCCCTCTTTGGTTACCCTCCTAGAACATGAATCTCCCTAAGAACTTGTGAAAATGGGGGGAGACATAAAAACGTACCCTAATGGAGAAAGGCGGGGAGTGCAGGCACCGGGGGTATTTATAAGCCCTAGATGGCCCTGAGAGAACCGTCGTGACATCTCAGGCCCCGAGACGACGCATCCAAACCAATGCGCAGTATGTGGTCATTGCGCTTGAGCCCCCACGCCCTGGGCAACCGCATTAATGTCCCCAGCAATCGAAGCAGGGACAGCTCAGAATGGCTAAATTCCCGCCCTTGCCGAAAACCATCTCTACTCTCCGAGCTCATCCCTGGCTCGGGAGTAGGGGGCAAGTGTAAAGGGGGGGAATTTGTAGCCCATTACACACACAACCCAAATGGCCCATCGAGGGTCGCACGGCCCAACGAGGGACATCCCCGACAGGACCCACTAGACAGAAGGCCCAAAATATTCAAGCCAACATCGCCCACCCAGCTCTGGCTCGGACGCCCGACCCGATGGCACCCCTACTGCTCGGGAAAAGCGCAGAAAGCGATCGAGCGTAGCCGACTATAGGTGGATGATTGCTCCCTAAAAGGGTGCCCTAATCTCGGACCCCCAGCGTAAGCAGGGGATATCCTTTGTAAGTTATGGATCAGCTTGCCACCAACACTCCTCTTGGGGGTGGGGTGTATTCCTCACAACTGGGCGCTTATCCAGACGAATGTTATGTTGTTGCCCAGGAGTAAGAAGCTTAAAAGGATAAAGGGAGGACAAGAGTCCTCAAACGGTGAAGACCCCTCACCAAGGACGTAACGCCCCCTAATCCCTCAGGCTTCCTTGGCTCCGGGAAGGGAGCGAGCAGCTATATAAACCCAGGGGATCCCTCCAGAAAGGTAAGCCCACTCTGGGTCACTTCAACTAGTGGAGAGTAATCTCGTGCCCCTCTTCTCTCTTGCCCCCTTCGCCCATTGCTTCTACCGCCTGCTGACTTAAACATCGGAGAGTTTTCCCCATGATTTCAACCCTAGGCTCCCTGATCATCTCCTTCCCTCTCTAAAAATTTTTTTGCTGGAGTGACTGCAACGGGTGAACGCCTTAGATCGGATGGCGCATGGCTCTAAACGAGATCTAACCTCTTTAGTAATTTTTTTCTTTGGCTAACAATGCAAAGGAGAGGCAAAAATTTGGGATTGAGTAATGATTGTTGCATTGTCCTACTAGCTGCACTGCGGGGAGGAGCATCATTTAAAAAAAATGGAGGATGGGGCCCATCTCCCTTAAATTTGCCGTATCCATCACTCTCCCATCCACTGGCCCCAAAAACGTAAAAAAAAAAATTCCTACAAATTAGAGAGGGATGACAAGTTAGAAAAGGGTAGGACTCACCCCATAAATTTTAATAAAAATTGTTGTACCACCTTATAGTGGAGTTAGCCGGGCGGTGCAACAAAATCTAAGGTTTGACATTATGTTCATACCGGCTGTATCAGTCATTAGTTAATATGGTACAGTATGGCACCGTTAATTACCGAGATGAAAAAATAAAAAATAAAAAATTATCTACCTTTGACATATCTATTATAAATAAAATTACTAACTAACATTCATATTACTTATTAGCTCAGTTGGCTAGTGTGCAGTTAAAAGGTGGGATTGTGAGTTCAAATTTTAGATCATTCATTTTAAAAAATGACTTAGATTGAAGTTATTTGATAACAATTTTAGAGGGAGATGTTTTGATTTAGTATGTTTGGTAAGAAAATTTGATTTTTAAAAATTCTCCTACGTACATGACTAGTCATGTATGTAAAGTATTTTTTCACTTTTAAATTTTGATTAACATTTTTAACGAGCTTTTAAACATAATTTTAAAATAATTATAATATTTTTAGTTAATCCTTTTTAATAAAAATAAATAAATATCAAATGAGATGAAGATGAATAATGTTAGGATATGTCAATATTTTATAATTGACGAATCTATTAGATCACATTAAATTTTGATAATTTAATCGAGTGTTTTAATAAATCTTATCAAAAATTCTTTTATACTAATTATAATAATTCAAATTATTTATTTTAATATATATATATACATATATATATATATATATATATATTCTCTCTTTTTCTCGTATCCACCTTCTAGAATCATTATCAAATGGCCAAAAGTGAAGCTATTTTTTTTAAATGATCGACCTAAATTTTGAACTCACGAGTTCATCTATTTAACTAACCACACTAACCAGTTGAGATAAAAAAATCATATTTAATAATTTTATCTATACCAAATATGTTGACTAATATAAAGATGTTAACGCTGAACCGATACGAGCCACTCGTCCCGCATGTACTAGTGAGAGTCCCATCCTAAATCGCTCTGGTACGCAACGGGACGTACGGTTCTATGTGATAAGGTTTTACATACCAGTTCAGTATGTAGCGGACCGCACGTGTTGGACCGTGCCAAGTGACAGGCGGGACGGGCGATACGTGGCACGCCACTGGTGCATTGGGGACTGCATGGGACTGTGCGTCCCGCTCTGTACTAGACAGATTTCTCATGGGACCGGCCTAGTACATGTGGCCTGACTGGCTCATGCCGGTTCGATGTTAAAAGCCGACGTAGGATGGGAGGGTCAAAACGTCGAGCGCAGAGGCGAAGGGGGGAATCTAGGCAGCTGTGTAGGCGGCGGTGCAGGCCAGCGTCCATGTGGTGAGGGGCGGCATTCGGTAGCCTCTGGCGAGAGGAATTTTTTTTCTATGTGTTTTAGAGAGAAGAGCGGCGGGGAGCGGCGGGGAGGTGAAGGGGGAGGCCATTGTACAAATCCGCCGGTGCTTCGATTGACAAACGATGAAGCACATGCAGATCTATGCTCGGGTTGCCACCTCCACCTTCCCACCGGTGAGATCAAGAGGTGGGAAGGCAGAGGCGATGGCCGCTATGCAGATCCCCCGATGCTCTGGCTAGCGAACGACCGAGAACAGGCAGATCTGCACTCGGCCCGCGGCAGAGTACCACTAGATCTGCACAGCAGTTGTCGCCTATGCCCTATCACAAGCAAGATCCAGAAGTGGGAGGGAGGAGGGGGCGGCCTGTACGCAGAGCCGCTTGGGCTCCGATCGACGAGCGATAGAGCACAAGCAAATATGTGCTCCAGGTGCCCCCTTCACCCCCAACCGGCGAGATCAAGCAGCGGTGAGATAGAGGGGTCAACCCGTGTGCAGATCTACCTAGGCTCCGATAGACAAACGGCATAGCACCGGCGAATCTATGCTCCGAATGCCTCCCGCTAGGGATGTCAATGGTAATCGTTAACTCCATAACCGTCCGTTTCGTTAGCGTAACGAGCAGCAAATGGATAGTATTTTTCTTCCTAATAATTTAACGGATATGAATATGGATATATCTGATTTTTTAGCAGATACGAATACGGATACACATCATTCCAAATCCGTATCCGTTCGTTACCGTTAAACAAGTTTGGATTTGACTCAAATAGTTTAGTGTCTTGAAGAAAATGACATTGAAGATGAGATAGATGCATAATCTAAGGCATTTCTACTTTCATCATAGTAAAATATTTCTTAATTACAAGATTTCATTATAATTTTTTTAATTCTAAACTTAATATATTATTTATTTTCATGCAATATATGTAAAGAATTATAAGATGACGGAGATTAAAGTTCAAGAGTGCTAGTTTACTTTCTTATTTTCACTTTATATGTTTCATCTTATCTGTGGGGATATTGTAATATTATATATTTTTATACTTTTAATTTCATTCTATGTTGACTCATGAATGATGATGATACGATAACTACATTGATATGTGTTTGTTTACCATATGGATTGTTCTTTTCAATTTTAAATTTATTCTAATTGAGTTAATTTGCATCTCAAATTTTAATCTTGTATGTACTCTTACAACCGCTAACTATCTGTTAACCGTCTATTAACTGTATTTTTTCAGATACCAAAAAATGATTTCGGATACACTATTTTCTGAATACCAAACAGTAAAGGGATACGGTCCATCCTTATTGGATACAGAAATGGATAGTCCACTATCAGCACCATATCCGACCCGTTGACATCCCTAATCCCCCACCATCCCCCTACCGATGAGATCAAGTGGCGGTGAGGTAGAGGGATCCCCCGTATGCAGATCCGCCTTGGCTCCGGTAGGCGAACGGCGGAGCACCGACAGATCTATGCTCCGGGTGCCCCCCCCCCCCCCCCCACCGGCAAGAAGCGGTGTCACCAATCTGTTGTCCTCGTCACTGGATCCATTGCCCTCATTGTTGGATCCGCTATCCTCGCCGCTAGATCTGCGAAACAATGGTGTATTAGCGTAGGGTTACACTTGTAAAATTTATTCAATGGTCATGTTGTATGAATTATTTACCATTTAGATATGCTAAAAATTTGTTCATTGGTCGTTAAATTTGTGTTGGATATTCACACGCTATTTTGATTTTTTTAGAGGATAAAATTTTGTAATTCATAAATTTAGGTTACACATTGTGTAATCGATGACTCCCAAGGAATGAGTGAATAACATTGGATGGCAACATGGAGTTATGATGGATGGCAAACGTAGCTACTTGCATTGTAATTACTGTAAAGTAGTACACAAGGGAGGAGATGTGCCTCGGTTGAAGAAGTATATGGCAGGAGGGGCAGGTGCAGGATACTCTGAGGTTGTTAGCTGTAGACATGTGCCTAGAGATGTAAAACTTGCAATGGTCAGTCACCCGTGGGAGAAAAGAGCTGAGATGCAGCAGAAGGAAAAAAGAAGAAAAAAGATGAATATGTGATTAGCAGAAGAGTAGTTGGCAGTAACGAGGAAGAATGCACGTGGACAGCCAGCGACGAAGATGAGCAACTACACACTTGCCAGCCTAATGTTTATGTCACGAGCAACGATCTGTATGAAGCGTAGTATCGTAAGGCAGTATGCTTGAGCATATAAGAGGCAATACATCTAGAGGACACAAGAGCCCGAAGCCGCAAGGTGGCAAGGATTGGAGCATCAGGTAGAGGTGGTTCATATACTGCTTGACAATCACGTGACATTAGGAGTTTCTTCACTGGTAACTTAGGTTCACAAAGAAAAAGGACACAATCGATCAACATTGAAGATGTGGAGCCTGATATACTAGTCCGAGAGTATGGCAAGCAAATAAGGATGGATGATGTCTATGGCCAAAAGGGGCCGAAATGGAAACTCAAGATGAACATTGTAAAATTGTAGCATCACGTGGGATTGCCTTTAAATGTGACCAATAACCCTTACTATGAGCCGATGTTCCAAGAAGCACAAGTGCTTGGGTTACATGTGCAACCCCTTATAGTGAGAGAGTTGGCCGACAAATACCTTGATGAACAAGTTGTTAAAATCGAGAGTTATATGGACTACTTTAAATAGAAATTGAGCAAATATGGACTCACACTAATGTGTGATAGATGATCATGCACCACTAAATGTGGATTGATCAACTTTCTTATTTATTGTGATAGACATGTATTCTTTCACATGATGATGGATGCGTCAGGTCAAGTCCACAGTTATCAATATATTTCATCCTTGATGGAGCAAGTGGTGACCGAGATCGGGGAGGAGTACATTGTTTAAGTGGTCACAGATAATAGCTCAAACTATAAGAAGGATGTAGAGAAGTTGATGAGGACCAGATGGCAATTTTTTTTGGACCCCCTTTACAGCACATTATGTGGACTTGATGTTGAAAAAGATTGGTCAGCTTCGTATAGTCAAATCTATAGTCGAGGTGACATAGAAGGCCATGAAATACATTTACAATCACACACTTGTATTGGCATGGATGAGAGAGCATTATGGTGGTGAAATATTGAGGCCTGGCATCACACGATTTGTCACTAACTACATTGCATTGTAGAGCCTTCTCAAACATAATGATGGGTTGAAACAAATGTTTAGGGGTGAGACTTGACTGAGTTCTCTTTTGTCACTTCACGTGAAGGAGCAGAAGTCAAAGGAATTGTTAACACCGACAACTTTTGGGATAGAGTCATAATATTAGTTACATTGATAAAACTATTGTATGAGATATTGAGGTGTGCGGATGGGGATAGAGTGCCAATCATGGGATTAGTGTACTGCAATATTGAAGCTGTAAAGTGGAAGATCCTTGCAATGTCCAAAAAATATGGACTTACGACCTTAGAAATTGTAGAGGACAGATGAGACATGCAAATGAGCCGCAATCTGCACATGGCAGGTAAACATACTTGACAATGTATGATATTGCCACTTTCATGAAATTATTGTTTATTCAATATGTGGTGATTGTAGCATACTACCTATATCCGGCCTTTCATTATGATCGAAGTCTTGCTTATGATGATACTTTGATAGAATCTGTGAATATTGTGGTGGACAGACTGTCTCGCTGCCCAACAGATACTACTGATGCGTTGAATGAGGTTCACTTGGATACTTGACCCTAATGCCGTTGACATGCAGCTTAAAATATTTACGTAACTACTTTTTATTCATACATACAGATGAAAATATTTAGAGAGGTAATTGGTTCATTTGTGAGTCCTAATGACGTTGCCAGCCGTGACAGACTTGATGCAAGTAATTTACATGTACAGTGCTTATTCCATAGTTTGGGTGCAATGATTACATCTCATTTTTGTAATATGTTTCTTCCCGTTACTAATAGCTGAGTGGTTGCTCAATTACGGCACGAGCGCACTGGCATTGAAGAAGATTGCAATGAAAGTTTTATCCAAAATATCCTCTTTGAGTGGGTGCAAATGGAACTAGTCAACATTTTCCTTCATGCATATCAAGCTGAGGAATACGGTAACACACAAACGGTAAGACAAAATGGTGTGTGTTCATTACAACATGAAGTTAAAGGTTAAGCATGTGCAGATTGATGCAATGAGAGGAGAGGGAGACTATGATCCAACAAATGTTATCTACTTGCGAGACGATGATGACCCTATGGTAGCATGGGTTGTAAGAATAATAACTGAACGTGGCGAGGCAGAACTTGATGAGGAGGCCGAAGAGCCAGGAGAGACACCATGGCTTAATACTTTTATTACAACAGTTGTGTAGCAGGCAGTGGGGGAGAGAGATGATGCATATGTGTAGCTGGTTAGAGACGAGTCATAGGCGACACGTGATCAAGAAGTTAACTTGGATGAAGACCTCATCATTTGGGGCAAAGGCACTCCTATGCGTATGATAATATAGCATATGAGCGATTAATGTAGCCTCCATCAGATCCACGGCCACCAACATCTTAAGTGAAATAACACATTGAATCACATATTTGATTAGAAAACATTGGCATATATTTATGTACTATGGTGTAAGAAAAAATGTAGGCCGATCCAACACATAAATAGTGATCTCGGGTTGCTGAATCGTGACATTCAGTATCTACAGAACCTGGAAGGGCATCTACTACGCATGAGGTTGTACAACAATGACAGTCTGTGTCTAGGAGGAGTTAGTCATTTAGAGAGTTGAAATTATGTCTAATGAAAAAATATATATGTTAAATTATGTTTCATTACTAATTGAATCCATTCGCATTGAAATTATGTAGTCTTCTACAACATCCAAACAACCATATCAACCTGCTGCAATACGACGCTCAATGTCTAGGGCACCCACTCAGTCGTCTCAGGTGTATTCATACTTATTGAGTTACACAGTACAAAATTACTTGAAGTTATTATTGGATATGACCTCTACATCTCAGGGATTTAGAGAGAGGCAACATACAATAGACAAGCCGCCTGCTCCACGGAAGAAGAAATTATCATGGACAATAATATTCAGGAGCAAAAAGGACAAGTAATCATCGGTAAATCCGATGGACATTGTAGACTTTGAGATATTAGATTCGAATGTAGATGACGACACTCCCGAGCCATCCGTAGAGTCCCACATCAGTGGGAGTCATGACTCCGACAATGAGTGTACACCGACACCTTCTTCTTCCCATTGTGGTGCCGGTTCTTGTGGTGGTCAACGTAGTGGTCATGGGGATACTAGTGCTACTGGCCAAGAGCATGGCAGTGGTCAAGACAATGGTCATGGGAGACACGAATGTAGTGGTCATGGAGGCATGATATTCACATAGGAGCAGCACTTTACATATGCTACATAGGATGCTGACTACGCTTTTCCACCGCCAGGGGTGAGGTAGGTAGTTGACTATTAGGACCCTTACTATGGAAGTTCTGTTGCAGATAGTAGCACTTACCAAGACATGTTGTCTTATTTTGAGAGGACGAGTACACATGACTCTCAAGCATCTGGTAGTGACTATGAACGATCATGGCAGCAACAACCCATACATCATGACGATTTAGAGATCAACAATGCATTCTTCCCATCATATCCATACCCTTATAGCTATCTTTCAATCCTGTAATACATCAAAGGATACAGTTAGCTCTCATATGTGCGACCACAGCCAGTCGTGTAATCACAGGGTTCCCATGAGTATGAACACTACTTGCACATGTACTGGAAGACTATACCAATTCCATAGACTATGCATACTACTTACCCTATCTGGAGACCACGTATAATATCTCATTGTTTGGAGATGAGATGCGGCTGAGTTTGAGTCCATATGATTAGGAGTATGTATCTTTTGCATATATTTGCATATAATTTTCAAGTCATCAATTTTTTTCACGTCTTCACTTTTGCACTTGCCTTTCAAATTACAAATGAAAATTTGTTTAACACTTGTAGATCATCATGGACTGACGATGTCGTGGGACCACGAGTACATTTGTGAGGGTGATCGGCATGTTTATTGTAGATATTGCCCGCATCGCACCATCAACATACATAGATTTACATAGCACCTTGCGATAGTGAGACGAGATTACCCTCCATGCTCCTCAGTTCCAGATGATGCCCGAGCATACTTTTGGACATAGTTACGAGATGGAGATCTTTATGGCAAGAGAGGCAGGGCTGCATCGTCTTCTACGTCCAGGGTTATATCACCACCAGTGCCGATCTCACCGGCATCCTCCTCCACATCAAGGGTTCGAGCACCACCAGTACCGGTCCCACCGGTAGTAGATGATAGGCACACATCTGTAGATGTAATTGGAGCTTTATTTAGAGGATTTCACTTAGGGCTGTCAATGGGTCGGGCCGGCCCGACAGGCCCGGTGGCTTGACCCAATTTCGGGCCATGCCGCAAGGTCTTTTTCGGCATGCGAACTTTTAGTCGGGCCTAAAAGCCCGGCCCGACTAGGCCCGCGGGCCGAGATTGGGCTTTGAGTTCGGCCCACGGGCCGGCCCGACCCGTTCTCTTTTGTTATTCTCGCTTCAAATTTTAAAAACTATTTAGTTAAAATTATGTTATTTTACTTAATTAGAAATTTTAAAACTATCTTCTCACACTAATTAATATCAAAATTTTAATTAGTTTGTAAGATATAAATTATATATTATTAAATATATTAATTTTTATTTTTATTTAAACTGTCGGGCTGGGCTGGGGCTTAGTCGGGCTTTACATTTTTAAAATAAGGTCGGGTCCGGCCCCGCCCGACATAAGTCGGGCCCGGGCCAGGCTTTAATATTGATAAGTCGGGCCCAGACCGGGCCGACCTAAGCCCGGCCCACTTACAACCCTAATTTCATGTACTCTCGACCGCTACGCATGACCTATTATTTATGCAGATGGTTATCTTGTTTCAGACTCACTCACATATAACTCCACCCACTAGGATAGAGTTAAATTATACGAGTCATGAGTGATATGTATCTAATTTTGATTGTGACACGATACTCACATATCAATCAGATGATTGACCTTATATATTTTGTACTTTATCAGCGGAGTTGAATGATAGATATGTTCACTTTAAGTTATCTTTTTTGTTGTCTTTTTGCATAAAATGCTTAATTATACGATATAATAGATTATTGTAATAAATAAATTATTAATATATGTAATTATGTTTAGTTATACGTATGAAATCATGTATTTTTATTTTTACATAATATATTTACTAATGTGTAAGTAATTATATTTGAGTCACTATTATTAGAAGAGTAAATTTAATTATATGCAACTTAATACAATCACATAAAAAGGAACAATACATCATGTAATTTTTTAGATAAATATACTACATTACAAGTTATATCAACTAATATTAAAAGTTTATAGTTAATCTTATAATAAAATTTTAAGTTTCCAAAAAATATTAAAAAATTTGTCAAAAAGGTCTTCCTTTCGGTATATACCGATATGCTATCGGATTGGACAGACTGGTACGATCGGGTTGACAAGCTTTGCTACATCTCACATCTTCTGTATCGAATTCTCTATAGTAAGATCCGATACGTACGATTCACAATGTACTAGTGTGATACGACGAATCATGATACTTTCTATTTTTGCAAATGATCAGGCATACCCCCAAATATCCGTAAATGGTGACAATTATGCATTTGTAATTCTAATATCACTGAAATATGCTCAGAAAATATTAATAAGTGCATACCCTTAAGGCAAGTGATGTCATCATATCCTTATAAAATGTAACCGGGAGTAAGTTTGTCATTTCGGTATTTAAATTGCACTTACATGCTACAGTATAATCGCAGCTATCGGGATATTTTTAGGGGTGTATTTATGTATATATCTATTTATTAGATATGAAGATTTAATTTAAGATTTTTACGTACACGTATCAGGGTTTGACGGATCGTTCGTTCCGTTCGTCTCGATTTTTCACTGGGACGGGACGGTACCGTTACGTACCGAGACAAAAAAGTTAATATATATATATGTTATAGAATAATATAACTCAAAAATATTTGTATCTCAGCTGATTACGTGCGTGGTCGTTCCACCGGACCTGAGATCTCACGTTCAAACGTGAGATCCTCAATCAACCGGCCTAGAAAATGTATTTGTTATAAAAGAATTAAAATAATATATAATGCGTCTCGATTGCGTCCCACGGATCGGTCGTCCCGATCTGTGGCTGGAACGGGACGGGACGGCCGATTCGGGCGACTGGTATGTGATTGGGACGGGATGGATGGTTAGTTCCGGCAGTCTTGGAACGGTTTGAAAAACCCATGTATGCCCCTTACCTGACAAAGCCTATAAAAGTTCCACTGTTATCCCCTCCGGCCATCCCCTCTTTATCTTTGCTCTTTCACGCTCGAGTCTGCGTACCTGTGAAGACGTCGGTGGTGGAGCCCTCTTCTCCATCTCCCGCCAGTCGCCGCTGTCGCCCGCCTTTACATGGAAAAGGGGAAGCCCGACGCCACCGCCGACATCACCCGTGCGCTGGCTGACCTCAGTTTGAAACATCGGTCGGGAACGATTCCTCCTCCCTGCTCCTCCTCATCCTCTGCTCACGGTAAACACTGCCGGAATCTTATCTCCATCTTTATTAGTTATGCTCGGCTTGTATGTCCAATTTACTTATTCGAATTCTCTTATTTGCGCCCCTTCATCTAGTTCGGTGTCAATTTTCCAGTCAATTCTGTCCCGTATTCGTGCTTCAAATTCCCATCATGTAGTTGGGCTTGTTGTTTCCCTCTTCTCTTTTCCGGATTGGCCGTTTCTTTCTTTCTCTTCGTCTGCTTTCCATTCTGCGGTTGAGACCGGGGTGGGCTTTCACCAAATTTAGTAGCCAGGGTTTTATTTTTTTATTTTTTGAAAAGTGGGTAGTAACACTGATGTATAAATAAAAGAGAGAATGAAAGTACAAGTATAGGCTGTGCAAATCTCAAAAAATGCATACCAAAAAATCTATACACCAAATAGCCACACAAAGGCAATGTGGATCAAACTAATTTCCCAAACATCCAAAAAGAGTAGAAGTAAAAGAATTCACATTACAAAGAATAACAGCCCATTCCCTCACTTTGTTATCAACGAAAGAAACAACTCTCTCCTCAACACGAGACTCTTTTCATTAAGATCCGATTGTTTCGTTCCCCCCACAACGTCCACAAGATGGCATGAAAGGTAAGCCATCAAGTAGTCATGTCACTCCTAGTGGGCCAAGGCCTGCCCCAGTTGGCCAACAGATGGTGAACCTCACTATGCTAACTGATGCCGCATCTAGTCCTCCTAGCAAGCTCTTCCCACATCCCTTGTGAGTAGGAACAATCCACAAATAGGTAGTCAAGGGTCTCCGTATCTTGTCCACAAAGGCAGTAGGTCGGCTAGATGTCCAGAAGGAAACGAAGCAGCCTGTCTCGGGCCGGTAGTCTCCCACGTGAGATCCTCTATACTAGAAGTTTCACCTTCAACAAGCTCTTCGGTTTCTACACCTGGTCATAAAGGCTGTGCCGAACTCCTCCATCGGAAGTGACACCGTAGGCAGATCTAATTGTGAAGGATCCATCCTTCTCCCACCATCAGACCCATTCATCCTCTAAGTCAGGCTGAGGATGGAAGGGTAGTGTGAGGGAGAGAACGTCTTGAAGCAGCTTTACCTCCTTGTGACTAAGGTTCCTCCTAAATGTCGGATCCCAAGCCCCTTCAGGCAAGTGGGAAAAGTCTGGGAAACTGACCCCAGGGGGTCTATAGCAACCGCAAAGAGACTCGAGAACAAAGTGTCCAAAGAGGACTCCCTACACAACCTATCTTTCTAGAAAAGACTCATGTCGCTTTTTCCCAGTTGGACACGGGTGCTGGAGACAAACATCCTTGCAAGAGAAGATATCCCTCCAAAGCGGAGAGGTCCTATAAAGTGGCGTCAGATCCCAAGTCCTAAACTCTCCTCCTATGAAAGTGTCTCTACCTGATTAGGGCCCACAACCCCTCCTCTCTGTGCCCCAATCTCCACAACCATTTGCACAAGAGGACCAAGTTGAAATCTCTGAGATTCTTGATCCCAAGACCACCTTGTTCCTTGCTAGTAACCAGTTTGCCCCATGCTATGTCATGCCAATCCCTGCATCCCCCTCCACTGCCCAGCCAAAAGAACCTACACTGGGGAGTCAATCTTCCTGGCCAGTCTTTGGGATCCAGGACATGGAAAAGAAATAAGTAGGGAGACTATCTAACATTGATCTGCACAAAACTAATCTACGTCCATAGGATAAAGCTCTAGCTTTCCACCCTGCCAACCTGGACTCACATCTCTAAATGATGGGAAGTCAATCTGCACACCGTAGAGAGCTTGGGGTAAGAGGGAGACCTAAATAGAAGAATGAGAACTCACCAATCTTAAATCCCAGCAAGTAAGCCGCCTTGAGACCTCCCTGTCCTCTAAATTCACTCCTACAAGAAGACTTTTGTAGAAGTTAACTTTGAGACCAGTACCTCCTCTAACAACTCCAACAAGAGCCTAGTCATGTAATACTGCTACTCCTCCTCAGCTAGGAACAAAATGGTATTGACAGTATACTGCAAGTGGGTGATAAGAGGAGCACCTCTGCCTGCCTGAAAGTCTGTGATTAAATCAACTGTCTCAGTCTTCTGTTACACCCTGCTCAGAACACTAGCCACAAGCACAAAGAGGAGGGGAGACATAGGATCATCCTAGCAGAGCCCCCGGCCACCTAGGAACCAAGGGGACAACTTCCCATTTATAAAGACTGCAAATGAAGCCGAAGTGATACAAGCCCTAACCCAGCTAACCTACCTCTCACCAAACCCCATCCTCTCCAATACATCAAAGAGACACTGCCAATTCACCCTATCATAGGCTTTCTCAAAGTCTAGTTTGAGGACCATCCCTTTCTTCTTCTGTTTCTTCAAAGCAAATATACACTCATACGCCACCAGGAAGTTGTCTAAGATATGTCTTCTAATGAAAGCTCCCTGGAAGTGACGGACCAGCCTATCCATAACAATGACCATCCTCCCAGCCAGCACCTTAGTGATGATTTTATAAGTGCCATTCAACAAACTAATAGGTTTGAAGTCCCGGAAGTCTTGTACCTCAACCTTATTTGGAATAAGCACTAGGAGGGTTTTATTAATATCCTCCAAGTGAGCCCTACCCTGCTGAAATTTTCTCATAGTTGCAAGAAGGTCACCCTTGATGATCTCCCAACATTTCTGAAAGAAGGCCGGCGGGAAGTCATCCGGTCCAGGGGCTCTATCACCTACAAGAGAAAACACAATCAAGTGGACCTCCTTCTAAAAGAAGGGCTCGGAGATAACCTCCCTCTCCTCCTGGGAAAGGTTGGGGAGGAGATCATATGCAATCCTCAGTCGACAACACTCTTTCCTCTGTGAACAACGTAGAGTAGTAAAGTCTCGCCTGGTCTCTGATATCCTCCTCTGCAGAGAACAAAAGGTCCCCCACCTTGATGCAAGAGTTGGTGTTGACCCTTCTCCTCCTAGAAGCAATCCACTGAAAGTAGGTCGTGTTCCTATCCCCGTCTTTAATCTACCTATCTCTCGATCTCTGTCTTCACTAGATCTCCTCTTTATAAAGAATCTCGTCAACCTGCTACCTCAATGTATCTCGGAGTGTCATGCCCTCATCATCCATAAGGCTTGCCTCCTCTAAACAATCCAGACCCTTAAGCTACTACAAAATCTTGTCCTTCGCTGCCCTTCTGGGGGGGGGGGGGATTTATCAACTCCCCAAGCCTGAAGAGCCTGCGCAGTGTGCTTTAATTCTCTTACCAAAGTACCCATAGCGAAGGAGCCCGTAGTCTGAGCCAACCACGCACCTGAAACTGTGTCCATCAGTCTGCCTCTCTGAACCAAATCTGCTCAAACCTGAAATTGTGTCTCCTATCACCATCTTGCTAGTCTTCAAGAGGATGGGCTTGTGGTCAGAAACAGAGTTAGCCAGTGGAATCACCTGCACATGAGGGAAATGGTCCTCCCAATCTACAGAAACCAGAAATATGTCCAACCTGGAGCAGGAAGCATCAGCTCTTAGATTGGACCAAGTGAAACAACCATGTGCCATGCCAATGTCCACTAGGGCTGCCTTGTCGATCAAGTCTGAGAAGTCCTTCGTGTCTCCACTAAAGGTGCCATCAAAAGTCATCTTCCACAGGATTGCCACCGCATTGCAGTCTCTTCTAACACACCACGACTGACCTAAGGAGAGATGGTGGCGAATCAAGTCTTCCCACAACTACCTCTTCTCCTCCCTGGGCTGAGGGTCATACACTCCACTGAAGTCCTAGGAGAAGTCATCCTTGATGTTCCTGAGATGTAAAGAGATGGCCCATCAGCTCACCACCCTATCTTGCGTCACTTCCTCCACCTCAAACGGATTCCAGAGGTTCATGATACTCTCGGACCTGCCCACTGTTGGGGAGGCGACCCCCTCCTATCTCCTTCAGGAGGGTCACACCGTCACTCTCACACTTCGTCTCCTGGATACAAAGAAGATCTACCTTACACCTCCTAATCAACTCCCTCACAGCCCTCTTCTTCTCACCACTCAAACTCTGCACATTCCATGAGACGATCCTCATTGATCACTTGATTCTCTCCCTCCACCCCTTCCTCCTCAGTAGCCTACGCTCCCTCAACAGAGACCGCTCCCCCCATACTAGCACCCCATCTCCTGTTGATTTTGGAAAACATGTCTCTCAAATCTTTCTCTACAGCAACGAAAGAAATGCCCACAATATCCACCACCCCCTATCATGCTCCGCGGTCAGTCTTTCAACCTTCCTGAGCATCTCCCTCACCACCTCAGCCCACGCCTTGCTTCTTCTCCCTTCCCCCCTTCTCAAAGAGTCCCGCCCTCTAGGCCCTTCTTCATTTGGCAGCAGCCCGACAACCCCACCATCCGCCTCTTCCATTGACTGGATCACCATCCCAGCAGAGCCGATCGACTCCTGGTTGACAGGCGGCTGATACGACCCCAGGGACAGGGAAGTGAAGTCCCGCGATCAATGACACTCAAGAGGGGGGTGAATTGGGTGTTTACCAATTTTAAGGAAACTTTTAGCTTTTTAGAAAATATGTGGTAAACAATAGTTAGCAGTTGAAAACTAATTAACCAATTCTCTCAATCTTTCCGTTCCCACACGACCATACAACGAAAACAATCAAACCACACAAATAACACAATGCACAACAGTTTTTAAGGTGGTTCGGATGCAACGACGGCAATCCTACGTCCACCCCTCACCAAACCCGGTGAGGCTTCACTTGGGGATAAATCTCCAAACGGAGACAATGCTCCAACCACACACGCAGGACGATGCCTGCACACACACACGGGGACGCGCCCCAACCCACACACGGAGACAAGCTCCAACACACACACACACACACACGGAGATGAACTCCAACGCGATCCGACAGCCGGATCACAACCACACACACAAGATCGAACGGATCTAAACAGACCCACACACACACAAACGCAAATCTAGGAAGATCCACGTACACACACGAATCAATTACAACACACACACAAACAACCACGGATCCAACACGATCCACACACACACAAATTCTTCAGTTTATAAAGAACACAAATACAATACCCAAAACATAAATACGATGAGGCTTAGTTTAGAAAACTCATGTTTCGGGTTCCCTTTGAATGCATGCTGCGGATCTAGTACATATCTTCAATCTTCACTTGACCGAAGCTTCAATTCGTGCTTGCTCGCTTTTCTGCTTTCTTGCTTGCTCGGCTTCTCCTCTTGAATCTTTGCTTGATCCTTTTCCTTGGATGATGTTGGCTTCAGATCTACCTTGAATGGCTTGAGGTTGGATGAAGGTGTTGCTGCACGAGGTACTGTTCACGGAGCTACAGTACCCTCTTCTTCCTTATTGGACAGCCTCCCCTTGATCTCCACTTGAATCCCCTTGGTTCCTTTGCTTGCTTGCTTGCCTATCCTCTTGATTGGAGCTTTGTTGGCTTCAGATTGAGCTTGAATGGCTTCAGATGGATGAAGAAATTGTTGGACGTAGTACTGTTCACGGAGCTCTTCTTGCTCTTGCAACAGCTCACTTTCCCCCTTGATAGCCTCTATTAGATCTCACATAAGGTGCTTGGGGTTTATGACCCTTTAGGTTGGTTTTATATCTCTTGAAAGGCCCTTGGACAACCCTTAGACCAGATCCACGAATCCTGGTATAATTGGGGGCAAAAGGATTAAAGAAATGGGGTGAAACCCCTCTTCTCGAGCTTGACACAAAAGTCAATAAAAGTGGGCATCGGGGCTGGCGGTCGACCGGAAGCCATGGGGCGGTCGACCGGAACCTGTAAATCCTCGAACTTTTAGGCTCTGGCAAAACCGGTCGACCGGACGCCTAGGGGCGGTCGACCGCTACCTGCAGAATCTTGAATTTTTAGGCTCTGGTAATTTAGGTCGACCGGCCAAGGCGTGTAGGTCGACCGGAAAGACCTATACCTGCAAAAATGAAGTGTTAGACCAATGAAACATGTCCCAAAGTCAAGAGCTTCAAGTCCATACCAAATCCATGCATTTAGGGGTTGGATTCACTCGGTTTATGCATTTGAAACGTCTAGACCATTAGAGCGTTTCTAAATTTGTTCAGGGGGCTCCGCCCCCGGAAACCCCCGCAAGGGGCGCTGCCCCCTTGACCCCCGCGACCTGACCGGGTAGGTCGATCCCCGCGACCTAACCGTACAGGTCGATCCGCGGGCGAGGGCGCACGATGGCCAGAAGGGTTTCATGTTGAATGTGCATGAATGAGGTGTATACATAAGATACACAAGGTGAGATTGATGCTAAGCATGAGATACACAAGGTAAGAGTCTCACCAATGGTTCTTGATAGTAAATGACATATACCACATGTTTTGGATTGTAGAGGAGTAGGGTGCTTATCCACAAGTTTTGTTCACCAAGTGACTGCCATGTGTTTGATCCTGCAAGCAAGATAGTTAAGGTTAATACCATGCTTATTCACATTAAAGAGGTTATGAAACCTCTTGCCTCTTGTAAAAATAATTCAATCAAGCATGAATCAAGACCATGTACCATTGCCATTTGCCATCTCAAACATATTTAAACATGAATGTGCAATCAACCATAAGTTTAGTTATCATCACTCAATCACACATTAAGTTTAGTTATCATCAAAACCATAACGCCAACAATCATCAAAATCATAACTCAATAGGAAGTAATGCCCCTCACCACCCCTCTGATAGCCGGAAGGGGTTTCGAGACTCTGTCCAGGACCCTCTGTGCACAGCCATCAACAAGTTAACAGTAGGTGAAACCCGGTCGTTGGAGAGTCTCCCAACTTCCACCACAACCGACAAAGGCGAGCAGTACTACTCGCCGGAGGGGAGCACATCCCGCCCCCCAGCTGGGGAGGAGACCGGGAGGGGCCCATTGCTTTCCTTCTGCGTCCAATGCCTGTAAGGAAGGTCTTCTGCCGCCGCCGTCGCTGCCTCCGCCTCCGCCTAGCCCCTCTAATCCCCCTGAACTGGCCGGTAGTTGGGATGCTGGTCGTTGGCAGGCCTCACCACTGACCTGGCACCAATTAGGTTTACTTCACGGAGGGGCAGCGGGTTGAGGTCATGTTGGCGACTGACTTAGTCAGAGACCTACAACAGATTTGCCGAAGGAGACTAGGATGCCGAGCCACTAGATACCGGGGGGGGGGGAAGGCCAGGCTCTGGGAGTTAATTGGGCGGGAGAGACGACGGCTACTGGGTCCGGGCGAGACCGGTAACTTTGCCTCCGCCGATTCGGGTAAGACATCGGGCTCTCAGACCCCAGCCAATCCAACAACCTGGTCCACTAGGCAAATTGGGTCCAACAAAGGTTCCTTACCATTTCTTGGCGGGTCGGGCCGGGCCGAATTGGGTCGGGAACGGGTGAGGCGGGCTAGCCTAGTGGACCGGTTTGAATTCAAACCGCCTGCCAACTCATCATCCCCTACCTTCAGACGGGGTGTCAGAAATCTTAGGCCCCCTTGCGATGCCTGCCGCCACCCCTTCTCTGCCGGCAGGCATGCCACGGACGGCGTATACCTCCCCCTCAGCTGAGCAGCAATTTGCCGATGACGCCCCTCCAACAGTCGGTGCAGAAACGAGGGCCTCCACGACAATAACGGTGGCCTCCACAGACACATGGATCGAGCCAGGGATCAACTGCGCAAAGGAACTGATGAGGAAGCCGATTCCCGCCTCATCACAGAGCTAGAGCGGGACTCCTGAAAGCCTGACCCCCCACTCACGCCGACAGGGGATGGCGAAGGTCCTTCTACTCAGGTTCCACGGCTGGGTTCTAATAAAGCCCCCCTTAAAAGCCAACACTCCAGCCTCCACAAAACCCCTTGCCCCTTCCGTCGACGAAGCGACCGCCAAGAGGGAGTTCTTGAGAACCTTCCTAACATCCCACGGAGCCCCCGCCATCCACCGGTCGTCCAGGAAGGTCTAGCCGAGAAGGAGTCGAGGCCACCTCGGATCGGGGACAGACAAAGGCAACAGGACATCTAGTCCAGGTGGGTACCACCCATTTGGTATCGGACCCGACCGATCTGGTACCACCCATTTGGTGTCAGTACCGGCCGGTACTGCCCATAATGGGCCAGAAAGCATGGTATTTAGGTCTTTTTTGCAAGCATATATTGACATTCTAGGAAAATGAATATCTAAGAAACAATTATTTCATGCTCATCTGCACAAAAGGAAGAGGGTTGCCATCCACTATAATACCTTCTTCGATCAAGTCATCACTCGTACGGATTCATATTAGAATTCTCCCCAGTCCTCACAAGCTCTTGAACTGTTAGATCTCTGGAACTTGGTTACTCTTGTTGCGTCACCAGATATATAAAGATTTTGCATAGAAGTGATTCTAAACTTTTAAATATATGTGTTACATTGTTGGATGTGTTCAATTATGTATGATTTTGAATTCTATCAACTTTTCCTATTTTTTTTCTGATTTTTTTACATTTTTAAACCCATATATTTATTTATATAAATACACATTAATATAGGGGGTCAACCACCTGGTGTTACTGTATCGGTACCGGGTGGTACGTCCCAGTACCGGTACCGCCCTTGACCAGTACCAGAATCGGTATCGGTACTGCAAACCTTGTCGTAGGCCCACATCGGAAACACCTCCAAGGAGGTGCTCGGGGTCCTCAGGCATCCCCAGACGAGGCCGGACCTCGTCTCATCGCCGAGCACTCCCTCTCCGATACCCAGAGCTTCTCTCTCTAGAAGGGTCTAGAGAGAGAGAGTATTCAAATTAAAGCGAATGATCTAAGTTTCAAACTCACGACCTCACCTATTTAACCACACACACTAGCCAACTGAGCTAATAAGCCATGTAGCCAGGGTTTTATTTGCTAGTCTGTGTTGTTCATTTGTTTGATTTCTATTCATTAGTTTGATTTTCAGGACGATGTACGTGGGTTTCCAGATTTTGCTCAGGGACCTCTATGTTATTCGCTAATTTGTTCTCGTTCTTTTTTTGACTTTTATTCATTAATTTGATCTCCATTTGATTGTTGTGGAGACAAGGAAACATTTTTTTTAGGACTATGTATGTTCGTTTCCAGATTTTGTTCAGGGATCTCTATACATTGTTTGCTATGGAAGTGGTAAGTGTGACCATAGCCCGGCCTTGTGGTAGGTTGGGGCTATCAGGCGACTCTGTCTGTTAAGGAACCTCTCGTTTCATGGGTTCTAATTCTCAGTTGGAGATCCACAAATTTGCTGTGCTGGTGGTGGCGGATGTATCAGGGGCAGCAGGGGTGAATTTATTTTTGGGTTCTCTTATTATTATGGTATGGGGACTAATATGGTTGCGGAGGCAAGAGCACTGCTTGATGGGATGAGAATTCTGGTCAAAAGTGGACTTCCTATAGCTGTGATTTACTCTGATTCCAAGGCCCTTATAACTATGATTCAGTCCACGAACCATCCACCATGGAGAATATGCAAATGGTGGGATGAAATTAAAGAATTAGTCACGAAGAATAATTGGAATCTGCAACATATCTATAGGGAGGGGAACTCAGTTGCCGATGCATGAGCATCATTAGCTTGTTCCAACCGATCCAACAATGACTTCAGGTGCTGGCAAGACCTTCCCAGCAGTGTTCGTGGCTTTGCCACTGTGGATGCAGCCGGCCTCCCTAGTTGGAGGAGATAGAGATGGGTGACTGTCTTTCATTCTTTATTTCTTTTGTTACATACTCAGGGGTATGCCCCGTGGATTTTGTAAAATACTTCCTCCATTATTAATAAAATTTGGACCGGGTACTATTGTTGGAATTAGCACACATTGTGCAATCCTTCAATAGTTTATCCTTGGTCTCGTTTATATAAAAAAAATTGTCCTCGATAACAGAGTTTAAGTATTCCATAGAACTCACTGTCCTGGAACCTACAAATTTGGTTTGATTGTGGGAAAGGAGCTCCAGAACCCTGTGGTGATCAAGGGGCAATTCCTTTAATATATGGAACCATAAACCTGGTTTGATTCTTTGACTGTCATTTTTTCTTAAATACATAGAAACATAAACCTTTCTCCTCTCTCTGCTTTCTTTTCAGCCCCCAACTTGAATTGGTCTTCCACTTCAAGAACATTATATGTGTGGTCTTTGGATTTTAATGCTTTGGCACCCTAACTTAAGTCAACCGTGCGGAGTTTCTACTTGTTAACATGTTGAACCATCATCCTTGTTATCCTTGGTTCTCGTCAATTGTGGACCTTACCGCATCAGTCTGGGACAACTATGAAGGAATTGAAGATTGGGCAAAGTTTTTTGACCAGCTACCTTGCTTGTTGCTTTCTTTATCCAAGGTGGTATGAAGTGTCTGGAGGAAATGACCTTGGGCACGACATGCTTGTCAAGTGTCAACCAAAGAGTGAATTGAGCACAAACCCCTACAATCTTATAAAATTCTCACTATACATAATGGAAGGGTACAAGAATTTCTCTACCTTACTTCACAAAGACTGCGTGGACTTTGTTGGTTTATGTGTCCAACTAGAATCACCAATGTGAAATTTTCATATGATGGCATTTAGAATGAATCCAAACTCCAAGGGCAAGGACCGCAAGGTGCATCCACACCAGTTTGCACTCTATCTAGTTCAAGTTTCCCCAAAACTTGAAGGTTCCTACATTTGATCCTATATTAGAACTTGGAACACAGATTTAGGATGCTTTGTTACATAAATCATAGTGATTAACTCCAAAAGTGAGAAAACAGGGTGGATCCAACCTGTTCTCAGAAAACATGCTGGACTCTACCAAGGACTAAGACTTTCTCTATTAGAAACATCTGTGCTGTTCATAGATGAAACTGGAAAATGATGAAATGACTGTAAGGCACATGCAACAAGAGAAACTAGTAGTCTTCTAAATGAATCTTTCAAGACAGTTGTTGAACCTCGCAAGGTTCACAGACAATTTCTGATATTTTCAGAAATTTTCAGAAGTAAAAAGATTAAATGCACCATGTGACGGCCATAAAACGATATGGAATCATCGTCATCACATGGGTGCTTTTAAGGGTCCCGCTAAATGGGGCTATTATCAAATTCACACGTGCTTCCGTGCACGAAAATTTTTATCAAATAGTTGATGGGCAGAGTGAAGTTGCTCACTCATGCGAGAAATCGACTATAAAAGGAGTTTCGAGGTCGTTTAGGTCGACTTCGGCGCACCGAGGTGTTGTTCTACACGTGACGGCAGTCCCGTGCAGCAAAAGTGGCCAAAAGCAGACAGAGGAGGAATTCTCCACGTGCTACAGTCTCGATTCCAGCAATAAAAATGGGCGAAAGGGATGGGAGGTCCCTTTTTATAGCCACTCCAAGCACCAAGGGGGAAGTCCCCTCCTCCGCCGCTCTTCTCTCTCTAGAAAACAGCAGGGAGACCGGAGGGGGATCCTTCTTTGGCTAGGCAACACCGGAGGGGACCCCTTCCGGTACCAGTGGACCGGAGGGGGACCCCCTCCGGTTCTGCAACACCAGAGGAGGCCCCCTTCCGTCCTGCAGACTGGAGGGAACACCCTCCTGTCACCATTGAACGGGAGGGGATTCCCCCATCTGGTTGGGTTATAAGGCCCCTCCGGTCACCATTGAACCGGAGGGGATCCCTCCATCTGGTTGGGTTATAACCGGAGGGGACCCCCCTCTGGTACAATACAACCGGAGGGGGGGTCCCTGTGGTCAATGCGTAATTGGAGGGAACCCCCCTCCGGTCCCCTTTGTTCTACGCAAACAAAAGAAGAAGAAGAAAAAAAAACAGAAGAACAGAAAAAAATGTGCAAAGGGGGGGAGGGGGTCTATACCTTGACTCTTCACCTTCCATCGGAGCCACTTCCCACTAGACTAGAGTGCCACCCCCTTCACTCCACTTGGCAGCGTCTATAAAAGGGAGAGGAGGCTTCGAAGAGAAAGGGATCTCAAGAGAGAAGAAGACTTGAAGACCGAGCAAGAAGAAGGAAGCTTGAGAAGGAAAGAAGAAGAAGAGAAGAGGAAGCCTGCGCCGCCCTCTCTTGTTGTCTCTTCCCCCCCAAGTTTGAAGAAACATAACAAATTACAAGAAGACCCTTATATTAGGGTATGTTGACTAAAATGCTCTCGGGTATAGAAGAAGGTCTTATATTGTTTGAAATACATCATGAAAATTATTAGAAAATGGATGGATGTTAGAAATATATCAAAGTTTGTTACATTGATGAAAATTATGGAAGAGTCTTTGCAAAATTTGAGAATTATATTTTTATCCTCAAATTTTACAAAATTGCACAAAGTATCCATGAAATTCAAGGAAATCCCCCCCCCCCCCAATCTGAAATTGAAGAAATGGTCCAAACGGATGTCACTGTTCTCTAAATTAGGGATATACCCTTGTTTCAACTCAATGGGTCCAAAATGACGGTTTTACCCAAAACTCTTACAAAAATAAAAGAGAAGCTCAGAAAAAATCAAGGGATATCCAACGATGCACGGATGAGGTACCGAGGGAAGACCCCCTCCAGTTCTGCAACACCGGAGGAGGCCCCCTCCGGTCAAGGATGGCAGTACCGGTTTCAGTTTCGGCCAGGATCGAAACCGGTTCAAAACATTCAAAAAAGGCAAAAGTTACAGTGAGCAGGTTCGGTTTCGGCCAAAACTGTCCGATTTCGGACCAAAACGGTTGAGTTTCGGGCGAAACCGATATCGGTTTCGCCTAAAACCATTAAAAAAGTTTTTTTTTAGTTTCGGACCTGCTATAGTGAGCAGGTCCGAAACCGTTTCGGTATGGGCCGAAACCGATACGTTTCGGTTCGGTTTCGGCTGATACTGCCATCCTAGACTCCGGCCTGCAGGACCGGAGGGAACCCCCCCGGTCACCATTGAATCGGAGGGGATCCCCCTCTGGTTGTATGACCCCCCTCCGGTACAGTACAACTGGATGGGGTTCCCTCCGGTCACTGCATAGCCGGAGGGAACCCCCCTTCGGTCCTCTTTGTTCTGTGCAAACAAAAGAAGAAGAAAAAAAAAAGAAGAATAGAAAAAATGTGCAAAGTCTATACCTTGACTCCTCACCTTTAACCGGAGCTACTTCCCACTGGAGTGCCACCCCCTCTGCTCCACTTGGCTGCGCCTATAAAAGGGAGAGGAGGCTTCGAAGAGAAGGGGATCTCAAGAGAGAAGAAGGCTTGAAGACCGAGCAAGAAGAAGGAAGTTTGAGAAGGAGAAAAGAAGAAGAGAAGAGGAAGCCTGCGCAGCCCTATCTTGCTGCCTCTTCTCTCCCAAGTTTGAAGAAACACAACAAATTACAAGAAGGCCCTTATATTAGGGTATGCTAACTAAAATGCCCTTGGGCATAAAAGAAGGCCTTATATTGTTTGACATACATCATGAAAACTAGTAGAAAATGGATGGATGTTAGAAATGTATCGAAGTTTGCTACATTGATGAAAATTATGGAAAAATCCCTGCAGAATTTGAGAATTATATTTTTATCCTCAAATTTTACGAAATTGCGCAAAGTATCCATGAAATTCAAGAAAAATCTCAAAAAAAATCTGAAATTAAAGAAATGGTTCAAATGGATGGCGTTGTTCTCTAAATTAGGGATATACCTTTGTTTCATCTCAATGGGTCTAAAATGACGGTTTTACCCAAGACTCTTACAAAATTGCACGAAGGTCCAGAAAAATACAGAAAAATAAAAGAGAAGCTTAGAAAAATCAAAGGATATCTAAGGATGCACTAATGATGGGAAACATTGCAAATCAATCCCTCCTAAAGGGGAAATTGCAAATAGACCCCTCCGTAAGGGGACAATTGCTTATAAATCCTTCCTAAGGAGCAAATTGCAAATGAATCCCTCCCCAGGGAAAATTGTAAATAAATCCCTCCTAAAGGAAAAATTGCAAATAGACCCCTCTTAATGGGAAAATTGTGCATAAATCCTACTTGGTGGAAAATTGCAAATAAGCCCTCACATGAAGGGAAAATTACAGTAATACCCATAGATAAGGGGATGTCTTCCCGGGGCAAGCAAAAAAGGGAAAGAAAGAAGAATTCTTCATCACAGTTGGTGCCTTAAGGGCAAAAGAGATCTTAGGTCGTTAATCAAAAGTGTTCAGACTCAATCCGATGTAAATTAACACCGACTCCAATTGGTGGGGAAGGTCCCGTACACGAACCTTAAATCGTCTGATAAATCACACGCGCAGAAATCATAATAGGCAAGCTAAATGGCCTAAATTTATGAGCATATTCTTTCGCCATTATTTATTTTCTCCGCGTGTGTGTTAAACAGATTGGCACGCTCGGTGGGACTTTAAGAGTTGACACTGAAGATGCTGGGGTTTGTTCTTTAGGAGAAAATCCAACCTCGACCCTTGGTGAGGAAATTGAGGGTAAATATTGTACCTTTCTTTATTCTTTTTCCTCAGGCAATTTAGCTGGCCTTCATACTGATGTCTTATCCTCTTTTAGATTGTCTTGTGGAAGGGAGTACTAAACTACCCTCGTCAGCAGAGGAGAAAGCCATGGAAGATGCAGAGGCCTTTTCTTCCACCATGGGGTCTTCATTTCCATCCCTTGATGAGGAATGCTGACATCGACTTGCAAGGTCTTTTACTCTACATTTTCTTTCATTGTTCTCGCTCCTCTGACATATTTACTTCCACACTCTTACCATTTCATTCTTCAGGGGTCACTAATGCAGAGGCTTCTTCTTCCACCATGGGGTCTTCATTTCCATCCCTTGATGAGGAATGCTGACATCGACTTGCAAGGTCTTTTACTCTACATTTTCTTTCATTGTTCTCGCTCCTCTGACATATTTACTTCCACACTCTTACCATTTCATTCTTCAGGGGTCACTAATGCAGAGGCCTCTTCTTCCACCATGGGGTCTTCATTTCCATCCCTTGATGAGGAATGCTGACATCGACTTGCAAGGTCTTTTACTCTACATTTTCTTTCATTGCTTCTCGCTCCTCTGACATATTTACTTCCACACTCTTACCATTTCATTCTTCAGGGGTCACTAAGGATACCTCAATGCATCAGGATGACCCTAGTGTGAAGGGGACCCATCCTCCTTCTAAGGTGGATGTTGCTGCCCTTAATTCATCAGGTGATGAGGGTCTTGTACCATCAGGTAATTAATTTCTTTAAATCATTGCCCCTCAGTGCATTTACATGTATCTGACAGCCATTATGTTTTGCACTTTCCTAGACACATCAGAGCCTGTCGGGGAACCGTCGGCGCTCACTTTACCCACTAGCACTGGTGTCATAGAGGAGGATGTGCTTGAGTCCAACCTCAGAGACGAGATTTTGGAGGAGGTCACCTCCTTAGGTAAGAGAACAATAGCTTGATTTCTGGTAGTACATACTTGCACCTTTTTTGTTCTTCTCCCTTGAATATAGTCATAATGTTCCCCACCTTCTTTTTGCATCCTGTCGTAAGAGCATCCTTCCAGGCACGGAGAATGGAGGGCTTGGATCAGCCTTGGCTATTGATTTCCCAGTACATGGAGTTGCTTGGCCGGATGATCCCCAGCCTGTGCCCTTCGTGGGAGTTGAGCTAATGCTTGGCACACTTATTAGTAGTGCCCGGGTTATGTTCTAGCGGCAGACCCTCCCCTCAGTGGAGGCTGCACAGAATGCTCTGTGGATTGGGACACGGGGTTATCATGCATTGGGGCTACCAAGAGATCCTTGGATGACAGCAGTGGAGAATGATTGGGAGGAATTCCGACGTCTGCACGAATGTTCGGCCTGGGAGGCTTATCGCTTGGAGATCCAATAGCTTGAGGAAGAAATTGATGCTTTATCCGGCAAGGCCAAGGCGCTAGACTTCAAGGCTGAGGAGGTTTGAGGCCGTTGGGGCTCCTTTGAGGTGGCAGAGGCTGAGAGCAGGAATCGAGCCTCATTGCTTCAAGAAACTGTCCGAACTATATTGCAGAAAATTGAAGAATTACAAGTCACATCAGAGTCGAGTGCCAAGGAAGCACGACAAGCACAGGCTAAGGAGAGTTCTCTTATTGCACAACGCTTGGAGGTCCAAGATGCCATTGTCGCCAAGCAGAGCTGAATTGAGGATTTGATGAAGAGAAAGCCTCGCCATTTATGACCTTATTTTTTGTACATTGCCATTTTCTTTTTTTATTTATTTTTAGCATTCATCATTTGGTGGTTATCCCGAGGGCTTGTCTCGGGCTCCAATTTGGTGGATGAATGATAGAAACAATTCATGAGTTGATGGAATTGAAAACCTCTTGTCCTGCTTGAGGATTGCTCTTTGTTGTTATACTTCAACTGTCCTTTTTTTTCCGCTTTACTAGTCTTATCGCCCTTTCGGGTTTTCACCAAAACTAGCCTCCTTTAACATTTTTCAGTGCGCCCTTTCGGGTTTTCACGTTGTGGGGTTACTTATTTTTGCCTGAGGCGTCTCTTCGGGTTTTCACCACAGCTTGGTTATGACCTTTTTGCCCTTAAGCAACTGGTAAACTAGTTGCCCAAGTCCGTCGGGGCACCTCTATTTTAAGCCCCATTTTTTTTGAACGGATGCGGGAGGTGAACTCTCCATAAGCTTGAAGTTGAGGGTTGTATCTTGTGATGAGTAACTCTGGGCTCATCACCTGGTTGACCTCTTGTAGGTTGAGAGTTGGGGATAGAGATTTAGAATTTTGAATTAAGGATGTGGGGATGGGCATTGAGTGGTGTAGGAGCCAGGACTTAGGATTTGGATTTAGGATTTAGGGTTGACCACCGCGTGGTGCAGGAGTCGGAAGTTATGATTTGGATTTAGGATTTAGGGCTGACCACTGAGTGGTGTTGGAGCCGGAACTTAGGATTTGGATATAGGGCTGACCACCGGGTGATGTAGGAGCCAGAACTTAGGACTTGGATTTAGGATTTAGGGTTGACCACTGTGTGGTGTAGGAGCCGGAACTTAGGACTTGGGTTTAAGATCTAGGGTTCACCATCGGGTGGTGCAGGAGTCGGAACTTAGGATTTAGATTTAGGATTTAGGGCTAACCATCGGGTGGTGCTATAGTCGGAACTTAGAATTTGGATTTAAGATTTAGGGCTGACCACCAGGTGGTGCGGGAGCCAGAACTTAGGATTTAGATTTAGGATTTAGGGCTGACCACCGGGTGGTGTCGGATTCGAAACATAGGATTTGGATTTAGGATTTAGAGCTGACCACCGGGTGGTGCAGGAGCCGGAACTTAGGATTTAGGGCTGACCAGGGAGTAGTGCAGGAGCCGGAACTTAGGATTTAGGGCTGACCAGGGAGTAGTGCAGGAGCCAGAACAAGGTTTAATTTACAACAGAAGAACCTTAGCAGGGCATTACATTTGCTTTCTCATTAGGGTGTTGCTGTCTTCCCCTTGTCACAATCGTTCTTTGTACATGCAAGGGAAGATAAGTGGCCATGAACTGAATCGGCTTCTGGTAGATCCTGGGGCATCCGTCAATATAATGCCTCTAAAGACTTTCAGGTCTTTATTTCTCGTGCCCTATTTGCAAAGAGTTAACGACGTCAGAATCTCAGGATTCAACCAGAATTTAAAAGATGTATTGGGCAATGTAAAAGTGGAAGTGATCATGGACAATTTTGTCACTAAGGCCGCATTCTATATTATCGACGCTAACACGTCATATAAGGCCCTGCTCTGGAGACACTGGTTGCTTGAAAGTTGGGTCATTCCTTCAACTCTTCATCGATGCATTAAGTACGCAAAGGGTGGAGAGCAATGCACAGTCTTTGCTGATCGAGCTCCATTTTGAATTTGACGAACGCTCAATTGTATTTCGGGGAATCGACCATCAAGCCTCCCATGAGAGTCAACGACAAGGGGAAACTAAGGGTGGTTGCAGAAGAAGAAGAAGAAGATGAAAAAGAGCTCTTTGTAGTAGATGAGGATCTTGCCAAGCTACATCGACTGAATATACAAGCTAGCACCCGCACCGCCAATGCCAAGCTAGCTCGGCTAGAAAGGTGCGAGATTAATTTTGAAGCCAATCTCATCAGTCGGGCAATTGACAAAAGCATCTTCCTACCTTCGGCATACATGCAGCTCCCATTCCAAAGTGAGGAATACAAAGTGGAGCAATTAAAGGCGTTTATCGTCATATATCAACTAAAACGGGAAAAGAAGAGCAATAAGGCCATTAAGCCCATCATTTTCTACAAGGGAGACTTAGTACCTCAAGGCCCTCCTGATGACTTCGATTGGAGCGAGGTGCCCAAAAATGCCCCTGAACTCGTCCAGGAAATGGACGGCATGCCCGAATATATTAAAGAAATGTGTTGGAAGCAGAATATCTTGCAAATACAGGAGACTTCCCGGTGCGACTACTTTCGGCAATTGTGGTACCCCTCGCAAGTCAGAGGGTAGTCTCCCTTCTCCAAGACAGATAAAAGAGGGTTTGGTTATGACCTAGAGGTAGACTTCAAAGTCTACTATGCTATCAACATTGTAGGGTTGTCACCCTCCGCCAACAGTTTAAACTCTGGAGAGAAGGCCAGCCCCTCTACAAATGAATATCTAGGGGAATCAACACCTGAAAGCTACAATGGTCAAGTTAAGTCGCCTGATATCGACAACTTGGATGTCTACATTGCCGGCTCTAATGACGAAGAAGATTTTATTATATTATAGCCTGCCCTGCAAGAACTTGAAGATGTTGGGCAAGTTGCTCTAGGCCAGTTGGCTGGACTCGACTTTGGGGAGTCAGAAGACTCCACACCAATCATCACAAATGCCCCTACAAATGAACAGCAGGAAGACCCAACCTCCACTTTGGAGGGTTTAAAGCGGGAAAACCAAGCACTGAAATCCCTTGTGTAAGAATTATTGCGAGAACGTGATGTCCTTCTTAGACATTTCGCATCTTCATCAAATTACCAAACCAACTTGGGATCTGCAGCAAATGTCAACCCTCCACCAACAAGTTTGGCCGAAGTGTCGGCCGGTGAAGCCAGATCCATTAAGGTTCATCATGCCATCAAGAAAAGGGCAAGTGACGTGGGCTTCTCCCCCATGGATATTCATCTCGAGGGAAGAATTGCTCCGAGCAAGGTCCATGAAGATGCCAAGGGAAAGTCTCTTGTTATAACATTGGCACAGCGGATGGAGACACCATGCTCTTTCATCAAGGCGCATATCGAGCCATTGTTTGAATTTTGCATAGTGCATGAGCTTATAACCCTGCCAGAGCTTCAGAAGCTGGCCAAGGGAAGCAGGGTCAAAGAAACTAGTTTCTGTCGGTATCACCGAATGCCAGGACATTCCACAGAAGACTGCTATGTCTTCAAGGACAAAGTTGAAAGTTTAATACAATCGGGATCATCCAAATTAAGAATCATCGGGTGTCTCCCCCGCAACCTCATCACTGGGATCGGCCAAACTCTTCGGCTAAACAAATCTTTGCATTAGCCATGCATGCATTGCCTAAGTTTGTGGCAAAGGAAGTGCTCCCGGGACAACTTCCTGTCTCTAAAAGAAATGCGACAGGGCTTGCCCATAGTCGGAAAGTAGACTTTCAAGTCTACTATTCTGTCAACACCATAGGCTTGTCACCCTCCTCCAATAAGTCAGATTCTGACAAGGAACCCATCGACTCTACAAATGAACACCAAAAAGAAGTGACACTTGAAGACCAGGATGAACAGCTTCGGTCGTCCATTATCAACGATTTGGAATATTATGACGTTTACGTCGCCGGGTCGGATGACGGCGAGGATTTTATCGATCTGCAGCCAGCTCCGCGAGAACTTGAAGATGGCGGGTAAGCAACTATAGATGAATTAGTCGAGCTCAACCTCGGGAATGCTGATGAGCCTTAGTCAATTTTCATTAGCGCCCTCCTAAATGAGGAAAAAAGGCAGGCATACAAACAACTCTTATTGGAGTACAAAGATTGCTTTGCCCAGGACCTACAAGAAAATGCCCAAGCTGGAACCCTCCGTGGCAGAGCATGAATTGACAATACACCCCACGGTTAAACCCGTCAAACAAGCTTAGAGGCGTATGCGCCATGAGCTTGAGCTCAAAGTGAATGCTGAAGCTGATAAGCTCCTAGAGGTGGACTTCATAGATCCCTGCATTTATTCAATCTAGCTCGCCAATGTAGTCCCCATCAAAAAGAAGAATGTCCAAGTCCGTGTTTGCATAGACTACATGGACTTAAATAAAGCCTACTCGAAAGATGATTTTTCTTTCCCGATCACTGAAGCCATGGTCAAAATGACCACCGGACATGAAGCTTTATCTTTATGGATGGATCGTCAGGTTACAACCAGATCCGTATGGACATCAAAGACAAGAAGCACATGACCTTCCAATCCCCTTAAGGGATTTTCAATTACAAAACGATGCCCTTTGGCTTGAAGAACGTCGACGCCACATATCAAAGGGCAATGACCAAAATCTTTGACGAAATGCTCCACGACTTGCTCGAGTGCTATGTTGATGACCTCATCGTTAAAACCCGAAGGCGAGAAGATCACCTGGCCGACTTGTGCCGGGTTTTCGAAAGACTCCGACAATTTCAACTCAAAATGAACCCGATGAAGTGCGCTTTTGGCATGTCCAGCGACAAGTTTCTCGGCTTCATCGTCAGATATCGGGGAATAGAAATAGACCCCGATAAAATCAAGGCAATTCGGGAGTTACCACCTTCCAGAAATATAACTGAATTGAGGTCTTTTCGGGGGAGGTTAGCCTACATCAGGCGCTTCATATCCAACCTTTCAGGAAGATGCGCACCTTTTGGGAAATTGATGAAAAAGGGCGCACTCTTCATATGGGACCAGGAGTGTCAGAATGCGTTCGAACAAATTAAAGACTATCTTCTTACTCCCCTGGTGGAGAGAGGGATTTCTGCAGCCCATTCAAAGAGCAGCCCAACTAGGCCCGACAGGGCCCAACGAGGCCAAGCTCACCCAAGTGACAGCCCACAGGGCCCACTTAAGGAAGAAAGCCCAATAAACAGCGCTCGAGGAAACATCCCTCCTAGGCGGCCTCAAGGCTCGGAGGGCCCGAGCATCGGTCAGGTCGCGAGAAAGGCCCACGCCCGAGCCATCTCTCCGCCCGGGAGAAGGAGGCGAAGGCTAGCCTATCCGACCCATCTTTTACCGAGCTAAGCCTACCGCCCGGATAGGGCTGGCCCCTCTGAGCTCGGAAACGACCGACGAATGCTTATCTTTGCAGCCGTTAAGAGACCGCAGCAGGCAGGAATTCAGGAAGGTAAGGGACTTCTTCTTCCCCACGATGATAACGCTCCCACGATAAGGCCATAAAAGCCCACGATGAGGACGTAACCCCTACCTGAAACCCCTCGGCTGGCAGGACTCCAGGAGACGGCATACTATTTAAACCAGGGATACCCTCCGGCTAAAGGTAAGCCAAGAAAGACAATCATACGCCCAAAACTCCTGAGCAAGAACCGCTTCACCCTTCTGGTGGAGAGGGATCTCGCACACAAGCTCTCTCCTCCCTACTATTGCTCCCACCATAACTCCACTGACTTAAGCATCGGAGGGTTTGCCCCAGGGATTCCCCCTGGGCCCTCTGATCCGTTTCCCTGTCTTGCAGTTCACGATCTGGTGATCCTCAGCCCGCTCAAGACCAGTGCGAGATCACGCCTCTTCATCTGGCGCCGTCTGTGGGAAACGCACGAAAAGCCAGTATGGTGCGAAGGAGCTCAGGGAGGAGGTCCGCCGACGACAGGGGTAAGGCCGTGGTAGCGGCGGGGGATGGCCCTTCTAGGGCCTCACAGAACCCTCCCTCCAACGCCAGCGTCCCCGCCGACGGACCGCCACCCCCTCCTGCGGCGGTAGGGCTACCCCCCAACGGTGGCGCCGAAGCCTTCCAAGCCCTCAACGCGAAACTGGATATCCTTGTGGAACTCATGAAGAACCAGGCGGCTAGGAATGGAAGGTCCCGCGCTCCGTCAGGGAGCCCTCCCCGCGAAAATACGTCCCAGCACACCGCCGGAGGTCGCTTCACTCTCCGCGGCCAGCAGCTCATCCGCAATAGGATTGGAGGACCCTTGCAAGCTCCGCCTCCGGAGCAAGAGGCTTCCTCCACGCCAAGAAGGGGAAAACTGGGGGCGCGGCGTCCAAACCCGGAAGCTGGCGTTCCCGGAGATCGCCAAGACGCTCCCCCCAGCCCCACGGCACGACAGCAATCGGAACTATCCCTCCGGCTGCGAGATTTCGAGAGACGCTTCGCAGAACAGGAGCGCGCCCTCCGTGCCCTGCAGAAGACCTCTTTCCCGGAGGACGAGGAGAAATCCCCGTTCTCCGAGTACATCTTGAAGGCAGAGGTATCTCCCAGAACCTCCATTCCGACCTTCAAGCTCTACGACGGCCAGGGCGACCCGGCCGATCATTATGATAGCTTCGACGCTCTGATGACCCTGCACGGAGTGTCCTACGCCATCAAGTGCCGAGCCTTCGTGACCACCTTGGTCCAAGGCGCTCAAGCATGGTTCCGGGCCCTCGCCCCCGGGTCCATCCGAGATTTCAAGCAATTTGGGCGAGTCTTCAAAGAGAGTTTCGCCGGAAGTGCCCCCCCAAGGTCGGTAGCGGGGCTCCTGGCCCTCAAACAGGCGCAAGGGGAAAGACTCCGGGCTTATATTCACCGATTCAAATCGGAAGCCCTGAGAATCCCCCGCCTGGACGTGGCCTCAGCCACAACCGCACTGACTAGGGGCACCCGGGACGAGAATCTCCGCCGCGAACTTGTCCTCCACCCTCCCTCGACCCTTGCCGAGCTAGTGACTCTGGCACTGCGCCACGCCGAGTGCGAAGAAGTGCTCAGCGCTTGCCGAGACGCAACCGGCTCGGGTCGGGAGGGGGACAAGAAGCGGGCTTCCGAGCCAAATTCAAGCTCGGGAAAGAAGCGAGACCGTGATGGGGAGCACAAGCGGAAGTACGAGCGTTACACCCCACTAGCTACCCCGGTCTATGAGATTTATGAAGACATCAAAGACTCGGGACTCCTCCGCCAGCCCGAGCCGATGAGGTCGAAGAACCGCAATCGCGGCAGGCATTGCTTGTTCCACAGCGATCACGGGCACCACACCGGTGACTGCCACCAGCTCCAGGACGAGATCGAGCGCCTCATCCGTCATGGGCACCTGGCTCGGTTCACAGCCGAGCACAAAGAAGAGCGATGCGCCGCAGAGGAGATCGACAACGCCCCCCGAGGGGTCCACATCAACGTCATCTCCGGAGGGACAGCATCAGGAGGCGACAGCAGCCGAGGAAGGAAGCGTCATGCCGAGCGGGTGAGCCGAGCCATAGAGCCCCCCAAGGCCCCGCCGAGTGAGCCCCAGGTCATAGTCTTCTCCGACCGAGATCTGGAAGGGCTGAGCACCCCGCATGACGACGCCCTCGTAATCTCGGCCACAATAAACCATTGTAACGTAGACAGGATTCTAGTTGACAATGGGAGTGCCCCTGATGTGTTGTCTTATGACTGTTTCCTTAAGATGGGGGAAGATCCATCCAAGCTCCGCCCGGTCCGAACCCCCCTCTGCGGGTTTAATGGCCTGGCCACTTACCCCGAGGGAGCCCTAAGCCTGCCGGTTACCCTCGGCACCCCACCCAGAACCGTTACGGTCATGGTGGACTTCATAGTGATTAAAGGTATGATAGTATACAACGCCATCTTCGGCCGGGGAATCCTCAGCCGAATAAAGGCCGTACCGTCTACCTATCACCAAAAAATGAAGTTCCCCACCAAAAACGGGTTGGGGGAAGTCCGAGGTAACCAGGCCGCGGCCAGAAGGTGCTACAATATCTCGGTGGAAGCCATAAGGCCGGACGGGAAAGATAAGGGTCCCCGGGGAGCAGGGATGGCAAACTCGGTTTCGGACTCGGTTTCGGCCGGGTCCGAAACCGGCCGAAACCCAATTAAAAGGTTTAAAAAAACATATTAATTCTAAAAAATCTGAAAAAAATCATAAAATTTTTAAATAATCACTCAAAATCATGAAAAATAATACACATGTATTTGAGTGTATAAGTTAGTGCAATAACCTTGAAGTAGACAATTACGCATTGAACTTCAAACATTGAACATGTGAAAGTTAAACTAATATTCCATTGTACATTTTTTGATGATAGTGTTGATGTTTTGATAATAGCAACTCAATGAGTCACCACATAAGAATGATGATGATAGTGTGAATTGTTGTTGTTGTGTGTGCCCCTTGTGCATTCTTGTGCATTGATGATGAAATAATGTCTTCTGTAAGTCGGTGCATGCTAGCAAGTCTATACATCCATTAGCTGATAACTGAGCAAGTCTATACATCCACCAGCAAGTCTATACATACATCCAGCAAGTCTATACATCCATCAAGTCTATACATTCATCAAAGTCTATACATTCTTCAAAGTCTATACATTCTCCATGCATCTTCATAGCAAGTCTATACATCCATCAAGTCTATACATCCATCAAGTCTATACATTCATCAAAGTCTATACATTCTTCAAAGTCTATACATTCTCCATGCATCTTCATAGCAAGTCTATACATCTATCAAGTCTATACATTCATCAAAGTCTATACATTCTTCAAAGTCTATACATTCTCCATGCATCTTCATAGCAAGTCTATACACTCTTGGACCAATACATTCTTTCAAGTCTATATATTCTCCATGCATCTTCATAGCAAGTCTATACATCAGCAAGTCTATACATCCATCAAGTCTATACATCCATCAAGTCTATACATTCATCAAAGTCTATACATTCTTCAAAGTCTATACATTCTTCAAAGGCTAGCTTGATTAATACATTTTTCAGGATCGACAGTTGTCTTGTCATTTTTCTCCTATACGATTTTCTGTTGAGCATGAATAAGTTACCTAGTTCCTGAAAAAGCATTACTAGAAGTGGGTCCCAACCTTGTAGTATAGGATTGACTGTTGTCTTGTCATTTTTCTCTTATACGATTGACTGTATAAGTTAGTGCAATAACCTTGAAGTAGACAACTACGCATCGAACTTCAAACATTGAACATGTGAAAGTTAAACTAATATTCCATTGTACATTAATACAAGCAGTACAATAAACCAAATTAGACAAAATGAATGTTACAAAAATTCATTGATTCTTACCTAATATGGATAATAATTACTAGAAGAACCTTCTCCCTCATCGTCTGGCCCTTGATGTCGATACCCATAACCAGGTTGCATGTATGGTCTATATTCACTATAACCAAACAATGAGGTAGCCAAGTCCTGCATCCCTCTTTGGATCCCTCTTGGAGTGTTTGGTTGGCTTGATTCGAATCCAGTATCAACATAGGAATCTTGAGGAAGAGAAGAGGAACTGGTCGGATATGGATGGAACTGAAATGATGGTTCATAATTCCACGACCCATAAATAGCTGCTTGCTGTTGGCCACCTTCGTAACCTGGTGAACCATATCCTTGCTGACCTTGACTGTATCTAGTAGTACCACCTGCAGCACCTGTACCACCTGCAGCACTAGTACCACCTGCAGCACCTCCGGGATGATCATCATCATCATCATCAGAACCATAAGAAACCAGTCGCCTTTTAGCCTTCGGGGATGCTTTTTTCTCTTGTGGTGTCAATTTTTCAGTGATCTTTGACATGAGTCCTTTATCCCTTGGCGTGTGCCTCACGTATATCTGCTTCAACTGCTCAATTGCCGGGTCCTCTCGAGCAGCAGCATTTGTCCTCTCAGTTTGCCCATGCACTGATGTACTTCTTCTTAAGGACATTCTAGGAGTGACTGGCCTGCTATCTGTATCTGAGTGTCTAGCTGGCTCAAACTCGAACTGCTCCTCAGTGTCATCAACCACCCTAGACTGGTGCGCATGAGTATCTCTGGCCCTCTTTGATTTGCTTCTTAATTCGGGATCTCTTGCCTCATCTTCATCAAGTATGCCCTCTGCCCATCTTCTATCATCAACATCAAAAACGGACTCATCAACCTGCTCTCGTGTCTCCACCCAAGACTGCAAGGGATTATCATCATCAAATAAGGCATCCACATCAATCTCTGCGGCGGCATCCTCGGCGACGCGTTTGTCTCGCAGCTGTTGTCTCAACCTCATATTCTTTATTCTCAACCTCATATTGTAGTGGCAGTACACTAATTTCTCTAACCGATCAGCCTTTAACCGATTGCGAACCTTTGAGTGTATAAGGCTGAACGTGCTCCAATTCCTTTCACATTGGCTTGCTGATGTGGTTTGACTCAACACCCTGATTGCAATGAAAGCCAATGCAGAATTGCCCGATTGTCTATTGTTCACCATGATCCACCAGTCAGCTGTTACACCAACCAACCATAAACAAATAAATATAAGATGTAAATAAAAATTAATTAAGGAAGATGTAATTGCAAAGAAAGCACAAAGATGAAGTATACCTGGGCTCACTCTTCCCACTGCGTATTGCAATTGGGAGTCAGAATACGTCCCACTTTTCATTCTATAGGAGGTCATCTACAAAAATTACATAATAGATTAGCATTACTACGTAAGTAAATTCTATACCTCTTATTCATGAAATCAAACAGGCCAACCTCTACTTCCGCCTGAAGCCTCTTATCTTGTGTCCTCGATAAACGACCAATGACTCTTAAAGTGCCTTGAAGCACCTCGGCATCAACATGTGCATTGGCATTGTACATTAATCGAGGGTTCAGAAAATAACCTGCATTTGTATATAGTTAATGTATGGTCAATAATATATGAATACAAATAATCACTCACCAGCTGCATGCAAGTCGTGGTGTAATGTGGTGTCCCATCTATGGTCAATAATCTTTCACCACTTTGCATGTTCTTTGGGAAGGGACTCCTGCAACTCCAATTTCGCACGGTCCATGGCCTCATAAAGATATCCCATATCATTCTTGTCATCGCCATCCACCAATCTTAGGACCTTCACGAGGGGGGTGACTACTTTCATGTATCGTGTTACTCTGTCCCAGAATTTGTTGTCGTCCACGATTTGACAGACATCCAAATAATCCATCTGAGCATCAACATTACCCTTGTCGATGTATTCCCGCAGGGCATGGTGGTACATGAAAGCTTTCAACTCATTCTTATACCTGTGCAAAGAAATAAAATTTGAATCAAATACGGATCATAACTATAAGGATAAAGAAGTAATAATTGAGTTCAACAGTATACCTATGCAGAGACTCCAAAGAAATGAAATTTGAAGCAAATCTAGTTGGCCCTGCACGGATGATATCCCGTCCCCCACTTGCATGCTCCCTGAACATGTTCAATATCTTAGGATGGCCATAAATATACTGGGTAATCTTTTGTGCCCTTTCAACCGTCTTCTTCACATGTTTGTCCTTCCCTATGTCTTCAAGTATGAGATCAAGACAATGTGCTGCGCATGGGAGCCAATATAAATGCCTGCGCTTATGCATCAATTTCCTCCCTGTAGCCTTATGACTAGCTTCATTATCAGTCACAACTTGTACAACATTTTCTTCACCAATTTCGTCTACCATGTTGTCCATCAAATGAAACAAATAATTGGCAGTTTTTTCAAAATTTGATGCATCTACAGATTTTACAAATACTGTACCTTCGATGCAATACACCAAAAAGTTAATCATGGACTTTTTCGTGGTACCAGTCCAACCATCACACATAATAGTGCATCCTCTCTCCATCCATATTTGCTTGAAGCTTTGAACCCAGTCATGGAGCTCTTGAACCTCTGCCTCAAGCCCACGCCCGTATATGTCCCGACGTGACGGCGCCTTCAAGCCAGGGCCAGCATCTGTTATGGCATCCAACATAGGTTGAAAATATTCACTTTCAGCAGCATGTGCAGGGACACCTGCATGAAAAAACCATTTACAGATGCTTTTAAATGCATGCCCTGCAACTTCTGCAGATTTTTTGACCCCTCTTAATGCACTTTTGATCTTAGGTTGTGTAGCTTGGGGCCTTCTGTGGAGATAACTGTCCATGGGGCCTGCTCTCTGCGTCTGCGGGGGCGGGGCAACAACATCAGGACGTCGTGCAGCTGTACAGCCTGTACTGGAGTAGGTCCCTCCTGAACCCATGGGTGCCTTTCCTTTCCTTCGAGTGGCTTCTTCACGCTCCCTTGCTTCAGTCAGCTCCGGATCAGAATCTTCAGTGCCTTCCTCATCATCATCCCTCCTAACCCTTCTGTCAGAAATCTCCTCAGCAATTTCCTCCTCATCCTCAGCCCTTTGTTGCACCCTCTCCTTTTTCCCCAAAAGGCACTGGCGCATCTCCTCTCGCACCTCTCGTGGACAGTTGTCACATTGTCTCACCTCTCCTCGTACCCCTGCCAAATGTTGCTTGCCTCTGGTAATTCCGCCATACATCTCCCTAGCACAATAATTACATTTAACCTTCCTTCTCTTAGCATCAACTAAGGACATGTGGGCCCACCCCGGATCCTCCTGCCCTTGCTACTCCTGTGTTTGCTGACGTCTAGGCATGATGCTGCATTAAGACAGTGACACACAAAAAGGTATAAGTACAATTAAAAATTTAAACCTTAATTAGCAAGTAACCCTTAATCACCTTTCAAAAATATTAATTACGAGCATGATCCCACCCCAAATTATTCAATGAAGCTTAATTAAGCTTCAATTTAGCCTAAGCAAACCGACTTAGACAAAAGCCCCAAATTTTATAAACTAATTAACCCTTAATTATCATTTACCCCTTAATCACCTTTGGAAAAAATCAATTACCAGCATGATCCCACCCCAAAATCTTCAATGAAGCTTAATTGAGCTTCAATTGAGCCTAAACAAACTGATTTAGACAAAAGTCCCAATTTTTATGAACTAATTAACCCTTAATTAGCAATTAACCTTAATCACCCTTCGAATTAATTAATTACCAGTATGCTCCCGCTTCAAATTAGTCAATGAAACTTAATTGAGCCCTAATTGACCCTTACTAAACCTAATTAAAGAAAAGCCCCAAATATAAACTTCTAATTAGGGTTTAATTAGAAGTGTTAAAAACTTAATCATGGTTTTAAATTAACCTACAACAAATTTTTTTTCAACAACTCAACCAAAAAAACACAAAACATAAAAAACCCTAAATTTACCTCTACAAAATTTACCTCCGCAGTGGCAGTCGGACGGTCGCTGTGGAGTGTGGACAGCCCCCTGCCCCCTAAAGGCCTAAACAGGCACAGCAGCAGCCCCCCAACCCCAAGCGGCCTTGGCCTTGGGCCCAGCTGGCCCCAATAGCACAGCAGCAGCAGCCGGCAACGGCTGCCTCCAGGCCCTCCACAGTCCACAGGCCGCACAGGCGCACAGCAGCTGGCAGGCGGCAGCAGCAGGGGAGGCAGGCAGCAGCAGCAGCAGCCTGCGGCCTCCGCCAGCAGCTTCCGCCAGCAGCAGCAGCAGCTCTACGGACAGGCACAGCAAGGAGGGGAGGGGTTTCGGCCGAAACTTCCCGAAAAGGTGACCAAGTTCACTCTCTAAAGGGCAGTTCACGTGAGTTTCGGCCGAAACCGTCCGGTTTTGCCCGAAACCCACATCGGTTTCGCCCGAAACCCACATCGGTTTCGCCCGAAACCGATAAACTAACTTAGTTTCGGTTTGCTACAGTGATCCGAGTGGTTTTCGTATCGGGTATGGCCGAAACCGCCAACCATGCCGGGGAGTCGAGGATAAAACCGCAACCACTGAGCTTGGTGGCGAATTACTGACGGTTTTCCTAAACGATGACCCGACCCTAGGAGTAAGGATTGGAGCCGACCTACCGCCCAAGGTTCAGCATCAATATAAAGAATTCCTTTCTGAGTACATCCGAATCTTTGCTTGGTCCGATGATCAACTGCCTGGAATACCAGAGGAGACCGTGATGCACAAGCTCAACCTCGACCCAGCCGTGAAGCCCGTACAGCAGCGCAGAAGGAAGCATGCACCGGAGAAACAGACGATCATCAAGGCGCAGGTCACCAAGGGACAAGAGACTGGCCTTTTTAGACCGGTCCTGTACCCGACGTGGCTAGCCAACGTCGTCCTGGTACCTAAAGCTTCGGGCAAATGGCGGATGTGCGTGGACTTCACCGATCTGAATAAGGCCACTCCTAAGGACTGCTATCCGTTACCGAGCATCGACCAATTGGTTGACTCAACCTCGGGCAACGAGATACTCAGCTTCCTAGACGCCTAGTCAGGTTATTATCAGATCAGAATGGATCTAGAAGATATCGAGAAGACCGCCTTCATCACCGACTACGGCGTATACTGTTACACCCGGATGCCTTTCGGGTTGAAGAACGCTGGAGCTACGTATCAAAGGCTGGTCAATCACATGTTCGAGGAGCAGTTAGGTCGGAACGTCGAGGCTTACATTGACGACATGCTCGTCAAGACCCCCAAGGCCCAAGATCACTTCACCGACCTCGCCGAAACCTTCGGCACCCTCCGAAGAGTGAAAGAAAGGAAGACCAGAAGAGGGAAAAAGACGCTGCTAGAAAGAAAAAGAAACCAGCAGAGCTGGATGAGGAGGTAGGGGAAGGCCCGGAGGGGATGGGCATCACGGATGCCCCCATCCGTCCTCCATCCCGCCCCCCTGGATGCGTCGCCGCAGCTGATAAAGAGTAAACGGCGTGCCTCCGCACGTCGAACCCTTTCCAGATCCGCGCGACGACCATCGGACCTGCTCGACAGCCCAAGGCAGCAAGAACTCTCTGCTCCTCCATCACCGGCAGCGTCGTCTTCCGAAGGATCCTCCATGCTCCGAATGCAACGGCACAGCACAACGTGGAGAAGGGGCGAGGAAAGACTGTTAGTGAAAATCCTAAGCGGTGGAGAGGAAGGGACGCCCTTCGGCCTTTTTATAAGGCTAAGGGAGGCTACTTGCCTTAAATGACTCCCCCCTCGAAAACACGCCAAAGGATTTTTCCCCTCTGAACGGTCACCTCAAATCCCTCATTTTCCGCCTCTGCGGGATACACGAAGCGGCCTGGCATTCAAAGCGTGAGAAAACGGAAGGACACCCTGTCAGGAATCCATCCAACCAGCGTGCGAAAACCACGCAGGACGTATCGGCACTTTCCAACTACTACCGATACGCTAACCAAATTACGGCAAGGAACGCAAGAAGCAAGTAAGTCACTTATTGCCTCACAAAAAGAAAATCTTTCTTTTTTTCAGAAAAGGAAAAGAGACAAACAGAGAAAGAGGCAAAACAAGGCAAAATACATCAGGCCTCGGGCCCACTTTGAAGCTCGGGAACGACAGGTGTGGGTATTTCGCCCCCGGCACCCTCGGTGACGGCCGACCCAGGCACTGACCTCGCCTGTGCGAGAACTGCCTCGGTCGCGAGCCCTCCCAAGGCAGCCGGAGTTGGCGACCCCGCCGGAGGAGAGCCCTCTGGATCTTCCCCGCCTGACGCAGAAGAGCTAGAAGCCGACTCCTCCGAGTCATAGCACTGGCCAGAGGGGAAATCGATCCCAGAGGCTCGCTCGTCGGCGTAATCCACTGCCCGGCGATAACCCTGCTTGAACCCCTTGCGGGCGCCTCAGCGAAGCGCTATCTCGTAGTATGGAAGGGCAACTTCCTGAAGGTTGGCTCGGTAGGCCTCTGAGCCCCTGTACTGCTCGATCGCCTCCGCCCCGACCTGCCCCATCCTTTCAGCAAGTTCGGCCGACTTCCGCTCCGCCTCGGACGCTCGCTCCTCTGCCTCCGCCATCCGTCTCTCTGCCTCGATCGACTTCCGCTCGGCCTCGGCCGCCCGCTCCTCGAGCTCGATCGACTTCTGTTCGGCCTCGACCGATCGCTTCTCCGCCTCAGCTCGGTCCGCCTCGGCCTCCGAACGACGGCGCTCCGCTGCCTCCGCCCGGTCCAGCAACTCAGCGCGCTCAGCCTCCCAATGGTCGTCCAGCTCGAGATGGTGAAGGCGCTCCTCCTCAAGGAGTTTATTTTTCCTCTCGAGCGACTCCCGAGCCTTGGCCAGCTGCTCGGTCAACGCTCCGGCTTCCAGTCGGCTCGACCGCGCCAAATCCCTGACCGCGGAGAACTCCCGTTGAAGCCCCTCGTGCGCCTCATTGAGTCGGGCTAGCTTCCTCTCGCACCCTCCGAGAGTCCAGGCGAGATTCGACCGCTCTGACTCTGTCCTGGCGTAGGTCTCCGCCATGGTGGCCCCCATCTGGGCCATGATCAAACCGCCTTCCATGATGATGTCGAGGACCCCGGAAGGAGAATGGCGCCTGTCTCCTCCTCTCATCTTCGCGGACACCTCGCGGCAGAGCTTGTACAGATTGCTCGAGATGCCGAGCCTCTCCAAGGCCTCCGGCATGGACACCCGATCCACCCCTGGCCCCGCGCCGGAAGGCCCGGACCGAGCTGCTGAAACGGCCTCCCCGCGCACTACGGTCGGTTGGGGTTGCGACGCCTCCGTAGGCGAACCCCCAACCTCGACCGACGCAGCAAGCCCGGTCGCCCCCGGCGCCACCGATGTTTGGGGTTGCGACGCCTCCGTAGGCGAACCCCCAACCTCGATCGACGCAGCAAGCCCGGTCGCTCCGGGCGCCACCGATGTTTGGGGTTGCGACGCCCTCGCAGGCGAACCCCCAACCTCAACTGTCTCTGCCCGCGTTTCACTGCCTGAGACATCGCCAACCTCGACCGGCCCCCCAGTCTCGGCCTCGTCTACTTCAGCTCCGGCCCCCTCCGTTCCCGCCGAGGGGAGAGCCGACCCACCGTCACCACCCTCTGAGGGGCCCCTGGTCTCCTCGGCCCCCTCTCACCCGGTGGATGGGGGAGCCGGCCCGGTAGGGTCGGCCCCATCTTGCCCCTGAGAGGGGAGCACCGCCGAGCTAGAGTCGCCCCCGACAGTGGCGAGAAGGCCGCCCATCTTGGCCCGCTTCCTGGCCTTCGCGGCTTCCCGCAACTTTCCCTCCATGGGATCCTTGCGCTTTGCACCGCCCGGTCGTGAAGTTCCCTCGGATGCCGCCCCCTTGCCCTTATCCCGGGCTTGGGAGCGACCCACAAGAGCGTCAGGCTCATCGGCCGCCGAGTCATCTCCAAGATCGACGACCTCGGCAGCCTCCTCTAGAGGCTCCCGCCTGATGTCTACAACAGAGAAGAAGGCATGGTCAAAAAAAGAGAGATGATTCCCACCCCTGAAAAAAAATCCGAGTGGTGGTACCTGATGGTTTCAGCCGCGTAAGGAGGCACCGTTCGATATTCTCCGGTGTCACCAATTCCTCAGTCGACTGGCGATTCTTCAGCAGACGAGCGGCATTTTTCTCCACGTGAGGGGGGAACTCCTCCTGCCGCGGAGGAATGTTCGGATGAAAGTTGGGCATCACCTGGCACCTCCAGGTTTCGTCCACCGCCTCCACCTTCACCCAGAAGAATTGGGTCTTCCACCCTTTGTGCGAGGAATCCTTCGCCGCCAGCGGAATACAACTCCTGTTCCTCCGCGACTGAATAAAGTAAAAGCCCTTCCCCGCCAACGGATGCGCTTTCAACTCAAAGAAATAATGAAAGAGGTCCAAGGAAGGAAAAATCCCATGCTGGCGGCAGAGGATTCGAAAGGCGGAAAGAAGAAGGTATGAGTTGGCGACCAACTGAATAGGCGCCAACTGGAAAAAATTAAGGATCTGAAGGACGAAAGGCTCGAAGGGGAGGCGAAATCCGCTCTTCCAAGCCAGAGGAAAAGTGCAGATATGACCCGTGCGATCGTCCAGGCTCGTCTCGTACGGGGCAGCGGCGGCAAAGCTGTATCTGAGAGGCAAGCGAAACCGGTGCTCCAGCTTCTTCACCTCGGCTTCCCCCAGCTCGCTGCGATTCGGGATCGGCGCCCTTACCTCCAACTCCTCGCCCGAACGCTGGCCCGCCATGGAACTCAAGGAGGAACTGAAAGCAGAGCTCTCGAGAGAACCCGAAGACTCCGAGGGAGAAGGAAGCTGCCGGACCGCCTCTGCGGTTATGCGCGCCAACTCCTCGAACGCCGCCGCGAGGTTATGCTCCTCCGTCGTGGCTTCACGACGCATCAAGGAGCCCCAAAAGCAGAGGAATGAAGAAAAGCCAAAAACCCTAGAGAGTCTGGGATGACAAATAGCGCCCAACGCCTATAAACCCTCACGGGAGGCGGCGCGTCGTTCCGACCTCCGAGAAAAAGGGGGCCCCTTCATTTCAAATCCGTCAGGATCACTATAATTACGGGCCCAGGTGACCACGGCACGTGGCTATTTAACACCGTCAGATCTCCACCCACTTGAGCCACGCCGGTTCGACGCCCCCATAAACTACTCAACCGAGCCTCCTTTGGCTCGGGAGTAGGAGGGGGACAAGTGGAGAGGGGGATTTCTGCAGCCCATTCAAAGAGCAGCCCAACTAGGCCCGGCAGGGCCCAACGAGGCCAAGCTCACCCAAGTGATAGCCCACAGGGCCCACTTAGGGAAGAAAGCCCAATAAACAACGCTCGAGGAAACAACTCTCCTAGGCGGCCTCAAGGCTCGGAGGGCCCGAGCATCGGTCAGGTCGCGAGAAAGGCCCGCGCCCGAGCCATCTCTCCTCCCGGGAGAAGGAGGCGAAGGCTAGCCTATCCGACCCATCTTTTACCGAGCTAAGCCTACCGCCCAGATAGGGCTAGCCCCTCTGAGCTCGGAAACGACCGACGAATGCTTATCTTTGCAGCCGTTAAGAGACCGCAGCAGGCAGGAATTCAGGAAGGCAAGGGACTTCTTCTTCCCGACGATGATAACGCTCCCACGATAAGGCCATAAAAGCCCACGATGAGGACGTAACCCCTACCTGAAACCCCTCGGCTGGCAGGACTCCAGGAGACGGCATACTATTTAAACCAGGGATACCCTCCGGCTAAAGGTAAGCCAAGAAAGGCAATCATACGCCCAAAACTCCTGAGCAAGAACCGCTTCACCCTTCTGGTGGAGAGGGATCTCGCGCACAAGCTCTCTCCTCCCTACTATTGCTCCCACCATAGCTCCACTGACTTAAGCATCGGAGGGTTTGCCCCAGTGATTCCCCCTGGGCCCTCTGATCCGTTTCCCTATCTTGCAGTTCACGATCTGGTGATCCTCAGCCCGCTCAGGACCAGTGCGAGATCTGGCCTCTTCACCTGGTGTTGGGAGCATTGGTCAAGGGAAAGCCACTAATACTTTACATTGCTGCCATGGACACTTCTCTAGGAGCCCTACTGGCACAAATAAATGAAGAGGGCAAAGAGCAGCCGCCATACTACCTTAGTAGGAAGTTGGTTGGCCCTAAACACCGCTATTCCCCAATGGAGAAAGTATGCTTGGCGCTCGTGTTCGCCGTAAAGAAGTTGAGGCATTATCTTCTATCCTATCGGGTGGAGCTAATCTCAAATTACGACCCACTCAAGTTTCTCCTTAAACAGCCCGTACTATCAGGGAGACTAGGAAAATGGGTGCTACTCCTTATGGAGTTCGACATAACTTTTGTCCCGTAAAAAATAATAGAAGGACAAGGAATGGCAGAGTTTCTAGCGGCACATCCAGTCCTGGCAGATTTTCCACTCAACATTAGACTTTTCCGATGAAGAAACCCTCCTGCGTCAACCAGGAGCAGAAGAGTAGATTCAGGAAGCTCCACCACAAATAGAAGAGGATGTCCTCGCAATTGACATGCCATGCTGGGAGCTCTACTTTGTTGGCGCTTCCCGAACAGTCAAAAAGGCCGATGATACTACAAGCCTCACATCAGGGGCAGGTATTGTCTTCGTGACTTTTGAAGGAGGAATTCTACACAATTCCTGCACCCTTATGAAGCCGCTAACAAACGGTGAAGTAGAATACGAAGCACTAATTGTTGGGCTCCAATTAGTTTTGGAAATGGACATCAAATGCATCAAAGTCTATGGAGACTCGTAGCTTGTTATACGCAAGTCATAGGTGACTATGATATCCGCAAACAAGAGTTAATCCCTTACCATGCCATTGTAATGAGGCTTAAGGAGAATTTCTACCTATTTTAAATAGGTCACGTCTCCAGAAGTAGAAATGCATAGGCAGATGTCCTAGCCAAGTTGACTTCCGCTATAAAGCTTCCACTTGGAGAAGAATTAGATATAACCGTCAGACACAGAAAGCTCATGCCAAGTGTCCTAGATGAAGAAACCGACCCTACGACTTCCGAGGTCAACGCAATTGAACAAGGTGATCCTACTGAGGAAGAGGAACAAGATTGGCGTCAGCTAATTATCAAAATAAAGAATGGTTGCGTCCCTCCAGATCGGGCTCAAAGGTTCAGTTGCTGCGGAGGGCAACATCATATCAGTTGATAGGAGATCAATTGTATAGGCTTGTCCATGAAAAAGACAAGTCTGTTCTCTTGCGCTGCCTCTCGCCTAAGGAAATTATGCGCGAGGTCCACTCAGGGCTTTGCAGTGCCCATCAAGCCGGGGACAAAATGAAAACTAATATAAAACTTAAAGGCTTCTATTGGCCCACCATGTATGCGGATTGCAATCGGTATGCCCGCACATGTCATCAGTGCCAAGTCTTTGGCCCAGTGCCAAGAAGACCTCCCAACTCACTACACCCCACGGCATGAAAAAGAAGGGTATAAACCACAAATGGGCGAAAATCTTTATGTGGCCCTTTGCAGAATAGGGGATGGACATCGTGGGACCCTTCCCACCATCCACAAAAGGCTACAAGTTCATCCTAGTTGCAACATATTACTTCTCCAGGTGGGCTGAAGCCATCCCTCTTCGGGAGGTCATAGGAGAGGCAGTCACACAATCTGTCAAATACTACATTATATGCAAATTCGACACTCCCAGCCAGATTATGTCAGATAATGACATTCCATTCAAAAATAGAACCATCTACTAGTTGGTGGCAAAGTTTCACGTCGACTGGAGAACTTCAACGGTATATAATTCTCAAGCCTTTTTTTTTTTCGAAGCATTCAACAAGACCCTTTGCAAGCTCTAAGCCAAAAGGTCGGCAGCCGCAAAAGAGATTGGGGCTAGAAAATACAAGAAGCTCTCTGGGCATATAGGGCAGTCTACAAGACTCCCACCGGGTGTTCTCCCTTCTCTCTGGTATATGAGACAGAAGTCGTGGTGTCGATTGAAATTGAAATGTCCTCCTACCGGGTGGCCGTGCATACCGGCTTGTAAACTCAAGAGCAAGATGAAATAGAAAGAAGGCTTGAAGAGTTGACTAATCTAGAAAGCAAAAGGTTGGAAGCCTACAAGCATCTTCATGCATATCAAGCTCAAATAACGCGAGCTTATGATAAGCTTGTAAAATAGAGGAGGAATTCTCCACATTCTGCAACCTCGATTCCAGTAATAAAAAATGGGTGAAAGGGATGGGAGGCATGGATGGCAGTTTCGGCCGAAACGTATCGGTTTCGGCCATAACCGATCCGAAACACACATTAAACACTGTAGCAATCCGAAACTAAAGGGGGGTATCGGTTTCGGGCGAAACCGATACGAGTTTCGCCCGAAACCAAACGGTTTCGGCCCGAAACCGTTTGGTTTCGGCCGAAACTAGTGACTTTATGGCAAGTGTTGGCCCCCGAAACCCCATAACCCACAGGTTTCGGCCGAAACCTTCCCCCCCTGCTGTCTGCGTCGCGGGTGGTGTCTGCCGCTGCCGCTGCTGCTGCTGCCGCTGCCGCGCCTGTGCTGCTGCCGCTGCTGTGCTGCAGGCTGCAGCTGCTGCTGGCGGCCTGCTGCTGCTGTGCTGCGACTGCTGCTGCTGTGCTGCGGCTGCTGCCTGCGGCTGCTCCTGCTGGCTGCTGCGGCTGCTCCTGCCGGCAGCTGTCCGACCAAGGGTGAAAGGCCGTCCGACAGGGAGAGGCCGAGAGGGACTGAGGTCTGAGGGAGCCTTCTTGCGCCGCACACCGAGGCCAACACAACTTCAACTTCAAGGGTTTGATTATTTTGTTTGAGGTTAATTTCATTGGGTTTTGTTTGATTATTTTGTTGTGTTCTTTTGGTTGGGTTAAAAATTTGGGGTAAGCAAGTCTTGCTTATTAAGTTTATTCCAAGGGTGATTAAGGGCTTAAGGGTTATTTGCTAATTAAACCCTAATCAGATTTTAAAAATTGGGGCTTTTGTCTAAATTGGTTTGCTTAGGCTCAATTGAAGTTAATTAAGGTTCATTGAGGATTTTGGGGTTGGATCATGCGGGTAATTAGTTTTTCCCAAGGGTGATTAAGAGTTAATTGCTAATTAAGCCCTAATTAGGTCATAGAAATTGGGGCTTTTGTCTAATTCGAGTTTTTTAGCCACAATTGAAGGTTAATTAAGCTTCATTGATGAATGTGGGGTGGGATCATGCTGGGATTGTATTTTTATGAAGGGTAATTAGGGCTTAATTAGTAATTAAGACTTAATTAGTTCATAAAAATTGGGCCTTTTGTCTAATTCGAGTTTCTTAGCCACAATTGAACGTTAATTAAGCTTCATTGATGAATGTGGGGTGGGATCATGCTGGGATTGTATTTTTATGAAGGGTAATTAGGGCTTAATTAGTAATTAAGACTTAATTAGTTCATAAAAATTGGGCCTTTTGTTTAATTCGAGTTTCTTAGCCACAATTGAAGGTTAATTAAGCTTCATTGATGAATGTGGGGTGGGATCATGCTGGGATTGTATTTTTATGAAGGGTAATTAGGGCTTAATTAGTAATTAAGACTTAATTAGTTCATAAAAATTGGGCCTTTTGTCTAATTCGAGTTTCTTAGCCACAATTGAACGTTAATTAAGTTTCATTGATGAATGTGGGGTAGGATCATGCTGGGATTATATTTTTATGACACATGATTAAGGGTTATTTGGTAATTAAGCTCTAATTCATTCATAAATTTGGGTCTTTTGTTTTGTACTTACAATTGTTTGTCTTTGACTGTGTAACTTCTTAATGCAGCATCATGCCTAGACGTCAGCAAACACATGAGCAGCAAGGGCAGGAGGATCCGGGGTGGGCCCACATGTCCTTAGTTGATGCTAAGAGAAGGAAGGTTAAATGTAATTACTGTCGTAAGGAGATGTATGGCGGAATTACCAGAGGCAAGCAACATTTGGCAGGGGTACGAGGAGAGGTGAGACAATGCGACCACTGTCCACGAGAGGTGCGAGAGGAGATGCGCCAGTGCCTTGTGGGGAAAAAGGAGAGGGTGCAACAAAGGGCTGAGGATGAGGAGGAAATTACTGAGGAGATTTCTGGCAGAAGGGTTAGGAGGGATGATGATGAGGAAGGCACTGAAGATTCTGATCTGGAACTGACTGAAGCAAGGGAGCGTGAAGAAGCCGCTCGAAGGAAAGGAAAGGCACCCATGGGTTCAGGAGGGACCTACTCCAGTACAGCTGCACGACGTCCTGATGTTGCTGCCCCGCCCCCGCAGACGCAGAGAGCAGGCCCAATGGACAGTTATCTCCACAGAAGGCCCCAGGCTACACAACCTAAGATCAAAAGTGCATTAAGAGGGGTCAAAAAATCTGCAGAAGTTGCAGGGCATGCATTTAAAAGCATCTGTAAATGGTTTTTTCATGCAGGTGTCCCTGCACATGCTGCTGAAAGTGAATATTTTCAACCTATGTTGGATGCCATAGCAGATGCTGGCCCTGGGTTGAAGGCGCCGTCACGTCGGGACATATACGGGCGTGGCCTTGAGGCAGAGGTTGAGGAGCTCCATCAGTGGGTTGAAAGCTTCAAGAAAATATGGATGGAGAGAGGATGCACTATTATGTGTGATGGTTGGACTGGTACCACGAAAAAGTCCATGATTAACTTTTTGGTGTATTGCATCGAAGGTACAGTATTTGTAAAATCTGTAGATGCATCAAATTTTGAAAAAAATGCCAATTATTTGTTTCATTTGATGGACAACATGGTAGACGAAATTGGTGAAGAAAATGTTGTACAAGTTGTGACTGATAATGAAGCCAGTTATAAGGCTGCAGGGAGGAAATTGATGCATAAGCGCAGACATTTATATTGGCTCCCATGCGCAGCACATTGTCTTGATCTCATACTTGAAGACATAGGGAAGGACAAACATGTGAAGAAGACGGTTGAAAGGGCACAAAAGATTACCCAGTATATTTATGGCCATCCTAGGATATTGAACATGTTCAGGGAGCATGCAAGTGGGGGGTGAGATATTATACGTGCAGGGCCAACTAGATTTGTTTCAAATTTCATTTCTTTGGAGTCTCTGCATAGGTATACTGTTGAACTCAATTATTACTTCTTTATCCTTATAGTTATGATCTGTATTTGATTCAAATTTTATTTCTTTGCACAGGTATAAGAATGAGTTGAAAGCTTTCATGTACCATAATACCCTGCGGGAATACATCGACAAGGGCAATGTTGATGCTCAGATGGATTATTTGGATGTCTGTCGAATCGTGGACGACAACAAATTCTGGGGCAGAGTAACACGATACATGAAAGTAGTCACCCCCCTCGTGAAGGTCCTAAGATTGGTGGATGGCGATGACAAGAATGATATGGGATATCTTTATGAGGCCATGGACCGTGCGAAATTGGAGTTGCAGGAGTCCCTTCCCAAAGAACATGCAAAGTGGTGGAAGATTATTGACCATAGATGGGACACCACATTACACCACGACTTGCATGCAGCTGGTGAGTGATTATTTGTATTCATATATTATTGACCATACATTAACTATATACAAATGCAGGTTATTTTCTGAACCCTCGATTAATGTACAATGCCAATGCACATGTTGATGCCGAGGTGCTTCAAGGCACTTTAAGAGTCATTGGTCGTTTATCGAGGACACAAGATAAGAGGCTTCAGGCGGAAGTAGAGGTTGGCCTGTTTGATTTCATGAATAAGAGGTATAGAATTTACTTACGTAGTAATGCTAATCTATTATGTAATTTTTGTAGATGACCTCCTATAGAATGAAAAGTGGGACGTATTCTGACTCCCAATTGCAATACGCAGTGGGAAGAGTGAGCCCAGGTATACTTCATCTTTGTGCTTTCTTTGCAATTACATCTTCCTTAATTAATTTTTATTTACATCTTATATTTATTTGTTTATGGTTGGTTGGTGTAACAGCTGACTGGTGGATCATGGTGAACAATAGACAATCGGGCAATTCTGCATTGGCTTTCATTGCAATCAGGGTGTTGAGTCAAACCACATCAGCAAGCCAATGTGAAAGGAATTGGAGCACGTTCAGCCTTATACACTCAAAGGTTCGCAATCGGTTAAAGGCTGATCGGTTAGAGAAATTAGTGTACTGCCACTACAATATGAGGTTGAGAATAAAGAATATGAGGTTGAGACAACAGCTGCGAGACAAACGCGTCGCCGAGGATGCCGCCGCAGAGATTGATGTGGATGCCTTATTTGATGATGATAATCCCTTGCAGTCTTGGGTGGAGACACGAGAGCAGGTTGATGAGCCCGTTTTTGATGTTGATGATAGAAGATGGGCAGAGGGCATACTTGATGAAGATGAGGCAAGAGATCCCGAATTAAGAAGCAAATCAAAGAGGGCCAGAGATACTCATGCGCACCAGTCTAGGGTGGTTGATGACACTGAGGAGCAGTTCGAGTTTGAGCCAGCTAGACACTCAGATACAGATAGCAGGCCAGTCACTCCTAGAATGTCCTCCTTAAGAAGAAGTACATCAGTGCATGGGCAAACTGAGAGGGCAAATGCTGCTGCTCGAGAGGACCCGGCAATTGAGGAGTTGAAGCAGATTTATGTGAGGCACACGCCAAGGGGAAAAGGACTCGTGTCAACGTTGATTGAAAAAAGCACTCCAAAAGAGAAAAAAACATCCTCAAAGGTTAAAAGGCGACTGGTTTCTTATGATTCTGATGATGATGATGATGATGATGATCATCCCGGAGGTGCTGCAGGGGGTACTAGTGCTGCAGGTGGTACTAGTGCTGCAGGTGGTACAGGTGGTGCAGGTGCTGCAAGTGGTACTACTGGATATAGTCAAGGTCAGCACGGATATGGTTCACCAGGTTACGAAGTTGGCCAACATGAAGCAGCTATTTATGGGGCCCAGAATTATGAACCATCATTTCAGTTCCATCCATATTCGACCAGTGACTCTTCTCTTCCTCAAGATTCCTATGTTGATACTGGATTCGAATCAAGCCAACCAAACACTCCAAGAGGGATCCAAAGAGGGATGCAGGACTTGGCCACCTCATTGTTTGGTTATAGTGAATATAGACCATACATGCAACCTGGTTATGGGTATCGACATCAAGGGCCAGACGATGAGGGAGAAGGTTCTTCTAGTAATTATTATCCATATTAGGTAAGAATCAATGAATTTTTGTAACATTTATTTTGTCCAAATTGGTTTATTGTACTGCTTCTATTAATGTACAATGGAATATGACTTACACATGTTCAATGTTTGAAGTTGAATTTTTGTAGTTGTCTACTTCAAGGTTATTGCACTAACTTATACAATGAAATGCATGTGTAATGATTTTTATGATTTTTTGTGATTTTAAGTGGTTATTTATATTTTTTATGATTTTTTTCAGATTTTTTAGAATTAATTTTAATTTTTTTAACCTGTTATATGGGTTTCGGTCGGTTTCGGCCGAAACCGAAACCGAAACCGAAACCGAGTCGACTCGGTTTCGGACCCGGGCGAAACCGAGATCGAAACCGAGTTTGCCATCCTTGATGGGAGGTCCCTTTTTATAGACACTCCAAGCACCAAGGGGGCAGACCCCCCCTCCACGTCTCTCCTCTCTCTCGAAAACAACATGGAGACTAAAGGGGGATTCCCCTCCGGCCAGGCAACATCGGAGGGGACCCCCTTCGGTACCAGTGGACTGGAGGGGGACCCCCTCCGGTCATGAGGTACTGGAGGGGGACCCCCTCCGGTTCTGCAACATCGGAGGAGGCCCCCTCCGGTCCTGCAAATCGGAGGGAACCCCCTCCGTTCACCATTGAACCTGAGGGGATCTCCCTCCGGTTGGGTTATAACCTGAGGGGACCCCCCTCCGGTACAGTACAACCGGAGGGGGGTCCCTCTAGTCACTGCGTAACCGGAGGGAACCCCCCCTCTGGTCCTCTTCCCTCCGATCCTCTTTGTTCTGCGCAAACAAAAAAAAAGAAGAAAAAATAGAAGAATAGAGAAAAATGTGCAAAGGGGGAGAGGGGGTCTATATCTTGACTCCTCACCTTCTACCGGAGCTACTTCCCACCGGAGTGCCACCCCCTCCGCTCCACTTGTCAGCGCCTATAAAAGGGAGAGGAGGTTTCGAAGAGAAGGGGATCTCAAGAGAAAAGCAGACTTGAAGACCGAGCAAGAAGAAGAAAGCTTGAGAAGGAAAGAAGAAGAAGAGAAGAGGAAGCCTGCACAACCCTCTCTTGTTGTCTCTTCCCTCCCAAGTTTGAAGAAACACAACAAATTACAAGAAGGCTCTGATAGGGTATGTTGACTAAAAAGCCCTCGGGCATAGAAGAAGACCTTATGTTGTTTGAAATACATCATGAAAATTACTAAAAAATGGATGGATGTTAGAAATGTATCAAAGTTTGCTACATTGATGAAAATTATGGAAAAGTCTACAGAATTTGAGAATTACATTTTTGTCCTCAAATTTTATGAAATTGCACAAAGTATCCATGAAATTCAAGAAAAATCACAAAAAATTCTGAAATTAAAGAAATGGTTCAAACGGATGGCGCCGTTCTCTTACTTAGGGATATACACTTGTTTCATCTCAATGGGTCTAAAATGACGGTTTTACCCAAAACTCTTACAAAATTGCATGAAGGTCCAGAAAAATACAGAAAAATAAAAGAGAAGTTAAAAAAATCAAGGGATATCCAAGGATGCACTAATGATGGGAAAAATTATAAATAAATATCTCCTAAAGGAAAAATTGCAAGTAGACCCCTCCTTAAGGGGAAAATTGGGCATGAATCCCTCCTAAGGGGAAAATTGCAAATGAATCCCTCCTCAAGGAAAATTATAAATAAATCCCTCTTAAAGGGAAAATTGCAAATAGATCCCTCTTAAGGAAAAAATGCTCATAAATATGGTTCAGGTGAAAATTACAAATAAGCCCTCACATGAAGGAAAAATTACAAGAATACCCATAGATAAGGGGATGTTTCCCCGGGACAAACAAAAAAGGGAAAGAAAGAAGAATTCTTCATCACAGTTGGTGCCTTAAGGGCAAAAGAGATCTTAGGCAGTTAATCAAAGGTGTTCAAACTCAGTCCGATGTAAATTAACACCGACCCCGGTCGGTGGGGAAAGGTCCCGTACACGAATCTTAAATCGTCTGATAAATCACGCACACGGAAATCATAATATGCAAGCTAAATGGCGTAAATTTATGAGCATATTCTCCCGCCATTATTTATTTTCTCTGTGTGTGTGTTAAACAACAGTATACCAAATTGAGTAAGAATCCTTGGATGATTATGCATACAAGCATCAAATTTAGAACTCAGATATCAAATTTTATACAATCTGACATGGGGAGCCGACCTTATGTTTAGATTAGTTCAGACATCCTATCATACAATGTGATCTCAGATGCCCGCTTTATTCAGATGACCCACACCATTCTACCATCTGGGGGCATTGTTTCAAACTTTTCTCTCACATTGCTCTCCATATAGGAGATATTATATGGATGGTGCTTCAGATGTATGGTTTGGTGTAGGATTGATTGTCAAATACATTCATTCTTATGTGGTCTATCTGTAATGTTTTTTCAGTTTCCTCAGCATGACATGGTCTTCCCAATTTCAAGATCGTTGTTGTTATTTATCTATCACATTGGCATGACTCTCCCTCTCAAAAGATTACAATGCCATGGCTCTTTCCACAAGAATCTTTTATTACTTTTGTTAAATTAAACATGGTCTTATGGTTGTGCAATCTATGGAAAATATTTCTTTCTTTTAGACCTATCGTGGTCTTCTTTATTAAGTCTGTTTTTTTTCCTGTGACCATGTTTTATTCTTTCTTCATTTAGACCAGCTCATTGACCATTGACCATATTGATATCATGCAGGTTCAGCTTTTCTAAGAACCAGTCCTCGAAGATTAGTTAGCTTATGTCTTGGGTTACTAGGACAGCATTTTGAGGATGTCGTTGGTCATTTAGCTGAGATTTCTGTGATTTTACCAACTAATATCAAGGTATTATAATCAGTAATAAACTCTTATCTTTGTAACATATATAAAATATAGATTTTTGCCATTTTAATTTTGGAATGGATAGCATCATAAATTTGGAAAACTCCTTTTTTGAAATCATAATGGACAGTGAATCTTCAAAATATATATGTATCATTAGCACTGTGTTTGTAAGTCAATATAGAGCTCTGTTTCATCTAGTTGTTGGCTCTCATACAAAATGAGTTTCCCTTATCTGAAAAAAAAAGGTAGCGATGCAACTTATCTCTTTCCTGTTATCTATCTCTCACCTCCCTCTTTTTTCTAGAGGTATTTTATTGATTGATACATATGTATGAGCATAATAGTAAAAACCTCAAAGGCTTCAATCTGTTTCCCTCTTATAGCTCCTTATTTGTGAGAAGAAATCCAGTGCATAGAGTAGATATATTTGTTTACTTAATTAGATATAAGGGGGAATAAACTAACGAGAATCTTATATTAATAATTATCTTATAAACATTTATGACATTGATGTCTGTCACGTAATTTGTTTTTCTTCATTTTATCTCAATTGATTTTGATATTGATAGTAGAGAGTGGCTGCAGATGGCTTCCTAGAATATTATTCAATCTTGAAACACCTGAGCAGTTTTTTTTTGACGACTGGGGGAAATCCACCCGTCACCAACCTCGGTGAGCGGCTGCTTTGGACCTATGGACCCTACCACTTGCGCATCATGGGGTCCACTAGCTGGGGCAAGGGGCAGGCTTGGTACATCTCCCAGCTGTGCTGCACATTCCTGTGCCGCCAGGGAACCACCTGCGGGTGTGGACTCATCTGAGCAGTTATTGTGAGGTTTACGTACATGACAACATTGACAAGCACTTTGCTAAAAAGGAAATGATAATCCTGAAGTATTCTATTTATTGTCCCCTCCTATAAGGGCAGTGTAGTTTCCAACTGTTAATGCAATATCATGTCTTACCTGTTTGAACTAAAATATAGTCAGTTGACTTTCATGCCATATTTACTCTTCCAGGATTAATCTCAACTTAATACCACAAACACTTCTTTTGACCAGGATCATGGTTGTAGAAACCAGCCAAAATTTGGAACGGAGGTGGCCAGTTCAGAATGGAACTGGTCTGGACCAGTTTGATTTTAGCAGTTTTGAGGTTGAACTGTGAATTCCACATATAAATAATAAAGAATATATAAAACCAGCTTTTAGCCAGCCTGAATTGTGCCTGGACTGGGCTGAGCAAGGCTGCAGTGGCTTGGAACCATTTTGAGAACCATAAGCTTACCCAAAAATCTTCCTGGAACCTGATCCTCATCCCCCCACCCGCATTTTTTTAACAATATTTGTTAATATTTTAATCAAAATAATTGGCCTGAACTGGCTTAAACAACCTGAACTGGCTTGTTCCCATTCTAAACTGGAGGCAGGACAGGAACCAGCCTTTGCTGATTCTGGTTTTGAAACTATTTTCTAAACCATGAGGTTTGGTGGCTAAGTGGGCAGTCGGAGTTATCACTCTCCTGGTGGGAGCTAATTTTGAGTATGCAGCGCACTAGTGGGATGTTATATGTGTATCCATTTGATATTTTGTTAATGAACTGTGGTATCATCCATGTTAATGTTAAAGCCTCCTTTTGGGTAAATCTGGCCTAGTCTTGGCTGAAAGAGGATATGGCATGATTCAAATATGGTGAAGGTGTCCTGCTTTTGCATTTGTAATTTGTGTTGTAAGAAATGAGTTGTTAATAATGATCTGAAATTGCAAAATGCACCATTTTGGGGAATAAGCAGATTTTCCTGGCATCAGGTCTCTTAATATGCCTGAATATCTCTCGACCATGCAGCTACTTTAACAACCGTGCCTTTTCATGCATGTCGAGTGGCTATCAATGCTTTTTCCTTCATAGTAAGTTCTCTGTTTTTAAAATTTTTGACATTCTAAGTACATCTTTTGAGGTTGAAAAAAATCACTCACATGTTAAATTTTAAAAATATTAGTAGCCCAACAAACTTCTTAATGTGTATAGAGTAAGGGAATGGGCTGCTATTATGTGTAATTTGAATTCCCTTACTTCTCCTCTTAATGGCTGTCTGGGGGGCTAGGTTGGTCTACAATCTACATTGCCTTTGTGTGGCCTTCTTTTGTATAGATTTTTTTGGGGTGCCATTTTTTGGGCTACGACAGCCTTTTACTTATTTACACTCTTTTCATTTTATACACTAGTGATACTAACCACTTAAAAAAAAAACAAACTAATGATGCCTTCTTTTTCCCTGTATAATGACTATTGAGATGAGTCATTTTAGGTTTGACCTGTTATTGCTGCCACCTCTTCCACTTGTTTTCTCCATTTTTGTTCTGTAGTCATCTATCTTTAATTATGTGTCCTTAGCAGGGTTTGCCGTGTCGCACCCAATTGGTGTGTATCGGTGCTGGATCATGCCAGTGGAAAACCAGCACACCGGTACGTCGATCCGGTCTTGGGTCGCCAGGGGCCCGGCGGAGGTGGGGCCGAGGGGGAGGCCCTGAGAGAGAGACGTGGGCGGGGCGGAGGAGGGCTTGCTATGAATGGGGTTGCTGGCAAAGGGGTTTGCGGTGGAGGGGGATCGTAGCATAGGGAGGTTGTCGGTAGAGGGGGCTTGCAATAGAGGAGGGCTTGTAGCAGAGGAGGTTGTGGGCAAAGGGGGATTGCGGTGGAGGGGGGTTGTGGCAGAGGAGGTTGTGGGCAAAGGGGGATTGCGGTGGAGGGGGGTTGTGGCAGAGGGAGGTTGTCAGCGGAGGGGGCTTGTCGTAGAGGAGCGGGCATTCGTGGAGGGGTCATTGGTGAAGCGTCTGGTGATGGAGAAGGGGATCAACAGAGTGGGGGTTGCCAGGACGGGGTGCAGTCGTGGGATAGGCGGTTCACATGGGGGAGGGAGGTTGGATGGAGAGGAGGATTGTGGAGGGGAAAAAAACCTTGTCGACACGATACCGTACTATATTGTGATGGACCGTACCGTCGGAGCATCGACACGGTACATTTTTTTTTGAAAGTGGGTAGTACCACTATTTTATTTAAGTAAAAAGGGTTGTACAAGTGAAGACAATATGCTCCCAAAACTCTATACATAAAATGATCCACACCAAGACAATGTGGCGCACACTAACCCCCAAACGAGACACAAATGGGAGAGTTGTGAGAGTTCACATTACAAATGAGCTTCCCCCAATCTAAAACTCTCTTACAAATTACAGAAGCCAATCTATCCACAACTCTTGTTTCTCCTCTAAAAAGTCTATTGTTCCTCTCCCCCTATATAGCCCACAATGTCGTATACAAGAGCAACCACCAAGTGATTATGTTCCCTTCCAGGCTCCTGCTTTTGCCCCATTGCGAAATGAGATGATGATGCACACTCCTTAGTGCTTAATATGGCTCTGTGTCATTCTGGCAAGCTCCTCCCACACCTCTTATGAATAGGTGCATTCCTCAAATAGGTGGTCCAATGACTTGTCCTTGTCACCACACAGGCAGCATGAGGTGGAAATAGTCTGAAAGAAGGTGGCCAACCTATCCCTGATCAGAAGCCTCCCATGTGAGATCCTCCATATTAGGAGTCTCACCTTTAGTGGACTCCGGGGAGTCCAAATTTGAGAAGCAAATTGATGGCGCGTCCCTCCATTGGCTATGAAGGTGTAGGCTGACCTGACTGAGAAAATAAACTCCTTCTCCCATCTCCACCACCACTTGTCCTCCCTGTCTTGTTGAGTGGCAAGGTCAAGGAGGAAGGATAAAAGGTCTTCTAGCTACTCCATCTCCTCGGGCCTGAGATTCTATCTAACCGACGGTGTCCACGTACCTCTTGACAGTTGTCGATTAAAACGTTGAGAGACTGTCGCCATAGGAGCTACTGATACTGCGATAGCCTTGGGAAGGATGACGGCATAGTGAAGTCACCACATCACCTGTCTTTCCAGAAGAGGCATTTCTCCCCGTTCCCCAATCGGACTCGAACGCTGGATGAAATGATGTCCTTACAAGACAAAATGCCCCTCCAAATAGGTGAGATGTTGTGGTGCGATGCTGGGAACAGATCCCAGTCCCTTCCTCTACCATAATATCTTTGCCTTATTACTTGAGCCCACAGTCCGTCTTCTCTCGCCCCGTGTTTCCACAGCCACTTACACGAGAGCCAAGTTGAAATCTTTGATGTTTTTAATTCTCACACCTCCCATCTCTTTCCTTTGGCCACTCCATGAGATATCTACAATCCGCTATACCTCTCCTCACTACTATGTCAGAAGAATCTAGCTTGGATGGATTCAATTTTCTTTGCCACGGTTTTGAGAATCCAAAACATGGACAAAATGTAGATAGGTACGCACAGGCACGGTGCGTACCTATCTACGGCAAACCTTGTTCCTTAGAGCTACTCAATAACCATGTATCAAATATCAATAAGGATCACAAATGTGTCTGGATATTGGACGACTACTCCGTGAATAGTTTTCCGTTGAAAGTTGAACAATTATTCGGTATTTGTGTTCTTTGAAACTTGTCTGGAAAGTCTTTTATGTGAATCTGAAAGTCAGCTATTGAACTGCAGATGGCGATGGCAGCTATTGCTAAGAGAAGGAAATTATTGGATGATGACGTCCTAAATGCATTGATTGATGATTCATGGGATATTCTAGACATATCTGGTTCTGATGTTACCGATATTGGTCTCATTAAAGCTGCACAAACTTGCCCCAGTTTACGTGCTGTTGATATATGGTATGGAGGAATTTATAATTCACTAAACTTTGGTTTATCTTATTTCTGCACTATCTTTCATGTGCATAATTGAAGTTCAGGTTATGGACCTGTTATCTCAGTAGTTGCAAAAGCTTATTTAAACCTTGTGAAAACATAGAGTTGCAACTTGGCACTGTCAAAATTCATTATAAAACGTAGATGAATGGTTGTCACAGAGAAGGGACAATTTCTTTCACTTTGAACTTTGAAATGGAAATTTATTTTATGCTTATGGACCTTCAATGAATTGAGAAGCACATGGTCAAGCCACATGGCCTACCATTGCCATGACCACCTAGGACTCAACCATATGTACGAACAAGAGAGAAACCTCTTTCTAATCTTATGGCCAGAAAAATGCCCGAGACCTGGACTTCAGTGCCCTCACAGAAAAGGGCAGTCCTGGGTCCTGACCATGACCCAGCAGAGTAGAGTGGACTTTCCTTCCACTCTTTCTGGGAGAGAGGGAGGGACTGCCATTGGCTTCAAACATCATGAAGTTACATTTTGGTCCAGCAAGGACATGAAGATGAAATTGAACATGGCATGAAGATGAAATTAAACATAGCAAAGTTAAACCATTGGAACTAGATACTACCCACTAAACTACCAATCCATGCATGCAAACAAACTAAGTGCAGAGTCTAATGATTGGTAGATAAATCAAAAAGCAAAAAGAAGGACAAGACTGAAGCCTGCAAACAGTGGGTAAAGGAAGTGAATTACACTAGTAATCACGCATCATTTCCTCCATTGTCACTCAAAGTCTTTGGATAGCCCATCGTCACCCCGGTAAAATTGTAAGCATACTGATTGGCCAATTTGCTTATTTTTTGGTTTACTTTATCATGAAGTTCAATATTAATATTGATTAAACTTCATAAAGCAGCAGCAGGGGAAACACAAGCCACAAGTTGACTACCAATAGAGCTGATTGACTGTATTGAAGGTTGATAGTACTGCAAATATATTAAACAACAAAAGATGGGAATGTGCAAGTGTTACATCTCTCTACCCTCGAAGTATTCGGATTATCAGAAGATCTCTCCTTAGACTTTTCTTAGAGAGAGGAACTTTGAGTATTCTCCGTGAGTGATGGCCGTGCTGTGGTGATGCAGTGGGGGGTGGTCCTGCCCCCTGCCTGGGGCTGCCGGCAACCCCCTGCAGCCACCGATCGCTGGTCAGGGGGGCGGAAGGAGGTGGTCTGGCCAACCTCGAGTCTATTTTCGTTGCCGACTGCCAGGGCATTTGCAGCGGGATTGCAGTAGGCCAGCCCATCATGCGTACGGTGGTGGGGCTTAGGGAGGGCGTCAGCGGTCCTATGCGGAGGTGGTCAGGGGTCCGGACCCTCCGAGAGGGGGGAACGAATGCTTGGCAGTAGGGGTCTTCCCCCAGGCTTTGATCGTGGGCCAATCAGCGTGGCTTAGTAGGTGCCTCTTCTTCTCCCCACTGGAGGGTGAGGTGGAGCAGGATCATCTAAGGGCCTTCTTGAATGGCCGGCGGGGGGAGCGGGGACCTTGGCATGTCCGGCGGCTTCTTGTCTGAGGTTTCTTGCGGGCGGCCTTGACGAGGAGGTGGCGGAGGTAGGCGTCTTGCTAGTGAATGGGGTCACCGTCCGTGTCCTACCGTGGAGCCTCAACCATGGATGGCAGTATCGGCCGAAACCGATACGTTTCGGCCGAAACGTATCGGTTTCGGCCTATACCGAAACCGAAACGGGCCTTGTCACTGTAGCAAGTCCGATACCAAAAAAAATGATTTTTTAATGGTTTCGGACCGAAACCGACCGAAACTGGACCGAAACCGTCCGGTTTCGGCCTAAATCGTCCCTGCTCAATACAATTTGTGTCTTTTCTGACTGTTTTGAACTGGTTTCGGCCGAAACCGAAACCGATATCGAAACCGATACGTATCGGTTTCGGTACCGGCCGAAACTGATACCGAAACCGATACTGCCATCCTTGGCCTCAACAGGGGCACGTATCCGAAGCCGCGGGAGCATGGTGTGAGCGGAAAGCTTGTTGGCCTCCCCATTGTGCTCTGTAATGAGCAAGGGATCGCCTTCGCCCTGAACAGGATCGGCGAGGTGGAACCGGAGAGCTGTTCCTTTGTTCCGGTCAGCAACTTGTTGGCGGTGGAAGCGTCGCTTACTATGGCTTCGGCGGTGGAGCTGCCGCTGGTTATCTCCTTGTCCTTCAGAGGGACGAAATTCATCATCAGAGTGCTCTCTCAGTCGTTGGAGAACTGATGGTGCCGGCCTTCCCAGGAGAAGCTAGGGCATCCCTGGTCGCAAGTGGAGGTGGAAGACAACAGAGGGGCCCGCGACATTCAAAATTCGAATGACCCGCTCGAGATTGAACTGGTTGGGTAGTTGCGCCTGGGTCGTCTTGGTCGGGTTACCCACTCCAGAGCCTTAGTGGGAAGCCCACCCTGAACCAGCTACTCGGATCTGGAAGCGGAGACTCGGGACTTGCGCACTGGATCTATGTGTGGTAACGGGTCTCACGGACCCGTTATGAAGCGTCTTCCCCACCCATCTTCGCCCCCTTGTCCTGCTGCGATGGCCTGATTTGGCGGTGGCGTTAGGTGCCCGGTGAAAGGCATAGCCCCGGTGGGGTTCGGTATCCCCCCCAATCCTTCGCCGGTAGTGGCTTCCTCCTCGGTAGGTCGTGGTCCTGTCTAGGGCATCTGCTCGTTGCGATGCCTGACTTCGACGGAGCCTACAGGTGCCTTAGGAGTCTCTTCTAGCCGGTTACAGGGGAAGGAGCCCTCGCCCTTGACGGACCTGCCTTAGGGGACAGGCGTTGCTGGGCGGAGGTGTCCACCCCAGGGGCTTCAGGGGTTCGCCACTGGTCAGGAGCCATCGGAAGGGCTTCTTCTATTGATAGCTTGTTTAGCTTGTTCAGTCCTTGCTCTGCCAGGGCCGCATGACCAGGAAGCGGGTGGCTCTGTGCTCAAGGATGTGCTAGACAGCCAGGGAGGGATTGTTGGGGTCAAGGTTGCCGTCCCGGTGCGACCCGCCCCGACCCGCACGACCCGCATGACCCGACCCGACCCAGGCGGGCGGCGGGACGCCCGGGTCGTGGGTCGTGACCGGGACGCTTCATTATTTTAATATTATATTATATTATATATATAAAGTGTCTTTTTCTATTTTATTCTATTATTATATATATATATATATATATATATATATATATATATATAGTCTTTTTTTATTTTAACATAGAGCGAGATGGACCGAGACGGAGCGAGACGGGACCGACCCGACCCGTCCCAGGCCGTGACTGGGACGGGCGGGTCGATCGAGACGGCAAACCCTGGTTGGGGCTGCCCAGTACCCTGCCGATCAGATCGTGGTAGTGGAGCCCCTGCCTGAGGAGGTGGCAGCTGCTAAGGTGCCTCCGGGGGCGTCGGTAGCGTTGATAACTGCAGGAGGTGAGTCAAAGGAAAGGCGTCTGTTGGGGAGGGAGGAAGTGAGAGAGTTGTTGGCGAAGGTAGAAAAAATCACAGAGGAGTATATGGGGGAGGTGGTTGAGGAGGCGGGGCTCTCTTTTGAAGTCGGGGCTGATGAAGACATGAGATGGGCCTTCACTAATATCAGGAAGAGGTGGGAGACTTCTATCTGTCAGAGAGAGAGGACGTAGCAGAGAGGAGAAAGGGAGGTGGAGGGTGGTGGGGAGGAGAGAGCTATCCCCTTGAGGATGGCATCTTGGAATGTTAGGGGGTTAAGGGGGGGGGGGAGAAAAGGAGGCAGTAAAGGAGTTAATGAGCTGCAGGATTGATATTTTATATATCCAGGAGACTAAATGTGAAGGTGAGGATGAGTCTCTTATGAGAGAGTTAGGGGGTGCCAGACCTTCTGGGGGGTGGTGTCCCTGGCGGAGGGTAGGTCTGGGGGGATTATAATCCTTTGGAACCCTTTCGAGGTTGAAGAATGTGTGCTAGATAGACATGTGAGCAGATGGGCCATCTCCCTTCATTTCTCTAATGTGAGGGATGGCTTCTTGTGGGACTTCACCGGGGTGTATGGACCGCAGAGCAGGGAGGAGAAGTGACTTTTGTGGGAAGATCTGGTTTGCTATCACCTCTCTTCGGGGAGGCCTTGGTGTGTTGGTGGGGATTTCAACGCGGTGGCTTCCCCCTGGGAGAGGACAGGGCATTATGTTCACGCATGGGAGATGAAGGACTTTACTACCTTCATTGAGAAGGCGGCTTTGGTGGATATCGACATGGTTGGAGGCCAATTCACTTAGTCTAACATGCGTGCTGATGCTTCGTGTTCCAGACTGGACATATTCTTGATAACTGTTGATTGGGAGGGCCATTATCCTCATGTGCAGGTGATGTCTTTAGCCAGATTGATGTCAGATCACAAGCCCACCCTCTTGAAGACTAGCCGTAGATAGGAGAGGAGGTTCTCTTTTAGAATGGAGTACTGGTTCAGGGAGACAGATTTCATGGACACTGTCAGGAGAGCTTGGTCTTCTCAGGTTACAGGTACTTCGGCTATGGCTTCTCTGGTCTTAAAGCTGAGACATACCACTTAGGTTCTTAGGTCTTGGGGGGCAGAGAAAACTCTCCCGGGGAGGGCAGCCAAGGACAGGATACTACAGTAGATTGAGGGGTTGGATTGCTTGGAGGAGGCAGGACTTATGGATGCTGATGACATGAGTCTTAGGGATTCTCTGAGGTGTCAAATTGATGAGATCCTTGTGAGGGAGGAAATCTATTGGAAGCAGAGGTCTATAGACAAATGGATCAAAGAGGGGGACAAGAATACTGCTTACTTTCAGGCTTCAACACATTGCCTCAGGGATTAGGGTGGGAGACCTTTTTGTGTCTTCAGATGAGCAGATTAGGCACTGGGCGAGGGACTTCTACTCTAGGCTGTTATCTGAGGAGGATCATTTTAAAACGAGGATTACGGGTGACCTACTTCCTCAACTTTCCCCGGAGGACAGAGTCGCCTTTCTAAAGCTTTTACTGAGGAGGAGGTGCGCCAGGCAGTCTTCTCTCTTGTTGGGGATAGAGCTCTGGGGCCGAAGGGTTTCCCTTTAACTTTCTATCAGAAGTGTTGGGATGTCATAAAAGGTGAGTTTTTGATTGCTGTGAGGGAGGCCCAGGAGGGGAGGGCACACCTAGGGGGCATAAGTAGAACCCTTCTTGTGCTTATTCCCAAGAAGCAAGGAGCACAAGACTTCAAGGACTTCAGATCTATTAGCCTGCTGAATGGTTCATACAAGATCATCGCCAAGATGTTCACAGGGAGACCGGTCATTGTTATGGACAGGATAGTCAGTTGCTTTCAGGGAGCCTTCATCAGGGTTAGACATATCCATGACAATTTTTTGGTGGCACATGAGTGTTTATTCACCATGAAGACCCAAAGGAGGAAAGGTCTAGTGCTCAAGCTGGATTTCGAGAAGGCCTATGATAGAGTGAACTGGCAATGCTTACTTGATGTGATAGAGCATATGAGCTTTGGAGATAGGTGGGTTTCATGGATTCGGGCTTGCATATCTTCAGCTTCTTTTGCTGTCATTATCAATGGAAATCCGACTTCTTTCTTCCATAGTGGTAGGGGGCTACGGCATGAGGACCCCATGCCCCTCCTTGTCTTTGTGCTGGTGGCTCACGTGAATGTGGCAGAGAGCCGAGGCGACTGGTTGGATCAGGGGTTTTCAAGTTGGGAGAGGTGGGCTCTCTATTTCGCACCTACAATATGTTGACGATACTATCTTTTTTTTGGTTGGGCTCTCTGTGTTATGCATTCCGAAGTCTATGGCAAAGAAGTTAGAGTCCATTCAGGGGAGATTCTTTTGGCATGGGAGTGGAAGGAGATGTAGGGTTTAACATGATATCAACTGGGGTAGGGCGGCTTCTAGTAAGGAGGAGGGAGGCCTGGGGATGAAAGATGTTAGAGATTTTAACTTGGCCCTTTTGTCCAAGTGGTTGGGTGGTTTGGAGGAGGTGATGATGGTTTATACGCGCAGGTTATCGGGCGGAGATACTTTGGTAGGAGTCGTCTGTGGGATTTGGACTTACCAGTGCAACATTGTTCCTCATCGATCTAGTATGGCATTTGGAGTTGCAGAGACATTTTCTCTTATGGCGTGCGAGTTCGTCTAGGGAAAGTTGATCAGTGCCTTTTCTGGAAGGACAAATGGTGCGGTGACTTCAAGTTCGAGGATTATTTCCCTAACCTTTTTGCAATTTCTGCTCCCTCTTTGGGGTTGGTTGCCCAAGCTTTTGACTCCCAACTTTCAGGAGGCACTTGGGCACCAACCTTCAGGAGGGATCTCTCGATTGACGAGCTGGTGTAGCTTGAGGACCTTCTTCGCCTCCTCCTTGCCTATGCTTCTCAGCCTGACAGGGAGGGCGCTTGGACATGGAGGTGGGGCTGGGAGGGGACTTTCTCGGTGAGGTTGGCCTACTCCATCATCTTAGACGGAGGTATGCTCCACAGCATCCCCTCTTAAGTTTGGAAGCCGCGGAGCCCGTTAAAGATGAAGCTTCTTACCTGGAGGATCTCCCATGGGAGGCTGCCCACTTGTGGCAGGTTGCTCCAGTTCCTCTCGGGGATTCAACCGCCCTACTGCCTATGTGGTCAGGAGGATGAGACCTTGGACCACCTCTTTGTTGGATGCACCTACTCTCAGGAAGTCTGGGATGGGTTGGCTAGGAGTGCTAGTTGTGTTTTGCACCGGCAGTGCGACGTACACCACTTCATTGCGACATGGGGAGGTGGCACATCTGAGGAGACTGCATCGTGTGGTGGTTGATATTACATGCCACTCTTTGGTCGTTGTGGGGTGATTGGGTGAAAGGAATAGTAGGATCTTCAGGAGGGAAGTCAGGGGTGAGGCTTCTCTTGTTTCTTTCATTTGTAGTAGAGTGAGAGAATGAACTGAGTTGATTTGTAATGTGAATTCCCTTTAACTCCCCTCCTTTTGTTTTGCTAGGGGACTAGTGTGTCCGACACCTCCTTGGTGTGCTTTGTACAGGGTTTTTTGGGAGCGCATTGTTTATACTTGTATATCCCTTTTTTCATTTTACTACAATTGTGGTACCATCCAATTTCAAAAAAAAATCTCCCTACCCTTGCTTACCAAAAAAAAAGAAAAACTCCCTACCTTGAAAAATCCCTCTATATGATCTTCACTAAGTCCTTTTACAACACACTGATGTGACATCAACGCAGTCAAGAAATTCTAATTCTAGTAGGATTTTTATTCCTTTATTTCAGGTCCAAGTAGGATTTATATATCTTTGTTTTAGAGTTCCATTAGGATTTCTATTTATTGCTTTAGTAGTCTAATTAAGAAGTCTAATTAGGTCCTAGTCCAATTAGGATTGGTACTACGGTATTATAAATAAGTAGTGTGCTCTTCTTTTTCAAATCAATAGATTGAGATTTGTTTTCTAATATTGTACTTTGTGAGGGAGGGAAGGAGAACCTCCAAGAGGGAGGTAGCGAGAGGCCCAACTATGCCGCCATCATCCGCCTTCTCTTTGCTTCTCTTTCTTAGTTTCTCGCTTTCGCTTCCCCTGCTCTCTCTCTTCCCCCACTATACTCCCATCCATCTTTCTGTTACTTTCTCTCCCGTCCTGTGACTCGCCCCCCCTCTCTCTCTCTCCCCTATTTTGCCAAGCGAGAACCACCCGCAACCACACCACGTGCAACCTTGCAGGTCAACGAGCACACTACGTGCTCCTACTCCCTGCTCGTATGACACTTGCGCGTTGAGCAAGCATGCCCCATTGAAGGCGCTCTCGTACCTCCATCACACTCTCATCTAGTGGCATCACGCTCATGGACTAGCACACCCGGCTAGTGCATATGCTTTGCACCATGGCTGCTGTGTGCCCTGTGTCCCCTCCTCCTTTGCCGGCCACTCAGTTCGTCCCCGACAGCCATGCGACCCAAGTAGCCTCTGTTATTGACAGTTGCTGCCCCTATGTTCCCTCTCTCTCTCATCCCTATTTCTTTTCCTCTTCTGAAGTTCCTTCCCCCTTCCCTTTTATGTGTAATTCTTAATTCTTTTTCATGTAATTTGTCCTCTCTCATCGCAGTGGGAAACAATCCCATCTGATTCTCACGCAAAGGTATATGCTAGAACCTTAAAATTCTTTGGTTATTTGTTTCTTCTACTACTATATGTGCGTGAGGGTTGCTGTTAAGAGTGCACCGTAGTTAGGAGTATTTAATTGTTGACTATGTGAGAGAGCGAACATAGTTGTGCTTGCTTGATCTATTGCATTGTGCGTTGAGCGCGCCCTAATTGCGTGATGATTTCTTTACTTCCAACTATCTGTGTGTTTCTACTTTTGAGGCCCCTTATGAGTTGTCGTTTTTTACGTTCTCTAACTCTCACCTAACGTATGTGAAATTTGATTAATTTGTGGGTTTGCTAATCATTTATAGCATTGTTGTTTGTTTTTGTCAAGTTTGTGTGGTTGTCCTTTATCACTAGGAATCAAATTCTTTTAGTTTGTGTGTAGGAATTGGATTTTACGCTTGGTCAAATTGTAACTAGAATTCCTACTTAATTTAATTCTCAATTAGATTTCTCCCTTAATCTTTTTTTTATTTGAAAGTGGGTGGTACTACTGTTGTATTAAATGAAAACTCCCTTAATCCTATTAGTAGTCTAATTTCTCTCAAAATCAAATTCACAATTGGATTTCTCCTTATGTCCTATTTTCAATAGGACTTGTGTCTAGACCTTAAATATCTTAGATTCATTTCCATGCCCTTGTCTCCTTCAACTTACTTTTACATGTGTATGCCTCTATGCCTAATATCGAGAATATCAAGCTGACAATGAGCTCAATAATATTGGAATCCCATCTAATATTAAATTAATATTATAACTTCTAACATTAAATTATCTTTGTAATTCATATAAATTATTATCTTATAATTAATTGGGATTTTTGCATATATACCCTTGTAAAGTTCGGTTTTGTCAAATATACCCTTCATCGGAGCATATTATCATGAATATCCTCGAAATATGGGTAATGTCACGATTATGCCCTCGCCGTAACTCCCGTGTGTTTAACCCGAGTTAAGTGTGAGTTAAAGAATAAGATTTTTGTATATATACCCCTGTAAAGTTCGATTTTGTCAAATATACCCTAGATCTAACAACCGTAGATGACATATTTCACGGAATATTCTCCTCCGTCGACGGCAGTAAACTAAAGGGGTATAATCGCAACATTTATGTCTAAATGAAGGATATTCATGATAATATGCTTAGATGAGGGGTATATTTGATAAAATTGAACTTTATGGGGGTATATATGTAAAAATCCCTAATTAATTTACTCATGTTCACATATCATGGATCACACCAAACGATACGCCATGACCTCTAGACGATACATGGATTTATAATCCATTGGAAATTTTCTATCCATAGTTACCGTGCAACTCTAATCTCTCATTCTTGATCACATTTGGAGTATGGTTTTGCTGTCGAACTCCTATGTATGATCAGATAATGTCATACTCTAAATAATTAAATTATAAATCCCTTTCTCTTTGATCCTTCATTTTAGTTCAAGCTTTCCCAAAACTTGAAGGATTAGTCTGCAACTCCGACCATTCTGATGCGATTGTCCTGGCCCAACTGCCTCCAATTGGGGGTGGCGGCCCTTGCAGGCCCGCCCGCCGCTGGTAGGGGCAGTGGGAGGTGGTAGTTAAGGTGGTAGGGTGGCGGCTCGGAGTGGCTCTAGGGGCTCAGGTGTGGGGCAGCAGTTGGGAGGTTCTCCGTTGGTGGCTGCTCCATAGGTCTTACGACCTGCTTCCACTGTGGTCGGAGGGGCCACATCCGGCGCTTCTGTAGAGCTGGGGCTTTGGCTGCGGGTGGGTTGCTGGAGAGAGATGGCCGCTCGTTTGCCGACGTGGTCCGGGGACCCCTGTAGAGCAAGCGTTGCATTGATTTGGGGGGGGGGGGTCCCAAGGAACCTTCTGCAGGGGAGGCTTGTGTGGCTACGGAGATGTCTCTACGTCTCCGTGGTGGAAGGAATGGTAGAGGCGTCAATGGTTCGCCGGAGGCTGTTGGAGGTTGCTGGCGGTCAATGGGAGGTATCACAGGTGACCAACTCCTCCTTCTTGGCGGTGGGGTAGGAGGACAATGTGGACCAGATGTCGGAGGCCTGCCTCCTTGCGGCGGGCGGTGCTGTCCTCCGCCTCCACTGTTGGTCGCCGGTGAGAGGCACCTTCCCTAACCTATTGAGGAGACGGTTCAAAGTCGTTATAGAAGGGATCCATATCTTTCTATGTGATGAGGATGGTGTGGACTTCATTGTCAAGTGCTTCGGACAGGTGGAGTTTGGCTCCATGCACTTTTGTCCAATGGGCTCCAGGATGGCGGTGGTGGCTACAATTCTAGTGGCATTGCCTTCGGCTATCCCGGCAGTGGTGACCGTGAACCTCGCCGGCGGCATGTTAGTCCTCTGGCTTTGGGTGCAGCAGGAGCTTCAGGCGTCGCTGCCTCCATTAGGGCACTCAACCCCTAATCCGAGGTAGGAGACGTATGGCAAGGAGGCACAAAGGCGGGGTGTTTGAATTCGAACCATCGCGGTTTGTCATCTGAACCGGTTCGGGTCGTGGCAGGGTCGGATTCGCGGTCGCGGGCCGGTTCTTCCACGGTTGTTGATGAGGGTCGTGAGCTCGGTCACGGGAATAGGACCCGTGACTTACCCACTAAGGCTTCTTTGCGTCTTGGGTCGTCTGGACTCGATAGGGGTCATCTCCCCACTAGATTGCGGGATCTTCGCTGTAGTCGCCTACAACGGTTCCTCTGCAGGTCGTGCCTTCCTTGCCAGTGCCGGCCTCCCTCCCACCGACGATTGGTGACTCCATCTTGGGGCTTGGCATCCCTCCCTTGGCGTTGCATTGGCTTGAGGATAGCTCGGAGAGGAATCTGTAGGTAGCCGGGCCGGGGAAGGGGATGAAGATCATCCCCGTTCCCCGGTTGTACGAGTTCGAGTCGGCCAGGCGAGTTCTGGAGGGCCTAGCTTTTCTCTTCCAGGTGGACCCTCTCCTCCGGAAGCTGGTGGTAGTTCCAAACTCGCCATCAGTCCTCGGCCTCCCTGGTGGGGTTTGCCAGAATGCAACTGCGGACGTCGACGGCTCTAATGAAGGGCTTGCTCAAGCGGAGGATCTCTCTCCCTTACTGGTGTCACTCACTTCAGAGGCTGTGGCCCAGGGGGGTGTTTGCGGGGGCCTGTAGAAGTTGGCAGAGGAGGAAGAGTGTCATGGTGAGGGTGATCACCTTGGGGAGGGGGAGTCTCTCGGGGGAAGAACTAAGTTGAGGGCGGAGGAGGTGAGGGAGAGACTAAAGGCGGCCGAGCAGGTCTCCATTGAGTTGTTGAGGGAGGTGGCGGAATCGGTGGAGGTCTTCGTCGCGACTATGGAGAAGGATTTGAGGGGGGGGGGGGGGCTATTATAGAATTTACAAGAGGTGGGGTGCTAGTATTCGTGGGTGGGAGAGGTCACAGTCGAGGGGGGTGGGAAGGATGGCGGGGAGAGTGGAGAGGAGCGGGATATTCCAAGTTCTCTATGAGGATTCTATCTTAGAATGTTAGGGGTTTAGGAGGAATGGAGAAGAGGAGGGAGATGAGGGAACTGATTAGGAGGTGTAAAATTGATATTACTTGTATCTAGGAGACTAAGTGGGAGGAGGATGGTGCAGCTCTCTTGAGGGAGATCAGAGGGACCCGCTCTCCATGGGGTCGCCTCTCTGGCGATGGGCAGGTCTGGGGGTATTATGATCTTTCGGAACCCGTTTGAGGTGGAGGAGATGGTGTAGGACACAGAGATTAGCAGATGGGCCATTTCTTTGTACTTCAGGAGTATCCAGGACGAGTTTTCCTGGGACTTCACTGGGGTGTACGGCCTTCAGCCTAGCGAAGAGAAGCAGCTCCTATGGGGGGACTTGATTCGACACCACCTTTCTTTGGGATGACCGTGGTGTATTGAAGGAGGCTTCAATGCGGTGGCGGCAGCGTGGGAGAGGACGAGAGATATCTTCTGTTGGTGACATGGAGGACTGTTAGTAGGTGGGCACACCCTAGAGTGGGGGGGGGGGTGATAGGTGTGCCTTGGAAAAATAATCGTGAATTAAAAATTATTAGGTTGCGCAGCAGAATATAAGAAATAATAATGCAACCAAACCACTATAGACAAGAGATTTATACTGGTTTGGTCAGCGCTCAGGCTTCCCTACGTCTAATTTCACTGACCTTCACCAAAGTTACACCAGTTGTTTTACTAGAGTCAGCTCCCCAGCTGATATTGCAAGACTCAACAAATCCTAGTGATTTTCCAGGAGCCACCAACCTAGCTGATTTTGATCAGGTCTCAACCAACTAACAGTCACTTGCAATGACTTAGCTTTTCTGGTGATTTTGCACTAGCTAATCTTCCAAGGACTAGACACCCAATTGATTTTGATCAGGTCTCAGCCAACCAACAACCACTCACAGTGACTTAGTTTTTCTGATAATTTTGCACCAGTTAGCTTTCTGGGAGCTAGTCACCCAGTTGATTTCTACGGTATCAACGGACCAACTAGTCACCCACGATACCAGTTTCACAAAGCAACAAATGCTCTTACCACCTGTCCTTTGGACAAAACAACAAGGAATGAATACAATGATTGTAATGAATGAAAAGAGGAGGAGGAAAGTAGCATAGCGTTACAACACAATATCCTCCTCTTTAATGCTTCATCGGATAAAAAGGTTCAAGGATGAGCTTTGAATACGGTGAAGTTCTTCTGGTCGTTGGAGCGCAGGAAGTGGGACGCAAAGATTGCTTTGATTGCAGGCGAGTGTCTGAATGCTTGATTGTGTAAGCTCGTTCGTTCTCCATTATTTTGTGTTATTGCAATCCTCAGGTATTTATAGGATGAAATCTTGATGACCGTTAGATACATCATCCTTCAACGGTCGAATCTCAGTTTACAGCTCACGGAGGTTTGTATAGACCCTTTGGACCTTGAACTCTAGCGCAGATCATTGAGTCTTTGTCCAACGTGGTTGGTACGGTAAATCTTTTGTTGCAGAGCTGCGTCTGTCACTTTCATTCCCTCTTGCATGCTTGTTTGTCTCTGTCTTCCTCTGGTCGTTTGGCCTACAGTGTTACTAGAAATATTTCAGTCATGCAGACTTTTAAATGCGACGTGAGATAAAGTAAGGAATTTGAATTTTGAGGAGACAAAAAGTTATACAAAATCTATACTTTTTGTTAGAAGAGACAACATGCTTTTGAATACGAGTAAAATACATTATGTAGCACGCTTTCACAATACGTGAGTATCTTAACGAATACTGAGCAATTAATGCAGGTGTGTTATACACATACACCTACTGACACATGTCTCAAGGCGCATGCCTCAATATGTTTTTCTAGTGCCTTGCATTGAGGCTTAAGCCTTGGTGCCTTAAGACGTCATCTTTTTAAACAATATTCGTGTTCACACATGGCTCATCTTTATTCTTAATAAAGTCATAAGATTTAACCACCTCATAAAATCTCATGTTCCAACTATTAGAATTTTGTTTCAATCTATAAATGGACCATTAAAGCTTCCATTCCTTATCTCGATGTTTCTTGGATGTGAATCCCTTGGACAATAAGTTGACTATTGATAATTGATGTCTTCACATTCATCTGTTGGATCTCATAGTCATAGGGTATGCAACAATGGTAAGAAGAATTCTAATGGATTTACCCATAGCTACATGGGAGAAGGTTTCATCATTGTTAACTCCTTATCTTTGGCTATATTCCTTCGCCACGAGTTTAGCCTTATATGTATCTATCGTTTCATCCATTCTAGCTTTTTTAAAAATCTATTTACAACTGATGGGTTCATTACATACCCTTTGGTGGATCTACCAAATTTTAAATTTGGTTGGGGTACATAGAGTCCATTTCTAAATTCATGGCTTTTTGCAACTCCCAAAGTCAATACCACTTATTGTCTCCTCATAGGTCTTTGGTTCCTCATTCTCGTCGTAGTGAACCTTTTGTGATCCTTCAGTGATGTGTCCTACATACCTATTCGGTTGCATAGGTACCATACTAGATCTATGAACAATCTATAAGTCCTACAGTTAAATAAGTTCCTGAGACGTACTAGTGATACCTTGAGATTCTAGAACATCTTTAAGATCTATCTTACTCCCACTATTTCCGTCAAGAATGTATTCCTAATATAGGAACACAATATGTTTAGCGACAAACATTCTTTGATTGCTTGGCTGGTAGAAGTAGTACTTGTAAGTTCCCTTAGGGTATCTTACGAGTTTGTGTTTTCCTATTTTAGACTCTGACTTGCCTGGGTTGTGCCTTTTTACATGGGTAACGCAACCCCAAACCTTAACATGTATAGATTCAAACTTTATTCATTTCCATATCCCATATAGTTTAGATGACGTTGACTTTGGATGGAAATCTGTTCATTAGGTACGTGGTAGCTTCTAGGGCATAACCCTAGACTGATATGGGCAATTCGACAAAAGTTATCATGGACCGTACCATATTTGACAGCATATGGTTCCTCCTTCTAGAGGCACCATTCAACTGTAGTGTATAAATAGGTTCACATTGGAACAATATCCCGTTATCTTTAAGTAAATGGGTAAGTTCTATACTCAAATATTCTCCTCCCAGATTTGATCGAAGAGTGTTGATACTTTTTCTTATGTACTTTCTCAGTTCATTCTTATACTACTTTAATTTCTTAAAAACTTCAGTTTTGCACTTCATTAAGTATACATATCTATACCGTGAGAAATCATCTGTAAAAGTAATGAAGTAGGAACTATGTGGATATGGGTCCACATATATTTGTATGTATGAGTTCTAGCAACTCTTTAGCTCTCTTTCCATATCCCATAAATCAAGAGTTGGCCATCTTACTTATAAGACATGATTCATAAGTTGAATATGATTCATAATCAAATAGATTTTTAAGTATCCATTTCTATGCATCTTGCAAATCCTATCCTCATTAATATAACTAAATTTACAATAGTAAAGATAGACAGATTCACCTCATCTCGATTCCTTTTAATAGATTTATTGACATTAAGGACAATATAAGCAATATCAGGAAAAAAAACTATTTATTAAAATTTCATTGACAAACAATTGACCATTCAAGATCAAAGAACACCCATTGTCCTCAGAATTAACTGAATGTCTTATTTTATTCAAGCAAGAAATTGAAATGATGTTTTTAATAATGAAAGGAACATAATAACAATTGGTTAATTATAAAGTTATTCTTAAAGACATCTTGAGGTTTGTAGTCCCCATAGCAATAGTAACGACCGTTGTTCCATTCCTAGCTACAAGTCAACCTCTTGTTTGTCCAATCGTTTACTACTTGCCAGTACACGCAATGAATTATAGATATGAGATTTAGATCCAGTATCTAATACACATGATGTGGATCTATTTATTGTCAAGTTTAGATCAATCATGAATAAATTTAAAAATTTTCCAAACTTTTCCTTTGCTTTATTATCAAGGTAATCCTCGCAAGTTATCTTCTAGTGTCCATCTTTGCATAGTATAAGCGCTGTTTTTTGTCCTTCTTTGGCTCCCCCTTCTTAGCAACTTCTATCTTGGAGGATTTCTTAACCTTGTTGTTTTTGAATGCCTGCCCTGCTCTCTTCTTCTTGTTGGTCTTATCAACCATGAGGATTGTAGGTTTCTGCTTCTTCATAGTACTCTCATCTGTCTTCAACATGTTAAGAAGCTTTATCAGTATAACTTCTATCTTGTTCATGTTGAAGTTGAGGATAAACTGAGAGAAGAAATCCAGAAGAGAGTGGAGGACAAGGTCAATGTTGAGTTTATGGTCCATCACAGTTCTAAGCTCAGCAAGCTTGTCTATTCATTCGATCATCTTCATTACATAAGTCTGAGCCAATATTCCTGCAGTCATCCTTACCCTAAGCAGCTCTTAGATATCTCATGTCTTTGGGTCCTACTTTGCTCCTCAAACAACCCTAGTAAGTGGATCAGTATGGATTTAGCATCCATCTTTTTATGTTGCCTTTGCAACTCATTTGGAATGGAGACAAACGTGTAGCATTAGGCCATGGTTGTAACCTCCTTATACTTCTCATAAGCAATAATGTCTTCCTCACTAGGATTGTCAGGAGTTCAAATGCAGTTTTTTCAAGGACATATGCAATCTTTATAGAGGTGAGAACTATTCTTAAATTTCTAAGCCAATCTGCGAAATTAGGACCAATGAGCTTGTTAGCATCCAATATGTCACGGAGTGCGTTGGTTGGTAACATAGCGATCTACACAATACAGAAATGTAGTATAGTAAATAAAGTTTAGACATAAAAAATAAATTTTAAGACATGGACTTGCAGTATTGTATCTTAATACTTTTCCACTAGTTTTGGACGAATTGCATAATTCTCAATATGCAAAATAGGAAACATGGACGATTTTGCTTGTGGGGATTGAAATCCCATTAACATCATGCTTAATGAGTAGATGACACTTATCGATTGAACTCCATGCAACTTCTAATTATGTTCAGCTTCTAAATTCATTGTGATCTTGTGGTAGCATAAGACCACCGCATACATGATGTTAATTGTAACAAACTCACTGGTCATAACTTTGAGAATTGGCTTAGAAATTTTGAAACACTTCTGAAAAGATTGTTTATGTCTTCGAAAATATTATGCCTAAATCTTCTAACAATGCTAGTAAGGAAGAGATTATCGCTTATGGGAAGTATAAGATGGATGCAATTCTTGCCTAGTGCTACGTGTTTGCCTCCATACCAAATGAGTTGCAAAGGCAACATCAGAAGATGGATGCTAGTTCCATGTTGATCAACTTACAAGAGTTATTTGAGGATATGGATGCTAGCTCCATATTGATCAACTTCATAAGAGTTATTTGAGGAGCAAAGCATGACCCAAAGACATGAGATATCCAAGGGCATGTTTAGGACAAGGATGACTAAGGGATTATCAGTTGAGACTCGCGCTAAAAATGATCGAATAGATCAACAAGCTTGCCGAGCTTGGCTTTATGATGGATCACGAATTCAACATTGACATCGTCCTTCAATCTCTTTCGGATTCCTTCTCTCAATTTATCCTCAACTTCAACATAAACAAGATAGAAATTGCACAGACGAAGCTTCTTAACATGTTGAAGATGGCTGAGGGTACTATGAAGAAGGAGAAATCCATAGTCCTTATGGTTGGTAAGACCAACAAGAAGAGGAGGGCGGTGTAGGCATTCAGGAAGAACAAGGCTAAGAAATCCTCCAAGGCAAATGTTTCTATGGTGGAGCCAAAGGAGGACAAAGGACAATGCTTTCACTGTGTCAAAAATAGACATCGGAGGATAAACTGCAAGTACTCCCTTATAGACCATGCAAACGAGAAGTTTGAAGAAGCTTTAGGTTTGTTCATAATTGGTCAAAACTTGATGATTAATAGATCCACATTATAAATATCAATTATTGGATGTGCATTTCATATTTGCACTTTGTTGTAGGTGCTGGCAAGTAATAGGCAATTAGACAAAGGAGAGGTCCATGTATGGTTATAGAATGGAGCAAAAGTTGCTGCTATTGTTGTGAGGACTACAAAACCTTATGATGCCTTTAGGAGTATTTTAGAATTAGTTGATTGCTATTATATTCCTTCCACTATCAAGAACATCATGTTACTTTCTTGCTTGAATAAAATAGGATATTCAATCAATTTTGAGGAAAATGGTAGTTATTTGTTCTTGAATGGTAAATTATTTGTCAAAGTAAGTTTAATAAATAGTTTATTTATTCTTGATATTGCTCATGTTATTCTTAATGTCAACAAATCTATTAAAAAGAATCGATATAAGGTGAATATCACCTATCTTTGGCATTGCGAGCTTGGTTATATTAATGAGGATCAAATTAGTAAGATGTGTAAAGGTGGATACTTAGACCCATTTGATTATGAATCATATATAACTTGTGAATTGTGTCTCATGAGTAAGATGACTAACTCTCCATTTAGTTGACTTGGAGAGAGAGCTAAAGAGTTGCTAGAACTCATGAATATAGGTGTAGGTTGACCTCTATCTACATAGGTCAAAAGTGGATCTTTCTACTTCATTACTTTTACGAATGATTCCGTAAAGTATGGAGGCGCATATTTAATAAAAATATAAGCCTGAAGTCTTCGAGAAATTTAAGGAGTATAAGAATGAAGTAGAGAAGTAAATATGAAAGAGTATCAAGACTCTTTGATCGGATCAGAGAAGAATACTTGAGTATGGAATTCACCCAATGGGCAACTCCCTACACACAACAGCCGAGTGGTGCCTTTAAAAGGAGGAACCGTGCATTGTTATACATGGTACAATCCATTATGACTTTTGCTGAATTGTCCATATCACTCTGGGGATATGCGTTAGAAACTGTTGCATACCTATTGAACATGGTTTTGTCCAAATCAAAGTCATTCACTCCATATGAGTTATATGTAAAGGAAGGAAATCTAATCTTAAACATGTTAAGGTTTGGTGCCCTATTCATGTGAAAAGGCACAACCTGGACAAATTAGAGTCTAGGACGAAAAATGACAGATTTGTGGGATACCTTAAGAAAACTTATGGTATTTTTACCAACCTAGCGGTCAAAGAGCGTGTTTTCTAGAGGAGTACGTCGTTGATGGAAACAATGGGAGCAAGGTAGATCTAGAATAGGTTCCAGAACCACAAGCTAGCATTAGCACGCCTAAGGAACCTGTTCAATAACAGCACACTGACTGGTTGTAGGTCTAGTAGAGTACTTGTGTAACCGAATAAGTATATGGCATCAACCTGGCTTTGATACCAAATTTGATGGGGGACGAGTATGCGGACTTGAGCAAAGCAAGCGATGATCCTATAAATGATTAGCATGCCCTACAAATTAATTAAATGTCATACATGTTGGGTGAGAGTTAAAGTATATAAAAAATGACAACTCGTGACCACCCTCAAAGTAGAAATGCACAGATCATTGGCAATTACGAAAGTACCATGTAATTAGGGTGCTCTCAACTCACAATGCAATAGATCAAGCAAGCATAGCTAGGTTTGCTCTCTTACACAGCCAATGATTAAATAATTCTAACTATAATGTACTCTTAACGGCAGACCTCATGCATGCATACTAGTAGAACAAGTAAATAACCGAAGAGCTTTTGGGTTCTAGTACATACCTTCGATTGAGAGTCGGATGGGATTGCTTGCTGCAGCGGAAGAGAGGAGGGAGGACAAATTACATGGGAGAAAGAATCAAGAATTACACATAAAAGGGGTGGTACTTCATGGTAGGGGAAGAAATAGTGATGAGAGAGAAGGGGAACACAAGGGCAGCCGCTGTCAGTAGACATGGTTGCTCGGGTCGTGCGACTGTCAGGGACAAAGAGGGTTGCCGGTGGGGACGACGGGACGTAGGGCGAGTGGCAGCTGTGGTGCAGAGTGTATGCACTTGCTAGGCATGCTAGTCGACGGGCGTTATGCCAATGGGTGAGGGTGTGATGGCAGTGCATGAGAGCGCCTTTGGCTGGGAACGTTACGTGCTTTTGCAAGTGCACCCGCTTAGTGCCCAGATGTCGTGCGGGCAGGGAGTAGGGGCACGTGGCATGCTTGGCGACTTGGATGGCTGCGGGAACTTCTCGTCGGGCAAAACAGAAAAGAGTGGGTGAGGGAGCACAGAGAGAGTCTTGCGGGACAGGAGAGAGAGTAGCAGAAAGAGAGAGGGGAGTGCGGCGGGTGGAGAGAGAATAGGGGAAGAGAGAGAGAAACTGAGAAAGAGAAGCAGAGAAGAGACGGATGATGGCATCACGGTTGGGCCTTCCTTTTTCCTCTCGAAGGTTCTCCTTGTCTCCCTCACAAAGGACAATACTAGAAAACAAATTCTCAATCTATTGATTTGAAAAAGAAGAGTACATCACTTATTTATAGAGTCAATACCTACCAATCCTAACTGGACTAAGACTCAACTAGACTTCCTAATTAGACTACTAAAGCAATAAGTAGATGCCCCAATGGAACTCCAAAATAAAGACATAAATCCTAATTGGACCCAAAGTAAAGAAATAGAAATCCTGCTAGGATTAGAATTCCTTGACTGCGCTGATGTCCCCATCATACACTAACCAAAGCAACCCAAAATGGAAGACTGAATGTCTTCCACATTATAAAAGAGCTTAGCACACTACCCTTTCACATATGAAACTAAATACCCTCGCCAAAGTCTTGCTTTGCCTCTTGCAAATCTTCCATTCTGCTTTCCCAATATAGCCCAAAGTGTCACATGCTAAATCAGCAACCAGACTATGCGATTACCTTTGAAAGTCCCTTTCCAGTTCCAGCCCGAAAGCAGCCTCTCTGCTCCATTTGGGAGCTGATGAACATCCAGTTTCTGACAAAATACTTAAGCTAAACCTCTTGAGCAAATGAACACCAATGACCAAAATGCTGCTGGACATATTGCCATTAAGCAAGAATATACAAGGCAAACTAAACGAAGGCCACTATTTTTTTTTGTTCAAAAGAGAAAGTGTAGGCCACAGTTTGCAAGTTGCAGCTACTATGCTTAAGAAAATTTGCAACACAAGACTAAATGAAAGCTGGTGCAATTGGGAAAAAAATTCATTTGGAGCATTTGTTCTTCAGTAAGTTACAAAAGTTGTATCCCAACAGATAACAAAAGCCTGATGTTTAGCATTTGGAAAAAAACAAAACATGCTTTCTGATATACACTGGGGGAATAGAAACAAATTGGCAGAAAGAGAGGCATGCATATGCATATGCATGTCAAGAGAGGTATACATAACCGCCTTCCTCTCCAGTTACAACAAGCCTGGGTTAAAGTCATATGGCAAGTGGCACCATATCAACTGCATTTGGGCCAACATGGGGGAGCCTAATGAGCATGAAATGGATCCAGCTCCAATACCATGTTGAAGGAACACAGCCATCCCAAAAGCATGTTATTAGGGGGTGTGGAGGTTGGGGCACTAAGAGAGGGTCAGTGCTCGTAAACACCCTGTGTGGGACTAAATGGCTTCCTTTGACACTATGCATTCTTCTTGTTTATTTGTCTTCATTGACAATTTGACAGGGTGGAGAGATGTACTTATTTAAAGAAGAGGTTGAACAGCAACGTTAACACTAAAAGTGTATCATAAGTAGTTACTGACCTTTGATCTTAGTGAGAGGGCCTGTAGTGCGGGTTCGAGGTCAAAAAGCTACGTAACACCCAAAAAGAATATGATAAGTTGGTTGGTTAAGCTTCTTGTATTTGACATGTTTATTAAACTTACGAATTGGACATGGAACACAACTTTTTTGATTTTTTACAGAAGATATAAATGCGTTCCACTTTGAGTGGTTGAGCCCCTATTTATATAAGCATGTTTATCATTTGGAATGCTTGTCTTTTCTAATTGGATTGGTTACAATTTACTGTTTTGATTTTTTATGGTAGAGATCAATGTGTTCCACTCGGAGTGGTTGAACCTCTGCTAGACAAATATGATTACTACTCGGCATCTTTTCTGAAAATCTGACTTGATCACTCTTCATTTTCATCGGTTTCATGCTCTTGTTTGTGGTTCATTTACATGTAGTATCTTCACCTTTATTGTGTAAGTTCTTTCCTGCAGCAAATGCAACAAAATTACCATTCTGGGTGTTTCTGAACTTATCTCTCAATGCCACTCACTGGAGATTTTGAGATGCGGGTAATCTCTTTTGCACCATGTCTTTAGTGGGGTTGTGAGTTGGATAGTTTGTAGATCAGATTTTTGTGAAAAATATGTGATTGTGAAACAAAATTGTTTTACAGTCTTCATCTGTCAAGAATTAGTGTCACCTTTGCCAACTACTGACTCTGGTTTTGTGCATTCTACGAGAGGTGTAAATGGTAATTGATAACCTGGCAGCATGACTAATTATTAGCCTTTTCATGAATCATGTAAATAGGTTTGTGGCAAAAATGGATAGTATTTCTAAACCAATATTTTTAGTGGATAAGACATCAGGCAGTTTATTCAATAAATTTATTTGAAAATTTAAATACAAGTAATACTATCTGATATCATCTTTATTTCTGCTTCTGGATTGCAAAAAACAGCCATGAATTTCTGGTGTATTTCTTCAAGACATTATCTTTTTGTTATTAGTTTACACTTTTCAAGTTTGTTCATATGGATTGGATTTTTAGATAGATTTGTTTCAAAAGTTTCTAAACTCCTATCTATATTGGATACTGGATAGGCCGGTCCAGGGGTTCATTGGGCCTCGTTCATGTCTCTTTAGGAGGCTGGGTCATCTATTGGGTTGCTGGTTCATTACAAGACCCAATAAGATGGATTTGAGTAACTTAAATCCTTTTTATTTTCCATTAACACCCGTGCATGTTTATCTATGTAACAAGGGCCGTTTAGGTCGTTTGATATTTATGAGTTGACCTAATACGATGTTGAAAGAAGAGTGCAGCTCCCTACTCTGGCTGCACCCTCTCACCTTGTGACATTCTCTTCTTCTCCCTCCTCCTCTCCTTTCTTCTTCTTCTCCTCCTCCTCCTCCTTGTGCACAGCATCATGTAAATCCCTAAAATCTACATGGTATCAGAGCGGTGATCTCTTTGGGCCTTGTCAGGCCGTCTGTTGTCTGCTGGTTGCCTCCTTGACATGTTCGCTGAGATCTCTCACTGTCTAGGGCTTCTGTGGTTGTACTAGAGCGCCAAGTCTGGCCTCTCCTTCTGTGCAGGAAGAAGGTCTTCAAGACCACAGAGTCCGTGGACCCTCCTCTCATATACAGCCTACATGTAGCATCTCTCTGCACCCTAAACTTTTAGCGCAGGTTGTTGTTGAAGTGGAGAGTCTGGTTCTCTTGTGTACGCCAGAAGGCTGCCCTCATAACCCCAGATTTCAAGGTCCCTCAGTCCTTCTCTATCTCCTCTCCTGTGTGGCTTGGGTACAAGCACTTTCCGTACGCTTTTTTGTACCCTAGTTCACGGTGCAGCCTGTGCTGTGCATATTTGGTGCCGTCAAGGCACACTAGTGTTCGTTGCATTATCTCTTCTCTTGCCGTTGAAGAAGGATAGTTAAAAGGGGGGTCTCTTCCCATCTATTGCACACGTGTGCAGCTATGTTTGAGTCCACGCAGTCCGAGGCTACATTTAAAACCACCGGCTCTGATGACATGTTGGTACCGATGACCGAGGGTGACAAGGTAACCCTTTAAATCATTCCGGCAAAATTGGATGAGCACAACTAAATGTTGTGGTCTGTTGTGGTGAAAATTTATATTATTGGTTGTGGAAAGATTGATTTTATAAATGGCAAGCTGAAGCAATTGAGTACCGAAGACACTCGATTTGACAAGTGGTATATGGAGAACATCTTTGTGATGTTCTGGCTAATAAATTCAATTGGTGCTGATGTTCAAAAATTAATTCTTCTGAAGAAGTTGGCTTGTGACATGTGGACCCTTCTCAAAGAAATGTTTGGACAGAAGCTAGGCATGGCTCGCATTTGTCAATTGTAGAGTGTAATCCATGAGCTCTGACGGGGCAGTCACACTGTTACGGCTATTATGGCATACTCTGCAGCAAGTGGGTGGACTTGAATTGTCATGCACCTGATGACTAGATATGTGTTGCAGATCAAAAGAAAATTTTGGTTTATGTTCAACAAAATTGAACTTCTTGGCTGGTCTGAATCAAGCATTTGAGAATCTGTGGACATCCTGAGCATGCATCCTTTTCCCCCATTTGAGCAAGTATACAACAAAGTGCTAAGTGAAGAGGGCCGTCGCAAAGCCATGAATGACAGCAGTGGACTTGTCTCTGTTGGAGAGTCTTTGCCTTTTTAGCTGTTGGACAGAAAGACAGCAAAGGTGGGTCTGGATAATACAAGGATAAATCCAATGCTGGAAAGATCTGTAGCCATTGTGGGAGAGAAAATCATCTTGCTGATGACTGCTGGGATCTTCATCCAGACAAGAAGCTTCATGAGTTTCGGAAGGACAGGAAGGGATGGCCAGCTAAGGGATATGTTGTTGTTAACCCCACTGGGGGTCCTTCGCCAATTCTTCCCTTGGATCAAGGTACAGTTAGCTCCCAAGGTTCAGTTCCTTGGGGACCGACCTCACATAACAACTTAGCTACAATGTCTACCTTCACAGCTTGGTTCCACATCTATCCTTTCATTGTCCCTTTCTCCTCAGGCAGGTACTGTTGGTGTTGCATTGAGTGCCTCTACACGTTCGGCTCCTATTCCTTGGGTTATCGACTCAAGAGCTACACAACATATGACTGATATTCCCGCTTTAGGTTTTCCTCTTATTCGTTAAGCTCTAGTCAACGGAAAAGGGCCATTGCTGTTGGCTATCAGGCCATTGTTGTCGGCCGTGGCACCATTCTTACATGTCCCTGATATATCCATGAATCTCGTTTATTATTATCACCAAATGTTTAAACTGTTCAATGATATGCTTTCCTATGTAGTTGAACGCCTCGCCCCGTCATGGATCGCTGAGGCGAACGCCTCAATGTCGCCTCACCCGCTTCGCCTGCCGCAGCGCTCCCCGGTCCCCTCGCCCGTTCCCGCCAACTCGGCCACACGCGGATCCGCGTATCGGGCAGGAATACCCGTTAACCTTTGACGAAGGCGGATCCAAGCTTTTAACCATCGTGAGGGTTTTGTTCCCCTCCCACCCCGCGGCCACTTCTCCCTCCCTCCCTAATCAGTAACCCTAATCCCCAAAGGCGACAACGGCTTTCCAAGGATGGCAGTATCGATTTCGGTATCGGTTTCGGCCGGTACCGAAACCGATACGTACCGGTTTCGGTATCGGTTTCGGTTTCGGCCGAAACCGGTTGAAACCATTCAAAAAAATAAAAAATTTAGTGATCCTCTCTGGTTTCGGCCGAAACCGGAAGGTTTCGGACCGAAACAGGCCAGTTTCGGCCGAAACCCTTAATGGTTTCGTTCGAAACCATTAAAAAGTATTTTTTTAAGGTATCGGACCTGCTACAGTGTTGGGGCTCGGTTTCGGATCGGTACCGGCCGAGATACTGCCAACCAGGCGGCTTTCGGCGAGCGAGCGAGCGGCGATGGCGGCGTCCTGCAAGCGAGCGGCGGCAATGGCATCCGATACTCGTCTCCCTCTCTTTCTCTCTCTCTTTCTCACATAGATGCACACACGCACACACCCTCTCGCCGTCTCCCTCTCTCTTACTCTTTCTCTCTCACACACGCGCACACAGAGAGGGGCTCGCCCCCTCCCCCACTCTGTCACTCTCTCTCCCCCTCTCTATCTCTCTCACACTGAGAGGGAGAGGCCAAGCCCCTCTCTGTCTCCCTCTCCCTCACTCTGTCTCCCTCTCTTACTCTTTCCCTCTCACACAAGCACACACAAAGAGGGGCTTGGCCCCTCTCCCACTTTGTTACTCTCTCTCTCTCTCTCTCTCACCCCCTCTCTATCTCCCTCGCAGTGAAAGGGAGGGGCCGAGCCTCCCTGTCTCCCTCTCCCTCACTCTGTTCTCTCACTCTGTCTCCCTCTCACTTTCTCTGTCTCTGTCACACGCAGAGACACACATGCACACACTCTGTCTCACCCTCTGCCACTCTCTGTCTCCCTCTCTCTCTCTCTCTCTCTCTCTGTCACACAGACACACGTGCACAGTCAGAGGGAGGGACCGAGCCCCTCTCACTCTCTGTCTCCCTCCCCCTTTCTCTGTCACACAGACATACACACGCACAGTTAGAGGGAGGGGCCAGTCCCCTCTCACTCTATCTTACCCCCCCCTCTCTCTCTCTCTGTCTCTCTCAGTGACGATCAATCGTGCAGTGCAATCGGTGTCGGCTGCTGATGAAAGCCCCCTAAAAGTCATTGACCAGGCTGCCCATAACTTTCTCCATTCTTCTTGCCAACAGCTTGGTGATGGTCTTGTAAGTGTCATTCAAAAGGCTAATGGGCCAGAAGTCCCTAAAGCGTCGTGCACCTTACTTTTTCGAGATGAGGATCACAAGGGTTTTGTTAATGCCCCTTAGATGAGCCTTACCCTCCTGAAATTCCTTCAATGCACATAAAAGATCACCTTTGATAATTTCCTAGCACTTTTGAAAGAATGCAATAGGAAAACCATCAGGCCCCAATGCCCTATCACCTGTAAGAGAGAAGACTGCCTGGTGGTCCTCCTTTGAGAAAGGCAAGGAAAGAGCTTCCCTATCCTCAGGAGGAAGACAAGGAAGAAGATCAAAGGCAACCCTCTGTCTGATGATGTCGTCCTCTGTGAACAACTTGGAGAAGAATGCCCTCGTCTGCCCTCTGATATTCTCATCCCTAGAAAATATATGGTCTCCCTCTCTAATACATGTGATGGAGTTGACTCTTCTTCTCCCAGAGACAATGCGCTGGAAATAAGTAGTGTTTCTATTCCCTTCCTTGACCAATTTCTCTCAACCTCTGCTTCTAATAAATCTCCCCCTTAGTGAGGATCTCCTCAAACTCTGCCCTCAAGTTGTCCCTGAGTCTCCTGTTTGCATCATATGTTCCTCTAACTACTGTAGAATCATGCCTTATGCTACTCTGCCTAGCAAAGTCTTACCTGTACTCCATGCCATGAGAGATTGTACCACTTGCCTCATTTTACCCACCAATCTAGCCATCGTTGATGTCTTACACCTCTGCAACTTTAAGCCCTCCTGTTGTGTCTAATAATTCAGCTTCCCTGAACCAGTACCACTCTTATCTGAAGCTTTGTGTTCTTGCATGAGGACGACTGGTGTTCAGTAAGAGGGGTTTGTGATCTGACATTGATTTAACCAAAGATGGCACCTGCACATGTAGAAAATGATCCTCCCAGTCTACTGGCACCAAAAACCTGTCTAGCCTAGAGCAAGATGGGTCCACCCTCAGATTGGACCAAGTGAATTGAGCATTGGCCATGCCAACATCAATGATAGTTGCTACCTGTATAAAGTTGGTGAAGTCCTTCATCTCCCCTACCGGAAAATGCATCCCCATCCTCTCCCATGGTGCTGCTACAACATTAAAATCCCCTTTTACACCAAGGCTAACCTGAACTATGATGATACATGGACAAGTCTTCCCATAACATCCTCTTCTCGTAGCTTGTCTGAGAGTCATACATGCTCGAAAAGTCCCAAGAGAAGTCATCCTTTACACACTGAAAATGTAGAGAGATGGCTCCTCTGTTGACTTGCCTATCACGCTCCACCTCATCCACCTTAAAGGGATTCCAGAGGATCATAATACCTCCAGATCTACCCTCCACTGGAGAGGCTACCGCTTTTAGGCTTTTGGCTAGTCGGGTACCCCCAATCTCCCTCATGATTGACTCACCATCTCCTTTACATTTGGATTTTTGCAAACGCAAGATATCAATTTTACATCTTTTAACCAACTTCTTCATGACCCTTCTCTTCCCCCCCCAATCCTCCTCGCATTCCATGAGACACTCCTCCTCCCCAAATCCCGACCCTCCCGCCTCCTACAACCCCCTCTTGTCCTCCTCTCCTCCTTCACTTCCCTTAGATTCCCTTTTATGAGATTTACCCCCCTTGGCCTCCCTCGCCATCCTCGCATGCCACCTCTACTTGCTTCTTTTGAACACCCCCTTCACATCCTTAACCAGCCCCTCAAGGGAGATGCCCACCTTCTCCACTAGCTCCTTCACTTGTACCTCCATTATCTTCTCGACCACCCCTACCATCGCTTTCATCTTTTCTCTCCCCATGGTGCTCCTTCTCGTCTGATCCTCCTCCTCAGCTTGCCCTCCAATTTGCCCTACTTCTCGTCTCGACGACTCTGGGATGGCTTCCTCCCCTTCTGAAGTCAATCTCCTTGTCATTGTCGTGGTCATCACCGATCTTTGCCCCCGATGCCAAATCCCCCCAAGAGACCGCTTGAGCCTGTTGCCCAGGGTGCTCAGAGCCGACTGGGCACGCCTCCCCCTACTACTTGAGGGGATACCTTTTGGTCCCAGACACGGGGAACTACACCCCGTGCACAATGGTTGGCCGAGAGAGGTCTAGGTCGTTGACGCACCCACCCTCCTCTAACAAGAGCATCCGTGGAGGGAGTTTGGACGGCAACACAATCCGCAAGGGGTCAGCTCCTTGGAGATGATGCAATGTCCGGGGAGGTTGATCCTCTTGAAGTGCCCTCACGAGGCTGTCAGGGCAGCCCACTAGCTGTCATTACACGCCCTGTTGTGGCAGAAATGTGGCCGTAGGCGGAAACTCCCTTGCCGGGGAAAGCAGAAACACCCCAACACTAGCCACTGTCGTAGAGGATTTCACCTTCCTCAATTGTGTCTTCTCCCTCGCGGACGGGGTACATCTCACTGTCGCCTGTCGGCTGCCGGAGGTGGGGCTGGCGTTGTCGGCGCCGGAGATACCCCCTTCTCCTTTTTTGCAGTGAGACCCGCCTGTGCCATAATGAAGCCCTATTGGGCGGATGGGATGGGCGCTATTAGAACTCAAAGGCCCGATACGGCCCTGGGTATGGAGTTGGGTAAGGCAGAGTACCCAAACTCCTGCCCCAGCCCAGAACCCGCGACTGCTGTGGAGATGAGAGGGTCCATATGGCTCCTGTTGTGCCCCTGTGGTTTTGATGATAGCAAACACTATGAGTCATTAGATGTTTGCATGAAATAAGTGATTGATTGATATTGATTGATTGTGTATTTTGCATATCCACTGTTCAGTCTGAATACATGTTAGGCCAGTGAAATTGTTCAGTGTCAATGCATCTCGGTATAGTTTGTTGGCTGCACTTTAGCTCATAAGCATTGTAGGGATCAAGGTCCGTGCAGACCTCATCAATGTGCATTTCAAGGTAAATGCATTTACTTACATTCAACACATTATGTCGATGCATACTCATGGTTCAGCAGGCTAAGTCAGTGCTCTTCAGTGTATAAGTCAGTGCAGGGTTAATTCTCTAAGGCAAAACACAAGGTCGGTGCTAATCTATCTAAGGACGATGCATTTGTGTCTTAGTGCATGTGATGCGTCTCAGTTTGCGTCTCATGCTATGTCTAAGGGAGCACAAACAAGGTCAGTGCAATGTCTTGTCTGAGCACGTTGCATTGCGTCTCATTTGCACTTGTGTCTCTAGCTGCGTCTCTATCACGTCTTAGCACACCCAGTGTCTCATGCATCTAAGTCTTAGTGTCTCTGTTTGCGTCTCTTTTGCACAGTGGTATTTGCATCTTATATTGCGTCTCATATTGCGTTTTATGCATATGAGGGCTGTGGTGCTTGCGTCTTATGTTGCGTCTTATGCACATCTGTGTCTTAGTGCAAGTGTGCGTCTCATATTACGTCTGCGTTTCATATTGCGTCTCACGCACACCAAAGGTCCGAGCACGTTTCAGGTCTGCGTATATATTTGGTCGGTGCAATCTTTGCATCTAGCTTGAATGAGTCGGTGCAAAGAATGCTACTGCACGCATACAAGGGTCGGTGCAATATTTGTACCTGGCTTGTATAGGTCTGTGCATTTAGTCCATCTTGCACAAACACGGTCGATGCATGTCTACGTCTAAGGCATATACATAGTAGCACGGTCGTTGCAAGATTTGGTTTCAAAGGATCAACGTCGATGCATTCTTATCTTTACCTACATTTGAGCTATACAACGTCTGTGCTAAGGAATATAAGGTCGGTGCAAGTTTCTTTGTTTCATTCATACACAGGTCAGTGCACATCTTGCATATAGCCACACAAGGTCTGTGCATATTTTGTTCTGCACATAATCAAAGTCTGTGCACATTATGTTGCATAGCGCATGAGGTCTGTGCATGTCTTCTTCTTTCACTCATTGTTTGTGCACAAGTGTGTTAAAGGTCCATGCACATTTCACCAAGGTCGGTGCACGTTTGCAACCTTGCACGTTCAGGTCTGCGCACGTTCTCATACTTGCATACATGGTCAGTGCTAGTCTTGCATGAGGTCTGTGTTACCTTGCATTGTCCCGTGCACTATGCCGATGATAGTTAGCCTTGCCTCGCATGTAAGGTCTGTGCTAGCTGGATTTACTTCATGACTGAAAGGTGTTTGATGAAATTCCTCTTACTTTACTGACAGGGACTTAACTGAGAAAAGGCCCAGGCAACCAGGATCGAATGTCTGCTCAAGAGACTTAAGTGAAGCACGTGTTCCCAGAATGCTGGAAGCTGGCACGTGATCCAAGACATACACCTCCTGGAGATTCTGACACGTGGCTCCTTGCTCTCATCTGATCGTGACACGTGGACTCCAAAGGAACGCTGCTTTGGGCGGGAAACGTGATTTCCACGCGCCTATCTCTCGGAAGCCTCTATATATAGTGCCTGGTCGCTCAGAGAACAAGTGAGAATAGAAGAGAGAGGAGAAGGTTTTCGGAGTGGCTTGAAGAGGCTATGCTGTAAAAGAAGATCTGAGGTAGCAGAGAGAGAGATCTGAGAAAGGAAAAGATACAGAGAGAGTTGCAGATGTAAAGATCAGAAGAAGAGAATTCAGAGAGCAGAGAAGAGAGAAAGAGAGCGCTCGAGAGAGAAGAGAGAAGTGATAGTGAAGCGGCTGAAGCAAATTGAAGATATGCTATCTGTTGGTTCCTGGATCAGATCCAGACCAACTTGCTCCTGAGAGAGCTACATTCTTGTGCTTTATTTCCAAGCTTTCCGTAGCTGAATTTCTATCATTCTTGTTTTTCCTTTTCATATTCCATTTCAGAAGCTGTGAATCAGCGGCAGAGGTGGATTCCTCTGGACAGCAAGTTGTGTTGCTCAGCGGTTGCAGATAATCTGTTTCTCTGGACAGCAAGCTGTGAGGCTCAGCGGGCGAGGTGGATACCTCGGACAGCAAGCTGTGTTGCTCAGCGGTTGTAGGCAAGCTGTAATGCCTAGCAGTTTATGCTGTGTATTAGCGGGAAGCCTCACTCTGGTTTGAGTGGGGGATGGACGTAGGTCTGCGGGCAACAGACTGAACCATCTAAAAAATCCTTGAGCATTGTGTGGTTTGCATCCTTGTGTCTTCAGCGGTAGATGAATGCTTAGGATCGTTCCATCTATGGTTCTGATTGAATAGATTTCAGGCACATGCATAATTGATTTGGTTTTGTCTACGACTTAGACTTACTTAGGAATCTGCATTCTAGCAGTTCAACTGTTTGATCAAGCGCATCATTAAATCTCTTATTTTGAAGAGCTCAATTGGTCTTTATTCCGCAACTGTGTCTAGTTATAAGTTTTTAATTAGGCATTTTATAGGGGAGATTCATTCACCCCCCCCTATAAATCCAGGCCTAGCACCCTAACAATTGGTATCAGAGCGGGTCTCTGACTTCCAGATCCAACGATCTGCAGAGGATTCTGCTAGTTTGTGTGGTGCTTTGCTATTTTTAGTTCAGTGCATTTGTCATCTTGTTTTTCAGGTTTTTTGATCTGAACTTATTCAGGTATTTTTTCAATGGCAGTTTCTGTTGTTTCTGATGGTTCTAACTTCAACAAATGTTTAGGCGGCCTATGTGTTCACCTGAACTCCATTGATCCAAATCTATGGAGTCTTGTATCAAAAGGCCCACATAAAGTATCTCAGAATAAGACCATATGGTCTAGAGAGGATAGGATAAAAGACAGTGAGAATGCTACTGTCTTTAACATTCTGAGAAACTCAGTTAACATTGAAAAGTTTCCCTGTACTGCAGGATGTACATCTGGAAAAGAGATCATGGACAGAGTCATATCCGCTCATGAGAAGCAAGAGGATCAATGCTTGATGGTCAACCGGAGTGATCACAGCAGTGATCAACAGGAGGAGACATCATCACAGGTAAGTACTGAATCCGATGAACTCACTTTTGATGATTTAATGATTCTGTACAATGGTCTGTTAGATAAGTATAAGTCTGTCAAGTCTGAAAAGAAGAAAATGAGAAAGGTCATGACATTAGACATAAAGTCATTGAGGTCTGAAAATGAACAATTGAAAGCTGAAATAAAGAAGATCGAAAATTCTTGTGATAAATGTACTTCTGTAAAGAATTTGAATGATGACCTTCGATCTAAACTGAAAATCCAAGAAGGATTAATTGACTCTAAGAAAAGAAAATGAGAAATTGGAACAAGAAATTGAGAAGCACAAAACTGCAAATAAAGTTTTGAGTGAATGTGTGTTGGACACGGAAAAAATCTAAGAGATACTATTGTCGTAGATAAGAGAAAGATTTTCGTTCTTTTTGAAAAGAAACACTCCTCTGCGTAGAGAGGGTTCCGTGGGTGCGCATAGTATCAGACGATTTGGGTTCGAGTGCTGGACCTTTCCCCACTGAGCGGAGTCAGTGTTGATTTACATCGGCCTAACGTCCGAACACCTTTGTTTAACTGTCAAAGAGGTCCCAAAAGACTTCTACAGAGGTTCTGATGTGGAGGGCAAGCTCACTCGAGAGACTCTCCATGACCACTCATTTTACCACCAACACATAGAAACAACTGGATTAGGGCTAGGTCTGAGCAAAACCCTAAGCTTTAAGCATAGAGGCGCAAATATGCGGAAGCCATAGGCATTTTTAAAGCAGGGGAAGTTTTCTAGACCCCGGGGGTATTTTGGTAATTTTACCAACCCAGGGGTATTTTGGTAATTTTCCAGGTCAGGGACATTTATGAAATTTTCTGGGCTGGAGTGGAAGTGAAACTGGATCTCTAACTCCCCAAGGCATTGAGGCTCTTTCTGGAGGGTTTCGAGGGCTTTGAGGCCATGTTTAGGTTACAAGGGTATTTTGGTAATTTTATCAGACCCTAGACCTAGGTTTGGTATAATACCCGAGTGCTGGACTGAGCTGACAACACTTTCGGACTGAAGGAATGACAAGGGGCTTCAGGGAAGGCACACATTTGTCAATTCGGCCGAAGGAGGGGTATATACACAATTTTCCAAAGTCGGGGGGTTTTCTTATAATTTTCCCACCCGAGGTTACATATAAAACATGCTGAATGCTTTTATAATTCCATGTGAGTACAAGGATTGTCGGCGAGTTGTCGACTGTACAAACGTCCGCATTAGAGCGGGAAATAGGGACGTAGTCCCAATTACAAGAGATTGCAGGGTATAACTGCAAATTACAGGACTTCGGTCTTTTACAATCCCGGGAAGGATATTTTTGTAATTTCGCCATTATAGGGGGCAGAAATACAAGACTTAGTCGTCCCGAGACGTAAAGACTTACAAACATGGCCCGCTGAGGGGCATAATTACAAACAAAGCCCGCTGAGGGGCATAAACGTAAATATACCCCGTAGGGGCATAAATACAAGACCCGGGGACTTACCCCACACGGGCCAAAATAAACGAACAAATGCTTCAAGCGTCTTCCGTAAGTTGCTGGTTGTAGTCGTCGTAGTATATCCTCTTTTGGACCTCTGGGGGTCTATTTATAGAAGTGGGGAACCTCCCCGGGAGTGTTCGACCCCGTACGGGTCCAACGGGATGAAAATGACCCCGGGGAGGTTCCATTTTCAAATTTTTTTAGTCCGTGTGCGGGAATGGAACCTCCCCGGGGTGGGAGGTCCCCGGGACGGTCCTGGACCTTCCCGGGGTCGCGGACACCCGGGGGGGGGGGGGCGACCTCCCCGGGGTCGCGGCTCCCCGGGGGGACCGGCCCGGGGTCGCGGGCCCCCGGGCAGGACTTGCCCGGGGTCGCGGACCCCCGGGGGACCTCCCCGGGGTCGCGAGCCCCCGGGCAGGGCCTGCCCGGGGTCGCGGACCCCGGGTGGGTCCCGGCCGGGGTCGCGTGCCCCGGGGAGGACCTCCCCGGGGTCGCGGACTCCGGGTGGCCCCCACCCGGGCCACGCGCACCCCGAGGAGGTCCCCCGGGCGGGTGCGCTCGACCCCGGGCGGGTCCGCCCGGGTGCGTCCGCCCACCCCCGGGGGGTTCCGCGCGGGACTTCTCCTGCCCCGGGCGAACCCGTCCGGGTTAGAGCGACCCCGGACGGGTCCCCTCACCCCCGGACGGGCCTGGCTCTCGCGCGGATTCCATAAAAGGAGGTTCCGAGGCTGTGAAGCTCCGGGTTTTCGCCGTGTCTCGTGGAGAACGACGAGAAGGAACGCCGCCTTGTTCGTTTGTCGTCTTCCTCGTGCCGTAGGCCGCTGCGGGAGGACGAGTTGTTGTCCGCGTCTCGTGATACACGTGCGAGGGACGCTGTGCTTGGTACGTAGACCTATTCCAGCCTCTTCTTTGCTATTGTAGAGGTGTTCCTTTCTTAGGGTTGCACATCCGAAGGGCGAGAGCTTAATCCCGTAGGGATTTAAATATAGTCACATGATCCTGACAATCATTGCGGCTCGTGCTAGGCTCGTGGTCATCCTCCGAGGGGTTTATATTGCCACGACATATGGGCTATAAAGCCTTAAGCTTAGGAATATCAGACGGGACGGCGATACGCCGAACAAGGTACCCCGTGTAGGAATATCCTATCGGAGGGTGATACACCGCTTCCGAAATCTTGTCACATGCGGGATTAAAATCCCGAACCTTTAGCACGATAAATTATGGGTGCAACAAATGCCCCCCACGGGACATACGTCCAAACCGAAGGTGGGGGCGGATGGCCCGTGCATTCCGTTGCTTCTGTGTCAGTCTCCGGGCTCATAGGCATGCCGGAGTTTTGTGTGACTTTCTGTAGTCTTGATGTTGTCCGTATGCTGGTTTAACTGACAATGCTTTCTCTGCTCTTGGCTTTGCAGCTTTTGCAGACATGGCTCGTTCCAGACGGAGCGGAGGGACTTCCCAGAGGTCCAGGACCAGCGGCGGAGATGATCATTATGTACGGAGGACGGACAGGCCTATGCCACCATTCCCTCCTCGCAGCATCACTCCAGAGGACTTTGACGCGGTGGACCGCGGATTTACTTGGGTCGCTGAGGGCCCAATTGGAGAGACTACCACCGCTGGGGGCGTTGTTGACGTCTCCCGGATTACACGGGGGCTCGGACGGTATACTTATGACCGGTCGGGCGGCTACCCGCCCCACTTTCCGCTGGACTGTCACCTTCTCCCTTTCATCCAGAGTTTCATACCGCCTGGAGTAGAGACTGACGATCCTCGGCTTCCCGAGGAGAGGCGCCGCCTGGAGCGGGCCATTTTGCTCGGGCGGGACAGTATGCATAGCACTTGCAGCTTTTCTTATCCGAGCTTCCCAGAGGGCTTTGCCCGTCAGCGACAGTACCCTGACCAGAGGAGTCTTGGCTCCTTCAAGGAGTTTGACAGTTTTACCGTGAGGACGGCGCTGTCTTCGCCAGCCACCTGGCATCTGGCCGGGCACCACAGGGCCGCGGATATTGCTATTGACGGGATGTTTCTGACCCCCACCGGCGCAGCCTGCTCACATGATGATTATGAGGCTGATTGCATGCTAGAGAGGATCTTGGCACAGAGGACCCCGAGCTGGTACGGGGGATGGGCCGTTGTCCCTTCCCATTGTTATCGCCGTGGCGCCACAGAGTGGCTGTGGGGTGTGCTGCTAGTTTACAGGACAGCACTTGACCGGGCAGGTATACGTCATGCAGTGACGGCAGCTTTGTACTCTTACCCCTGTCATACCGGGCTGGTCCAGGCTCTAGCTGAGAGATTTAACAGGCGCTGGAATACTTTCATGACTGCTGAGGGGGAGACTTCACTAGACCTGTGGGCCTTCCACAGGATTTCTGGCCTCCCAGTCTGCGGACAGCCATACGAGGAGATATGCCTGGACGATTTGCATCTGAGTGCTTCGGACGGCGCAGGCCATTATTACATGCCATATTGCTTCAGATATCTGATGAAGACTTGGAGGGACCTGGCCCTCGTGGGCAAGGAGAAAGCTGCACGGACGCCGAGGGTGACTCTGAATGCATGGGTCACACATTTCTACAGCGGTCCGTACTGTTTCTACGAGGAGTTTGCTACCTCGGGGATGTCTTGGGAGCAGTGCCGCGAGGTCGAGCTCCGCTTTGCTTCACACCCTCGCCACTTACCCGCTCCGACACGGGGGTGGAATTCGAGGGAGCTGCCGCCACTGACTTATCTGGCAGCCTACCTGGCCTACTGGCTGGCCAGCTTTGTAATCCCTCATGGAGAGGAGGGGATTCTGCGGGCAGAGGTGATCTACCCGGCTTGTTTGTTGGCTTGTGGGCGCAGGCTCGCCATCGCTCCAGCCGCGTTGGCGAACATCTTTCATAGTCTTGGGCATTGACTTCACACTCATCTCCTAGAGATAAGCATATCTTGATGCCCACCCACTATCTGAGTGCATGGGCCGGCTTGTTCTTGCCAGAGTTATCACAGAGGACCCCGGTGGATAACCCAGCAGCGCCACTTCTTTTTGCTTTTGCTGGTCATCCGGAGCAGGACTCAGTTTTGCAGCTTGCCAGTGCTCGTCGTACCTTGTCTTTCCTCCATACTAGGAGGGATGAGAGTCTGGAGTTTGACCACAGCTCTCGCTCGTTCCGTCCATACACGGAGCGACAGGGTGACAGTGTTGTTTGCAGGCTATCTTCTTGGGCTTTACCCTCTGACCATGCATTGGTCGACTGGGTTGTTTGTGTTCGACCCATCGTTCTGGTTTACCGCCGTTCCAGTATGGCGGTGCTTGAGCCATATTACCCGCACAGATTTGCCAGGAATTTTGGGTATGACCAGTCAATACCTCAGCATGCAGATTTTCCCTTTGCCGTCCGGCAGTACAGACAGAGGGATGTGCACCTAGTGGCGGCTTCATGGCATGACTTCCTTTCCCGGGAGGTGAAGGAGGAGTATCCCATTCCAGCACAGACACGCAGAGGTTTCTTTGATATACACTATGCGCGCTGGTGGTTTAAGCTCAGCCTTGTTTTCAGGCAGCGAGCTGATACTATTCGAGCTGCAGAGGAACGGCGCTTGAAGAAGGAGGATCTGCCTCCACTGTTTCTAGATGCGGCGTTCATCAGATCTCATTTTTCTGGGGCCGCTAAGGCCATTCATGAGATTGAGACCCGTTGGAGGGCGGATGGACTCTCGATCCCTGTTGACAGGAGTCAGTACACCGGGGCTTTGAAGCCCTTGCGGAGTGTCCCAGCTGCAGTTTCTTCTTCTAGGTCTGCCCGTCGGAGGGTAGACCCTGACCCTCTGGCCCTCTACTCCTGGTGGGAGGATCTGAAGACCTCTTGTGGTTTGAAGACCCAGTCCCAACTATCAGAAACTGTTCCAGAGGGGGCATTAGGAGGCAGTGCCTTCACAGCTTGGAGGATCCACATCATGAATGCCGTAGGCTGTGCGGGTCCCCTGGAGTATATCTCAGATTTGGAGGTGGCTACCACCCCCAATGCCATATGGACCATTGTGAGCAAGGTTGCTAAGGCCCTTGGCTTGAAGACTGAGCAGATCGTTTTGAGGCCTGAGAGGCATATTGGGGATCCAGGTATATGCTGAATTATTTGACCCTGTCTCCTTGTACTCTGCAATTCAAGGCGCTGATTTTATGCAACCCTTTCTTTTTACTTGCAGGCCATGTTTCTAGCTCAGAGGCTCGGGGGCGCGGGAAGAGGCCACGGACCGATATCCCAGAGGGTGATCCGCGGCCTACTATTCGCCTGCGCCCTGAGGAGGGGTCTCCTACTCCAGCTGAGATCTCGAGTAAGAATGGGGAATGTTTGTTTTCAATCAGTATCGCAACCTGTTTTGAAGATGTTGTAATCTGATTGTTGTTTCCCCCTATTGCTGCAGCTCCTCCTGAGGCTATGCCTACTGCGAGCTTCTCTCCTTGCCCCGGAAATGTGTTCACAGAGGCGGGGTTGGAGGTGGACGAGTCCATTCCTGACATCAGTGTGGACATTGACGGATTGGACTTCCTCGCCAATGACTATGTGCCTGTAACAGGCAATTCCCCCGCACTTGATACAGGCGGGAGCTCTGTTGCTCCGGAGGCAGGTTGGCATCTTGCATATTTAACCTTCTCTTATTCCTCCTTTCAAACAGATGAAGTATGTGCTTTAACTAATATAGCATTGCACGTTGCAGGGACCCCACGAGCTCAGACCCCTCTCCTTGCCGTTGAAGGGGGAAAGGGATCTTCTGGCGGCGAGGAGACTTCTCCGCCGTCCGGTTCTTCAGGGGAGAGAGGCCCTAGCACCTTATCAAGGACAGAGACTTCCAGCACCTCCTCCAGCGGGAGTTCTTCTTCTTCTTCTTTAAGTTCTTCTGAAGAAGGCGAACTCAGGATGAGCCCAGGTGACTTAAGATCCCTGTTTTTCTTTCTGAGCATGAAATAATGAGCTTGTCTAACTTGTCTTGCTCATTGTCGTACAGCTGCTCAGACAACCCCCTATTTGGACGAGCTTTCTAGGCTCATAGAGGTCGGCTCTTCTGCTGATCTGCCAGCTTTTGATGAAAGGGTTGGAATTCCAACTACAGAGGTTGCAATCCCTGGCAAGGAGGCATCGTCCCTGGTCATGGGACTACCGGCAGGTACTACCGGTATTGCAGAGTCTGGCCGGGTGCAGGCTTTAGGTATGCGCAAAGATATTCTGTACACCATTCCAGCCACACATACTGCTGCATGTTGACATTCTGAGATGTTTTTGTTTTGAAACAGCTGGTGATCATCAGGAGGAGGGCAGCCTCCCTCGGCCCACAGAGATAGACCATACACCAGGCTCCTTTCACATGCCATCTGAAGAGCAAGGCACCGCTGACGAGGCCGCGATCTTCATTGATTCGACAGCGAAAGGTATATGGTTGTCAACTTAAGGAACTTTGTCATTCACCGAACAAGACTCCTTTCATTTGTGATAACAAGTGGATGTCTTCTTTCAGCTGTCTCTTTCCTATGGAGGCAACTACAGGGGTTGACCCCACTGTGATTGAAGAGGAGGAACCTGTGCATGCTGGTATGTCTTCATTAAATATGAATTGCCCATTCTGCTTTTTGGTATGACCGGAGTGCTAAGACTTTCCGTTCCTTGCCTTCTTTGCAGAGAGGTCGGCGACGCCTATACCATCCACAGAGCGGGGACCGGCACTTGCTGGTGGTTGTCCACTGGTCCCTATGGAGGGATCTCCTCGTGGGCCTAGCCCAGCGAGTGAGACTATTTCAGGTAAGAGTCCTTGACATTTGTACTCTTGGAATCTTACTCTTATGACATTATTGTGGTGGTACACTCACAATCTCTCCCTCCTTTTTTTTTTTACAAACAGGGCTCCTAGAAGGAGCAGGCGTGACGCCCCTGGATTTCCCTGCCCTTGGAGTTGAGTGGCCTGACGCTCCTGCACTCGGGACGGCGCTACATGTTGCCATCGCTGACCAGCTCCTGCAGGGTCTTGATCAGTTGATCCGGGTAGACCCACTGCCCTCCGTGGAGGCCTTGAGGGCCGATCTGGTGGTATTCACCAGAAGCTACCACGGACTGGGTTTTCCCCGGGATGCATGGGCCGCGAGATTAGAGAGCTTATGGAGCGAGTTTACTCGCCTCCATCTGGCCCAGGAGCAGAGACGGAGAGCCCAGCTACGGGTCCAGGAGCAGGAGGAGCGGCTGCGTGAGCTTCAAGCCGCCAGAGCTGAGACCGACCTCCACCTTGCGAGCTTCAAGGGGGATAGCCAGAGGACCTCTCTCCGAGTAGAGGAGCTGCAGAGAGAGCTCCAGGAGGCGGCTGAGGAGCACCGTGTTGTCCAGGCGAGGGTGGAGGCCTGCCGTCGCCGATCTGAGGAGCTTCGGGAGGAGATTATCCAGGAGGAGACCCGCCTTGCGGAGTTGCAGAGGGACGCACACCGTGGTTGACGAGCTCTGGCATTTTCTTGTACATAGGGCCCTTACGCTCCATTGTTTAGTTGAGTTATCCCCGAGGGCTTGTCTCGGGCTCCCTTGATGACATTAATGAATAAAGGATAGAGCTTAGCATAGCTGTTTTTTTGCTTCCATCCTCTTGCATGTATGTCTCTTTTTTTTTTTTATCGCTTTACCAGCCCTACCGCCCTTTCGGGTTTTCGCCAGGACTGGCCCCCTTTAGCTTTTTCCAGCGCGCCCTTTCGGGTTTTCACACTGAGGGGTACCCATTTTTGCCTAAGGCGCCCTTTCGGGTTTTCACCTTAGCCGGGTTAAAGCATTTTTACCCTTGATTGCTCTTCTAACAGAAACAACCAAGTCCGCTGGGGCATCAATATTTTTTTTTAAACCCCGTTTTTTTTTTCTCTCTCTTTTTTTTTGTCCTATAATGCCAAAAGGCGAGGAAAAGGTGGCACTCCCGTAGGGACGTGTGTGCCGCAGATGGGACAAATGGGTAGATTTGATTATCCGGGTGGGACGAGTGAATCAAATCTGTGAACCGAAAGGCAAAACGGGTTGGTAGCCTGAGAGGGCGTACTGAGACCGCACCCGATGGGGTAGAAACGAGCCGAAAGGCATGATGGGTCGGCAGCCCGAGAGAGCATACTGAGGCCGAACCCGGTGAGACCAAAAGGTGTAGTGGGTTGGCAGCCCGAGAGAGCATACTGAGGCCAAGCCCGGGGTGACAAGATGGGTGGATTCGACTGTCCTAATGGGACGTAATTAGCCAAATCCAAAACCGAAGATTGACCGGGTTAGCAACCCGAAAAGGGTGTGCATATGCCAAGCCCGACAAAGGAGTTGATTTAACAGTCCAAAAGGGACATGAGGGTTAAACCTGGAGGCCGATAGACGGGATGGGTTGGCAGCCCGAAAGAGCATACATAGGCCAGACCCGAAACGATGAAAGGAAGGGATTTGACAGCCCGGGTGGGACATATAAGTCAAATCCGTGAGCCGATAGGCAAATAGGGTTGGCAGCCTGAGAGGGCATGCTGAGGCCAAGCCCGTGGGGACAAAGGAGTAAGCTTGACGATCCCGGTGGGATATATGAGTCAAGTCTAAAGCCAAGAGGCGAGATGGGTTGACAGCCCGAGAGAGCATGCAGAGGTCAGACCCTGAAGAAGAAAAGGGGTGGATTTGACAGCCCTAGTGGGACGTGAGAGTCAAATCCGAAAGCCGATAGGCGAATAGGTGGGTTGGCAGCCCGAGAGGACATGCTGAGGCCAGACCTGGTGGGACATGTGTCGGAAGACACGATGGATTGGTAGCCCGAGAGAGCATATTGAGACCAGATCCCAAGAAGATAAGATGAGCCGAAAGGCATGATGGGTTGGCAGCCCGAGAGGGCGTGCTGAGACCAATCCCAAGGAGGTTAGATGAGCCGAAAGGCATGAAGGGTTGGCAGCCCGAGAGAACATACTGAGGCCATTCCCTAGAATGAAAGAGGAGCCGAAAGGCATGATGGGTTGGCAGCCCGAAAGAGCATACTGAGGCCATTCCCTAGAATGAAACAGGAGCCGAAAGGCATGAAAAGTTGGCAGCCCGAGAGAGCATACTGAGGCCAGTCCCAGTGGGACGAGAGTAAACGGGTTTAACTGCTCAGAAGAGACATATGAGCTGAACCCAGAAGCCGATAGGCGGAATGGGTCGGCAGCCCGGAAGAGGCGTACATAAGCCGAGCCCGATGGGACAAAGTATGACACCGTCAGAATGCCAGTGGGACTAGGTGTCATAGAACGACATGTAAGGCGTAGCCATGGCATCAATATGATTTTTTTTTTCGAGATGGGGTGGAGTCATTGACTTAGAGCCACCCATAGAATAGATGGAGAGAGGATTTTTTTTTTTTCACATTACCAACCTCACCGCCCTTTCGGGTTTTCGCCGAGGCTGGCCCCCTTTAGCTTTTTCCGGTGCGCCCTTTCGGGTTTTCACACCGAGGGGTTGCCCATTTTTGCCCGAGGCGCCCTTTCGGGTTTTCACCTCGACCGGGTCTGTGGCCTTTTTACCCTCAGCCAACCGTTGAAGGCTGACTGAGTCCGCCGGGGTATCAGTATTTTTAACCCCTTTCTTTTTTGTTTTTGTTTTTGAACCTTCACTGAGAGGAGGTATTGTCCTGTGAGGACTGCTGCAGAAACTCTTGCAGTGGCGCATGGTAGAGCTTCATATGCTTGCCGTTGAGAGGAGGGAAGGGATTGTCTCCCTTGTGGTCAAAGGACCGTATAGGCCCCTCCTTCGTAGACCTTCTGGATGACGTAAGGCCCACGCCAATTGGGCTGGAGTTTGCCGCTGGATCTTCCCGCGAGAACTTCCTTTTCTTTGACCATGACAAGGTCACCTTTCTTGAACGCCCGTTGCTTGACTAACTTATCATAGGCGCGTGTCATGCGGGCTTGATACACTTGTAAGTGTTTATAGGCTTTGAGTCTTTGACCTTCCAAGTTGGACAATTCCTCGAGCCTTCTTTCAATTTCAGATTGGTCTTGACCTGGCAATCCGGCGTGCACAGCAACACGGTAAGATGCTAGCTCGATCTCCACAGGGATCACTGCTTCTGCTCCGTAGACCAGGGAGAAAGGGGAACATCCCGTAGGGGTTTTGTAAATAGTCCGGTAGGCCCATAGGGCTTCGTGGACCTTCTCGCCCCAATCCCGTTTGCGGCCACCTACTATCTTGGATAGCAGCTTGCAGAGGGTTTTGTTGAAGGCCTCGGCTAACCCATTGGCCTGGGGATTGTAGATCGACGACGCTCTCCAATCAATATGGAACTTGGCCGCCAGAGCATAAACAGTCTTGTTCTTGAATGGCGTGCCATTGTCGGATATAATCCGACTGGGGGTGCCGAATCTGTATATGATATAGTGCCGCACAAAACGAGCAACTATCTCCCCTGTAACTTCCCGTAGTGGAACGGCTTCCGCCCATCTGGAGAAGTAATTGGTGGCAGCGAGTATGAACTTGTGCCCCTGGGACGATGGTGGGAATGGTCCCACAATATCCATACCCCACTCTGCAAACGGCCAAGTAGGCGCTGTTGGATGGAGCGGGTTAGGTGGCCGTCGAGGGACTGGGCCGAATGCTTGGCATTGGTGACATGTACGAGCGAATTGATTGCAATCTTCGTACATGGTGGGCCAGTAAAACCCTTTGAGCTTGATGCTATTTTTCATCTTAGCTCCTGCCTGGTGAGCTCCACATAATCCGGAGTGAACCTCATGCATGACAGTCTTGGCCTCCTTGGATGAAAGACACCGCAGGAGGACCAATCGGTCTTTTCCATGGACAAGCCTAAAGAGCAGATCGTCAATCAGTTGGTAGGATGTCGCCCTGCGTAGCAGTTGCACCCTCTGAGCCCGATCGGGAGGGAGTCAGCCGTTCTTCATCTTTATGATCGGCTCACGCCAATCTTCTTCTTCGGGAACAATCTCCTCTTGAATGTTGTCGACCTCATACACAGTGAGGCCGGATTCTTTGTCGAGCACACTTGGCATGAGCCTCCGGTGTCTGACTGTAATATTCAATTCTCCCTCAGGCGGGAGTTTTAGGGCTGTTGCCAACTTTGCAAGAGCATCAGCCTGGGAGTTGCTACCTCTGGGGACATGGCCTATTTCAAATAGATAAAATTTTTCCTTGAGCCTCATGACGGCTGCATGGTAGGGGACGAGCTCCTTTTTACGGACATCATAGACGCCCAGTACTTGTCGGATGACGTGCTGAGAATCCCCGTACACTTTGATGCACTTGATATCTATCTCCAGTGCCAGTTGAAGCCCAATAATTAGTGCTTCATACTCTGCCTCATTATTAGTCAGTGACTTCATGAGAGCACAAGAGTTGTGGAGGATACCGCCTTGTGGAGACACAAAGACTACCCCCGCACCCGAGACATAGTCCGTAAGGCCGCCAGCTCTTTTGATTGTCCGAGAGGCACCATCAAAATATAACTCCCAATATGGGAGATCAAGGGTGAGGACGCCTGGCTCCATCTGTAGTGGGACTTTTTCAGAAGACTCCCCGATTTCTTGAGAAGGCACTAACACCTCTTCGTCGGGTAGCTCAAAGTTGAGTGGCGAATCTTCTGGCACGGGGTGCGCTGCTAAGAACTCCGCTATTCCTTGTCCTTTGATCGCCTTGCGTGGGACGAAGGTGATGTCGAACTCCATGAGGATAAGCGCCCATTTGCCGAGTCTACCAGAGAGGACAGGCTGGCATAACAGAAATTTGAGTGGGTTGCATTTTGAAATGAGCTCCACCCGATGGGCTAGGAGATAGTGCCTCAGCTTCTTGACAGCAAACACCAGAGCTAGGCACATCTTTTCCATGGGAGCGTACCGATGCTCAGGCCCGATCAGTTTTCGGCTGAGGTAGTACAGTGGCTGCTCCTTGCCCTCTTCATTGATCTGGGCTAGGAGAGCTCCCAAAGAGGCATCCATGGCAGCAATATACAAGATAAGGGGTTTCCCTCTGACGGGTGCCCCTAAGACTGGAGGAGTCAGCAGATACTCCTTGATTTGCTCGAAGGCCTTCTGACAGTCTTCGTCCCATATGAAGGGTGCTCCTTTCTTCATCAATTTGCCGAAAGGTAGGCATCTTCCTGTGAGGTTGGAAATAAACCGCCTAATATAGGCGAGCCTTCCCTGAAGAGATCTGAGCTCTGTCAAGTTCTTGGGCGGAGGTAGTCCCCTTATGGCCTTGATTTTGTCGGGGTCGATTTCTATGCCTCGATACCTGACAATGAAGCCAAGGAACTTGCCACTGGAGACGCCGAAGGCGCACTTCATCTGGTTCATCTTAAGCTGGAATTGTCGGAGCCTTTCAAAGACTCGACGCAGGTCAGCTAAGTGATCCTCCCGCTTTTTTGTCTTGACGACCAAATCATCAACATAGCATTCGACAAGGTCATGTAGCATCTCGTCGAAGATCTTGGTCATTGCCCTTTGATAGGTTGCGCCGGCATTCTTCAGACCGAACGGCATCCTTTTGTAGTTGAAGATCCCCTTAGGAGACCGGAAAGCCGTATGGTCTTTATCTTTGACGGCCATGCGGATTTGATTATAGCCCGACGACCCGTCCATGAAAGACAAGGCTTCGTGACCAGTGGTCATATCAACCATTGTCTCAGTGATTGGGACAGGGAAGTCGTCCTTTGGGCATGCCTTATTCAAATCCCTGAAGTCGATGCAGACTCGGACTTGGCCATTCTTCTTCTTGACAGGGACTATGTTAGCGAGCCATGCAGGGTACATGCAAGGTTCTATGAAGTCCACATTGAGCATTTTGTCAACCTCAGCATTGACCTTCAGCTCCAGCTCGTGGCGCATACGCCTTTGGGCTTGCTTGACTGGCTTGACTGTTGAAAGTATTGCCAGCTCATGTTCAGCCACAGAAGGGTCGAGCCCGGGCATTTCTTTATAAGTCCAGGCGAAACAATCCCTGAACTCTTCTAAAAGCTGTCGATACGACTGCCTTTCTTCCTCACTGAGGAGAGCACTTATGAAGGTGGGACGGTAGTCATTTTTGCTTCCGAGATTGATTTCAATCAACTCGTCCACAGTTGCTTGACCACCGTCTTCAAGCTCCGGTGGAGCTGGTTGGAGGTCGACGAAGTCTCCCTCGTCATCTGTATTTGCTTCATAGACTTCAAACTCTTCGAAGCACCCTTGCTCGTGGCTTGAAGCCGAAGGGCTTGCTTTGTTTGGCGGATGGTTAGCAGGCTGAGCTGCTCCTTCCTCTGAGGGGTGACCATCGTCGACTCCTGATGAAGGTGAGGGTGTCAGGGACACCTCACCGGGCTCCGCTACAGAGTCATCAACCTTGGGCTCAGCTTCAGCTTGCCCATTAGGGAGAGGTAGCAGTCCTATGGTGTTGACTGCAAAGTGGACCTCGAAGTCCTTTTCCTGGTCATAGCCAAGGCCCCTTGTATCTTTGCGGGAGAAGGGAGGTTGCCCACGGACTTGTGGAGGATTCCATAGTTGATGAAAATATGCCGCTCGAGCAGGGTCCAGAGTTTGCGGGATGTGTTGCTTTTTACACATCTCCTTGATATACTCTGGCATATCGTCCATCTCCTGGACTGGCTCTGGCACCACATCGGCGGGAGTATCCCAGCCGAAGTCATCTTTAGGAGGACACGGTGGGACTAAATCACCTTTGTAAAAGATGATCGGTTTGACCTCCTTGCCCTTGTTGCGTCTCCTTCTCCGTTGATAGGAGACTGTAAAGGTCTTCAACTGTTCCACCTCCTGTTCGTCTCGTTGGGACAAGAGCTGAAGGCACTTGGGTGGTAAGGAGATACTCCCATCAATGACCCGGCTGATAAGGTTGGCTTCAAAGTCAACACTCCGCCTTTCTGGTTGAGTCGGCTTGGAAGCGGCACTGAGGCTCAGCTTGTGCAGCCTTACCATGTCTTGGTTAACAGTGAAGAGCTGCCCTTCTTCGACTTCAAGGTCCACTTTTTGCTTCCCCTTGTTCTTTATAGGCTCGGGGATTGTTAAAGTGGGCTTCCCAAAATATAGCGAAGCATCGGCCAGATGGCACTCATTGGGGTGGAATGGGGCTTGATCTGCGAAGACCGTATGTTGCTCCCCTTCCTTGGCATATTTAATGCACTGATGCAAAGTTGAAGGAACGACCCAATTCTCATGAAGCCAAGGTCTTCCAAGCAGCATCTTGTAAGATGTATCGGAGTTGATGATATAAAATGTCGCTTGGGTGACGAAATCGCCCAAAACTAGTTTGACAACAACCCGACCAAGCGCCTCCTCGGAACCCTGATTGAATCCCGAGATCTTGACATCGGTCACCTTTTGCAAATAAGGTGCCAAGTATAGAGACTTGAAAGTCTTCAAAGGCATAATGTTGACGGCTGTTCCGGCGTCCACCAGGATGCGATTCACGTCATGCCCATTGATCGTCCCCTTCATATATAAGGGACGATTATGGCACGGAGAAGACAGCAACATGTCTTTGTCCGTGAAGGAGATGTTGGCTGTGAGTGCTTCATATGCCTGGGCTTGCAACTCTGCAGCATGGGCTTCATACGCCTCTGGATCTTGAAGTATCTTGACAAGAGCCTCTCTGAGGTCTTTGCTCCAGGCAATGGCTTCCCAAATAGTGACATTTGTTGGGAACCGCTTCATATGATGAATAATTTTGCGGTCTGCCCGGGCACGAGTCTTGTCAAATGGCGGAATGATTTCTGCCAAGGCCTTCGGCACCTGGCGAGACTTTTCCCGTTTAGGAGGGCGCTCCTCCGTATTCTGGCCCTCCGCATCTTCTTGGAACAGCGGTGCCAAGGATTCCTCTGGAGGTGGCAAAGGTTCTTCAGGCTGGTCTTCATTAGAAGGACCTGCTGGACTTACGGGCTCGACCCTGTTGGAGGGGCCGGCTTGCTCTGACGCCTCCTCGCGCTTTGGCGACTTGGCTGGCTCCTCTTCTTCATCGGAGGAAGTGATTGTGAAAGGGACACCACCCGGCTTAGCCGTTGAAGTGGGGCCTGAACCCTCTGAGGGGCTGAGGATGAAAGGGATTCCCCGAACTTGAGTTTCTGGGACAGGACCCGGCTTCTCCCCTCTGAATATTATGACCCGGTCAAGAGTCGGGAGACCTTCACGTCCACGTCCCCGGGCACGACCCCGGCCGCGTCCCCGGCCATTTCTTGCCGAGCGGCGCTGATATGTCGCCATAGGTGCCTGGCCTCCAGTGCTATCAGCCGCGGGACAATAAATATTGTTGGGTGGCGGAATCGCCACCATATTGCAGGAGAGCTCTTGCAGCATTTCCTCGAGCATCTTGACAGTGAGCTCCTCATCTTTGTAGAATAAGGAGAGCTCCTCCGGGATTGGGAAGTCTTCACCTTCTTCAAGACGGTGAACCATTTCTCGGAGCCATTGTAGAAGACGAGCATTGCGCCCAAGCTTGTCCCACGGAATATATTCGTCTAGAGTGACGACCCTGGTGGGATGAGGGGGAGTGTACTCCTCCAGCTCATCTATGAGCTTCTGAAGTCTTTGTAGAGGAGTTAGCTCCTTAGGAGCCTCCATAGCAGCGGCTTGCTCGGCTTGCTTCTTCAACCTCCTCTTCAAGTTCTTCCTGCGATTCTTCTCCTGCTTCTTTTGGCGTGTTGCCTCTTGAGAAGAGAGAGGAGTTTGCTTCGGCAGTGGGACTCGCTTGCCCCCAGAATTTTGCTTCTTGCTCTGGGCTGGCTCCTTAGGAACCTTAGTGCCGCGACTTTTTCTGGGGGCAATCTTGGTCCAATTGACCTCCTCCGGCTGAGCTTGGAAGGTGGCATTGATTGCCTGAGCAATTATTTCAGGAGGCAACTCCTGGAACTCTGCCAGTCCACAGTAGGGCCTCTGGGAGCTTCGTAGTTCCACCGACTTTGTTTGGTCTGGTGGGTTGGCTTGCTTGAGCTGCTGAGGCTTTTCTACAATTGGCGGCCTTGCTGAGCTGACAGAGGCCTTAGCCGGGATCTTTGCGGGCTCAAGGGGTTGAGTCCTTTCCCCGACTAATGGCCTTGCTGACTTGGCAGGAGCTTTGGCTGAAGGCTCTGACGTCTTGGCTTTGCCTTTGTTGTCTGGCCGAGAGTTCTCTCTTAGGACGATGCCGGGCTGATTCGACCTGGGACGGACCTTGGAACTCTCTCCCACAGCTTGGCTTCCTGGGTTCTGGACCTTAGGCCCTTTATAGGTGGCCGTGGCCTTGCCTTTAGTGAGTAATGGGAATTCATCATTTTCCGTAGGCTCACTTGGCCGGACTAATCGGGAGAAAGCTTCAGTTTCTCGCCGGACCTGTTGGAGTGTCTCCCTGGCGGCTTCTGCAAGGCGTAATCTTGTCATGGAATTCCCCTGATGATCGACAACCCCTCTCTGGATGAGGGCTTCAATGAAGTCTTGAACCTCTGGGCATTGCCGAGTGGGGTGAGACACCCTTGCATGATACTTGCAATAACGGGGGTGATTCTTGGCCGTCTCATTGTAATAAGACGGCGGGTCATGTGTCAACACCCAACCCTCCTCCAGAAGCTTGTCAAAAATCTTCTCAGTGTCCTCCTTGGGGAAAGAACACTGGTGAGAAGGTCGCCACCCTGGATACCAGAGTGTGGACTTGGGCGATTGGGAACCGGCTCCCTGGGAACTAACTCCCTCCTCCTGCGGCTCAGGGAACTGGAAGGCTGCTGCAACGTGAATGACGTTGACGGAGAAGTGAAGACTCCTTCGTGCATGCGGCTACGGTGGGTCGACTAGAAATTCGCCCATATCCACCTTCCCTCGCCTGATTAAGTCTTCGGCGAGGTCCTTGAATGGCTCACAGTTGTGGATAACATGGCCAACAACTTCATGATATGGGCAATAGCCCTGATGAAAAGCAGCACCTGGCGTCTGCTCCACGGGTGACGGGCTTATCAGCCCTGCTCGCTGGCATGCGAAGAAGATGTTTGGAGTCTTCTCGCAAGGGAATGAATATAACTTCTCTGGGAGCTCAACTTGAAGTGGAGCTTCCTCACCTTCCGGTGAGTCCTCCTCGTCTTCAGATGAATCTGAGGATTCTTCAGAGAGCCAACCCCTGAGCGGGACCCGACCCGTGGGTGATACACCCGCCTCCCGTATGTGGGCTGGCGCTAACCCCCTGGCAAATGGGCCAAAAGGGAAAGTGGACAACTGCTGATCAATGCTCTCTAGGAACTGCAGCAAGCGTCTTTGTTCTCGTCGCAGCTGTCGGACTTCCCCTCGGATTTTTCGAATAGTCCTCCGCAGCGCCAAACATTCTGAGAATGGAGGAGGAGTGGCTCTGGGGCCACCATTGGGCTGTCGACTTGAGGGTCCGGCTTCGGAGGCATTGGAGCTTGAAGCCATCGCCACCATATGGACCACGTTAGCCGACCGGTTCGATCGGCTCCAGGGATGAGGCTGGGGTGGGTCGACTGCATGGCCCAGCATATTTACCAGGCCCTTTTGAATGAGCTCTTCTGCTATATTCTTGAAAACATAGCAATCCCCGACCGTGTGACCCAACCTCCGGTGATACACACAATAGGTTGGATCATCTGTCTTATCCACCTCCGCGGGCTTCCGCGGGTCCGGTAGAGTGACGAGCTGCTCCTTCATACATAGATCAAAGAGCATCTTAGTATGCTCCTTTCTGAAGGAATAAGGCGTCTTCATGTTCTCCGCTAAGAAAGACACATTTGTCTTATCACCAGACTTCTTGCCTTTCCCTTTGGACTTTCCTTCCCCTTTATCTCCATTCGTTGGGGAGAAGTCCACGGCATTCACCTCCTTACCGCTAGCCAGACGGTCTTTGGAGGGTTTGCCTTTTGTAGAGGTTTGTACCGGGTGATCAGCGAAGAACATCTCAATCTCCGCCACGACCGTGTTGAGCTGGTCGAAGCCTCTGATATTGGAGCCCAGAAGCTTTTCGCTGACTCCTGCCGAGAGACCCCTACGGCAGATGGTGATCGCATCTTCAGGCGTCGGAGGATTATCGCAGTGCATGCTGACGTCCCTCCATCGCTTGATGAAGTCCAATGCTGTTTCGCCCTTCTTCTGTCGAAGGGAACAAAGCTCTGCTAAGGAGACTTTGCGCTCGACCATTTGGAAACGGTCGACAAACTTCTTCTGCATATCAGCCCAATCAGATACTGAGTTGGGCTTTAACCTTGAATACCATTGGAAGGCGGTGCCGGTCAAAGACGTGGCAAAATACCGCAGCAAGTATGCCTCTTCCAAGGCTAATTCACCCATGGCCGTCATGTAATAGGCCAGGTGTTCATGCGGAGAGCCCTGCCCGTTGAACTTCTGGAGTTTCGGGGCCTTCGGGCAATCTGGTGGAAGCTTCTTGAATTGATGATGGAGGGGATAAGGCACGCTGTACAAATCAACGGTAGCCACCCCCTCGCCATGTTGAGCGAACTTTGCTTCCACGATGCGCTCAATCATCTGCTTCTGCGCCATGAGGCTTTCTGCAGTAGGAGTAGCAGATGACCGCGCGTTGGCTTCATGTGGCGGGACTTCGAAGTCCACTGCCAGTGGGAATCTTGCAGCGGTGACAGAGGCATTGGCTGCTGCCGGAATGGGAGACGGATGCTGATCCACTCCAGCCGGTGCCGCTTGAGGCGGGGAAGGAACCTCCTTTTCGCGCAAAAGCGACTGTAGTAGGTTCTTGAGCTCTCGGTTTTCCCGTTGGAGCTCGTCCAGCGTGGGGGCCAGTGGTTCCTCCCCCAGCTCTTCTTCATGCCGGGAGTGACTCTCCCCATCAATACTGTGGACGTCTTCCTGGCGCTCTTCGTGCCGTGCCGGCTCAGGCTGAGATGTACCGGCGGCCGGCGCTTGTTGTGTTTGTGCCAGGCCGCGGGACCCGGACCTTGGCCTCCTCGAGTATTGAAGAGGCTGATTGAGTTCCCCCGAGGTGCCCTCGGCTTGTTTTTCGCCGGAGGTGGCGTAACAGGTGAACACTTTAACAGTGTCATCGGTCACCTGAACCACCCGCTTTTTCTTGGGCGGCTGTCGCTCCGGCTTGGGTGGCCTCCCAAGTCTGTCGAAGACAGACATTCGGGATGTGGCTGCTTGGGGTGAGCGATCCTCCTCCGTGTGTGTAGAACTAGCCCACGGGGAGGTTGGTCGCACTTTCTTGCCGGCTCCTCGGCGTTTTTGTCCCCGTAGGGGTTGAGATGTAAATCTCGTAGACGTCGAGGCCTCAGTGTTTGGCGGACTCCGCATCCGCTGAAGCTCTGACATGCGGAAGGGCTCCTCCGCCCTCGCGCGCCTTATGATTCGGGCCTCCTCCTTGGTGACCCAGATCTTCTTCAAATGGAGCTGGTGCTCCTCAATTGGGTTACCCCCTCTCCTTGGACGGGGAGCTCGTGGCTTGGGCCGTTGTAGAGGGCCCTGGATTGCCGCCGATACGGCAGACTTCTTCTTCTTCGCTCCTTTCTCCCGGACTTGCCGGAGGGGCTCGAAGCGGTTGGAGGTAGAAATAGTCGGGACGTGACGATCCCGTGGCAGGATCGGCTCGCCTCCATCGAGCCGGATGCGAATGTCTCCGACAATTACAGTCTTGCCGGAGCGCGAGACAGCAGCCTCGGGCCTTGCACCCTTGCGGCTACGCCGTTGCCCCCATTGGGCAGGGGCGGCGGTGGTGACACCCGCCATAGGCCTGGCGTCATCCTGACGGCGGCGTTGCCCCCGTTGAGCAGGGGCCGCACCTCTGAGGGTGACCGCAGTGGGTTTGGCGCCGTTGCGGCGACGACGTTGCCCCCGTTGAGCAGGAGCAACGTCAGTAGTGATTTGATTGACCGAGAAGACTCGGCCAACAGCTAGGGCAGAAGGCCTGACACCTTCGGTCGTTGACATGGCAGCCAAGGGAACTCGGCTGGTTGTTGGGATGAAGGGCTTGATACCCTTAACAGTTGGATAATTAACCGGATGGACCCGGCCGGTTGCTGCAGTAGAGGGTCTGACACCCCCAGAAGCTAGCTTGTTGGCCGAACAGACTCGACCAATTGTTGAAGCCGAGGGCCTGGCACCCCCGACGGCTGGCTTGTCGACCGGGCGAACCCGGCTGGTTGCTGGAGTCGAAGGCCTGACGCCTCTGACAGTTGTCTTCTTGACCGGGCGGACCCGGCTAGTTGAAGGGGCCGAGGGCCTGACGCCCCCGACGGTTGTTTTGTCGACCGGACTGACCCGGCCAGTTGTTGAAACCGAAGGCCTAACACCCTCAGTGATGGTCTTCTTGACCGGACTAACCCGGCCAGTTGTTGGAGCCGAAGGCTTGACACCTCCGACAGCTGTCTTCTTGACCGGGCGGACCCGGCCAGTTGAAGGGGCCGAGGGCCTGACACCCCCGATGGTTGTTGCAGGCATGGCTGAACTGGCTTCAGCCACCGGTACCGCTGGAGCGGCTGAACTGACTTCAGCCACTGGCACCACGCCCAAGAAGAAGGGCGAGCCGACGACCGCTGGGAAGTCGCCAAAGACCAGCGGGGTTGTCAGGAATCCGAGCCTGGCGTGATTGGCGACGATCTCGGGGCCGTAGGTAATGGCAGCCATCGCTATTGAGGTGTTGGTGGTGGTGGTGCGTAGTACGAACGAAGTGGCGTGCAAATGCACGAAGAACTCTCAGATGAACAGAGAGATGTGAGCCCTCCTCTTCCCGTCCTTTAAGAGGAAGAGGAGCAATCAGAACCTTGAAGAAGGTTTTAGAGACTTTCTTTGACAGAAAGAAGAAAGGCGGGAAAAGTCCCACCGGGCGTGCCAGTCTGTTGGACACGGAAAAAATCTAAGAGATACTCTTGTTGTAGATAAGAGAAAGATTTTCGTTCTTTTTGAAAAGAAACACTCCTCTGCGTAGAGAGGGTTCCGTGGGTGCGCATAGTATCAGACGATTTGGGTTCGAGTGCTGGACCTTTCCCCACTGACCGGAGTCAGTGTTGATTTACATCGGCCTAATGTCCGAACACCTTTGTTTAACTGTCAAAGAGGTCCCAAAAGACTTCTACAGAGGTTCTGATGTGGAGGGCAAGCTCACTCGAGAGACTCTCCATGACCACTCATTTTACCACCAACACATAGAAACAACTGGATTAGGGCTAGGTCTGAGCAAAACCCTAAGATTTAAGCATAGAGGCGCAAATATGCGGAAGTTATAGGCATTTTTAAAGCAAGGGAAGTTTTCTAGATCCCGGGGGTATTTTGGTAATTTTACCAACCCAGGGGTATTTTGGTAATTTTCTAGGTCAGAGACATTTATGAAATTTTCTGGGCTGGAGTGGAAGTGAAACTGGATCTCTAACTCCCCAAGGCATTGAGGCTCTTTTTGGAGGGTTTCGAGGGCTTTGAGGCAATGTTTAGGTTACAGGGGTATTTTGGTAATTTTACCAGACCCTAGACCTAAGTTTGGTATAATACCCGAGTGCTGGACTGAGCTGACAACACTTCCGGACTGAAGGAATGACAAGGGGCTTCATGGAAGGCACACATTTGTCAATTCGGCCGAAGGAGGGGTATATACACAATTTTCCAAAGTCGGGGGGTTTTCTTATAATTTTCCCACCCGAGGTTACATATAAAACATGCTGAATGCTTTTATAATTCCATGTGAGTACAAGGATTGTCGGCGAGTTGTCGACTGTACAAACGTCCGCATTAGAGCGGGAAATAGGGACGTAGTCCCAATTACAAGAGATTGCAGGGTATAACTGCAAATTACAGGACTTCGGTCTTTTACAATCCCGGGAAGGATATTTTTGTAATTTCGCCGTTATAGGGGGCAGAAATACAAGACTTAGTCGTCCCGAGACGTAAAGACTTACAAACATGGCCCGCTGAGGGGCATAATTACAAACAAAGCCCGCTGAGGGGCATAAACGTAAATATACCCTGTAGGGGCATAAATACAAGACCCGGGGACTTACCCCACACGGGCCAAAACAAACGAACAAATGCTTCAAGCGTCTTCCGTAAGTTGCTGGTTGTAGTCGTCGTAGTATATCCTCTTTTGGACCTCTGGGGGTCTATTTATAGAAGTGGGGAACCTCCCCGGGAGTGTTCGACCCCGTACGGGTCCAACGGGATGAAAATGACCCCGGGGAGGTTCCATTTTCAAATTTTTTTAGTCCGTGCGCGGGAATGGAACCTCCCCGGGGTGGGAGGTCCCCGGGACGGTCCTGGACCGTCCCGGGGTCGCGGACACCCGGGGGGGGGGACCTCCCCGGGGTCGCGGCTCCCTGGGGGACCGGCCCGGGGTCGCGGGCCCCCGGGGGGACCTCCCCGGGTTCGCGGGCCCCCGGGCAGGACCTGCCCGGGGTCGCGGACCCCCGGGGGACCTCCCCTGGGTCGCGAGCCCCCGGGCAGGACCTGCCCGGGGTCGCGAGCCCCGGGTGGGTCCCGGCCGGGGTCGCGTGCCCCGGGGAGGACCTCCCCGGGGTCGTGGACTCCGGGTGGCCCCCACCCGGGCCGCGCGCACCCCGAGGGGGGGCTCCTCGGGTCGCGGACCCCGGGTGGGTCCCGCCCGGGTGCGCCCGACCCCGGGTGGGTCCGCCCACCCCCGGGGGGTTCCGCGCGGGACTTCTCCTGCCCCGGGCGAACCCGTCCGGGTTAGAGCGACCCCGGACGGGTCCCCGCTCTCGCGCGGATTCCATAAAAGGAGGTTCCGAGGCTGTGAAGCTCCGGGTTTTCGCCGTGTCTCGTGGAGAACGACGAGAAGGAACGCCGCCTTGTTCGTTTGTCGTCTTCCTCGTGCCGTAGGCCGCTGCGGGAGGACGAGTTGTTGTCCGCGTCTCGTGATACACGTGCGAGGGACGCTGTGCTTGGTACGTAGACCTATTCCAGCCTCTTCTTTGCTATTGTAGAGGTGTTCCTTTCTTAGGGTTGCACATCCGAAGGGCGAGAGCTTAATCCCGTAGGGATTTAAATATAGTCACATGATCCTGACAATCATTGCGGCTCGTGCTAGGCTCGTGGTCATCCTCCGAGGGGTTTATATTGCCACGACATATGGGCTATAAAGCCTTAAGCTTAGGAATATCCGACGGGACGGCGATACGTCGAGCAAGGTACCCCGTGTAGGAATATCCTATCGGAGGGTGATACACCGCTTCCGAAATCTTGTCACATGCGGGATTAAAATCCCGAACCTTTAGCACGATAAATTATGGGTGCAACAATGTGTTAATTGTAGTGAACAAGAGATTGCTAGCTATGAGATACACATTGCATCCTTAGAAAATAAAATTAAAAAACTTGAAAGACTGCAAAAAGAAAATGAAGAATTGAAACAACTTAACACTGCCATATCTGATAAGCTTCTAATGCTTGAAAAGGGAAAGAATGTATCTGAAAATGAATGTGAGAGAGTGAGTACATTAATGGAAGAGATAGACAGCTACAAAACCGTCAATGCTATGCTTAATGAAAAGATCACAAACTCTGAACTGCTCATCTCTTCTCTAAAAAATGAAATGTTAGGTTTGAATGAGTCTTCGTCTGATTCTGGTAAGAACAAGGAGAATCTGAAAGCAGCATCCAAAGAGAAAGCTTCTAAAATCAAGAGAGGCAGTAAGCAAGAAATGAGGAATAAACTCTACACAACTTTTGTAAGCAGCTCATACATAGCTAGCACATCTGCCTCCTCAAAACAAGCTGCTACTCAAGAGAATCAGAAATTAAAACAGAAAAAGAAAATATTGAAAAAGAATGATGACAATCAACATGCTAAGAAAGTTTAGGCCAACAAATCTATTGTCAAGAATGTCTAATGCTTTTACTGTGGAAAGTTTGGCCATGAGATGGTTGATTGTTTTATCATGAAGAGGGATGAATTAAAATATGATAGAATTCATACTAGGAATCCTAATACGAAGAAACCTTCTCATGTTCAAAACAAGAGAATTAAATGCTTTTACTGTCATAGAGTAGGTCATCTCATGTATGAATGCAAATTAATAGAACATGATGACCTCAATGTTAGAAAATTGCATGATAGGAATATTCATGCTAAAAATCATGCAAACTATAAGAAGAACATTCAATGTTTTCATTGCGACAAATTGGGCCACATTGCTGCTGAATGTTGGCATAATCAGGGAAAGAAATTTCAGTCTGGATTTGTTAATTTTTCTGTTGACAAAAATATTTTTGAAAGAAATAACTTTGGTTCTAAGGGAAAGCACATTAGGTGCTTTGAATGTGGAAAGCATAGCCATATAGTCAAGGACTGCTGGCATGCTCAGGGAAATAGATTGAACTCTAAATCTGTAAAATTCCCTGTTCTCTATGCTACTGCTAGAAATAATTTGATTGATAAAAGAAAAAATCTTTCATGCTTTGAATGTGGGAAATCAGGCCACATGGCTGTTGACTGTTGGCTAGTTAATCAAAAAGGATCAAACTTGCATGTGAAAAACAGAAGCAATCATGTTCATGCACATAAATTCAATTCTCATGTGAACATGAAAAATAGTTAGAATTATTGTAATCACTGTGGTCAGTTTAGATATTCTATGTCTAACTGTTTTATGATGAAATTCGATGACTCTTATGCTCAAAAACTGTGGAGAGCACCATTTAGAGGTGCTACTGACCTTGGAGGACCTAAGAATTCTTGGGTACCTCAACTTGCAAAATGAGGTTCTATGTTTGCAGGAGTGCCTTGGAGCTGAAAAATAAAGAGGGGTAAATAAACCAAGGTACCCAAAATGGTAAAACCCCATTCTTGCATTGTTCAGGTAACATTTGCATCTTTCATGTTGTTCAGTTGAAACTGCATATCATGTTAAATCTGATCTGTTAAATTTTCATGCATACATATTGTTAATCTCTTTGAAATCTGCATCACATTCAGATATTGAACTGTTTGTGCACATATTCATTGAAGATATGTTAAAATTCATTTCTCATCTACATGCATTTATATCTTGACATTTAATTGTGTTTCAACTGGTTGCTTGATGAGAGGGAGATGAAATAAACCTAAATGTATGGACTCTCATGTCAGCATATACTTGCTCATATGTGTATTCAATTGTTTCAACTGGTTGCTTGATGAGAGGGAGATGAAATAAACCTAAATGTATGGACTCTCATGTCAGCATATACTTGCTCATATGTGTATTCAATTGAATTGCCTTGCACTCTTAAAAATCTGAATGGTTGGAATTTGATGCCTGCATGTTGTCTTATGCATAAAATACTCATCTACATACATGACATGCACACATATTCACCTTTGCATATATTTAGCATATTGTCAATTCAAGATGCACATAGGACTGTATTGTGTATTGCACTGTTTTGCATGACCATTATGGTGTATCAAATGGTAAGTTACCAAAAGGTAGATGTCATCTATCTGGAAGTTCTTACTATGTGTGAGGTGGTCTTTTGGACTAAGTCCTCCGCCAAACACCATGGGTCAAACTGCATATAGAGCAGTCATTGCATATGCTGCATTCAGAGTTGTCACATATGGCATACAGATAGGGGGAGTTTCTGCATTGTTATCATGCATATGGTGATTTCAAATAGATTGCATTTCATTACATTGAAAATGCCAAAAAGATTGATTGATTGCATACTGTCAGGGGGAGCATTTTTAACTAGTTTTGATCTGCATGGCTATGTTTTATTCTATGACTATCTAGTTCGGTCGACCAAACTGCCTATTTCGGTCAACCGAAATCATCACTGAATAGCCATTTCCTTGAACATCCTGCTATCTGTGCTCATTCAGGAGTCTACACTATTAGGTGGTCCCATCTGCCTATTTCTATTCTGAAATTACTAGAGTTCATCTTCTTCTTGGAAAATTGTTTGACCTTGTTCTCTCGACTATCTTTGTCATATCTTTGAGCTTAACAATTTCTGAAAATCTTGTTCATCTGCTATTCCTTGATTATCAGCTCAAACTAAATGACTACAAGATTCTTTTATACACTCTGTATGCTTCTTGATGCTCATATTTTTGTTAAGGGGGAGCTGGTCTTTCTTGAGTAACTCTGTCTGATGGACCTCTGGATATCTCTGATTCTCTTTGATACATTCTTTGCTGCACCCAAGGATGGTAGTGTCGGTTTCGGACTCGGTTTCGGCCGGGTCCGAAACCGATACGACTCGGTATCGGTTTCAGTTTCGGTTTTGGCCGAAACCGGTTCAAAACAGTTAGAAAAGGGGGCAATCTATGAAAATGTTAGGTTTCGGCCCGAAAACAAGTTAGGTTTTGGCGAAAACAGGTTAGGTTTCGGTCGATTTTGGTCCGAAACCGGACGGTTTCGGTCCGAAATCATTAAAAAAATATTATTTTTGGTATCGGACCTGCTACAGTGCAAAGGCCCGTTTCGGTGTCGGTATAGGCCGAAACCGATACGTTTCGGCCGAAACGTATCGGTTTCGGCAGATACTGCCAACTTGGGCTGCACCTATTAATTGTCCTGATTGGAAGTGTCGACACAGTGAGTCGACATCATCTTGGAAATGTTTTGTCAAATGTCGACACCTTCATTATTGTGCTCATCTTTGTTACATGCTTGAAACTCTTGTGCAAATTCACAACTTGACTGCTGCTGAATCTCATTGAAAATTCAAAAAATTGAGAAGATTTCAATTCGTATGCCTTGACCATAAATCTGAAAATCAGTTCATTAAAGAATCTTCTATTATACAGATTTATGAATGTCTAAAAGATCAGATTGGTTTAAGTTTAATGTATTCATTGAGCTTGGCTATGAATATCTTGAAAATATATGAGTCAACTTTAATAAACTTTAACCAACTATTTCATGTTGAATCTTGTAAAATCTTCTAAAATCTGAAAATGTTAAAATCATGGCTTTATTTGGTTGAATTATATGAAATCAGTATTGTTTTTGAACATCTGATGAATCTGAAATGTTCCTAAGGGTAAATTCTGTCAGAGCAATGATTTTGGTCACTGAGAAACCATGTCCATTGACCATGAAGTCTAGAGGACTGTGTCATGAAGTGCCATAATTAACTTTGCTAAATAAAATTCATTGAAAATTCAGGCAGAGCAATGGCTTGAATACTGAGAAATATATCTCACTTATCAATGAAATAAGGTGAAGTATGTCATGAGGTGTCAATACTATCTCTGAAGCATGACAGTTAGTCATACTAAGTGCTTAGGGATACTGGCGTCCAAACAACGTGTATCCTCTAGTTACAAGGTGTGTAGTGAACTTAATTGCACCTGGTAAACTTGCTATGAAAACATGTACTGTGCAAAAAGAAAAATCTGAAATTATTTGAAGAAATATGGCTGATTCTCAGGAACCAAATCTGAATTCCTTCATGTTGTTTAACCTCAATACTAATGATTGGAATTTCTAAAGAAGTCATTGAAATTGACTGAGTAAGATGAAGGGAGGTTAATCAAGATATAAATATGAGGGCTTGGTTCACTTTTATTAAACATTGATGTTCAGATATGAGTACAGAACTTTATTGACAAACTGCGTATACATCATATTTAAACCATGATGTTCAAATAAAAATTCATAAGCCCCTATAATGGAAGATTCTGAACCATCCGTTTATTCAGATTTATGAAATAAGTATCTTATTGAAAATCTTTTATTCTTTGAAAATCCAGCCTAAATCCTGTGCTTAATGCTCTTTGGTCATGACATGAACTGATTCCTGATTGCACATGTGACCTACTTCACCTGACTTTCTTAATCTGAATTGACTAAACGTCTACTTCACTTTGAATGTCTCTGTGGTTCGCTGCTCATTCTTATCATTCCACTCTAATCCCTCTGTTCTGTCAAAGAGGGAGGATGTTTATCTACTCATTTGGAAAGGGGGAGATTTGGTCATGAATCAACCATATCATGCATGTTTTTCTATTCATCTACTCATTTTATCAAACTATCATTTCTTTTTGATGAAGTCAAAGGGGGAGAATAGTTTGACATGTGCTGTGTTGGTGTAACTCGTGTCATAGTGTTGCCATCATCAAAAAAGGGGAGATTATTGTGCCCCTGTGATTTTGATGATAGCAAATACTACGAGTCATTAGATGTCTGCATGAAATAAGTGATTGATTGATATTGATTGATTGTGTATTTTGCATATCTACTGTTCAGTCTGAATACATGTTAGGCTAGTGAAATTGTTCAGTGTCAATGCATCTCGGTATATTGTTGGCTGCACTTTAGCTCATAAGCATTGTAGGGATCAAGGTCCGTGCAGACCTCATCAATGTGCATTTCAAGGTCAATGCATTCACTTACATTAAGCACATTATGTCGATGCATACTCATGGTTCAGCAGGCTAAGTCAGTGCTCTTCAGTGTATAAGTCAGTGCAGGGTTAATTCTCTAAGGCAAAACACAAGGTCGGTGCTAATCTATCTAAGGACGATGCATTTGTGTCTCAGTGCATGTGATGCGTCTCAGTTTGCGTCTCATGCTATGTCTAAGGGAGCACAAACAAGGTCAGTGCAATGTCTTGTCTGAGCACGTTGCATTGCGTCTCATTTGCACTTGTGTCTCTGGCTGCGTCTCTATCACGTCTTAGCACACCCAGTGTCTCATGCGTTTAAGTCTTAGCGTCTCTGTTTGCGTCTCTTTTGCACAGTGGTATTTGCATCTTATATTGCGTCTCATATTGCGTCTTATGCATATGAGGACTGTGGTGCTTGCGTCTCATATTGCGTCTTATGCATATGAGGGCTGTGGTGCTTGCGTCTTATGTTGCGTCTTATGCACATCTGTGTCTTAGTGCAAGTGTGCGTCTCATATTGCGTCTGCATTTCATATTGTGTCTCACGCACACCAAAGGTCCAAGCACGTTTCAAGTCTGAGCATATATTTGGTCGGTGCAATCTTTGCATCTAGCTTGAATGAGTCGGTGCAAAGAATGTTGCTGCACGCATACAAGGGTCGGTGCAATATTTGTACCTGGCTTGTATAGGTCTGTGCACGTAGTCCATCTTGCACAAACACGGTCGGTGCATGTCTACGTCTAAGGTATATACATAGTAGCACGGTCGTTGCAAGATTTGGTTTCAAAGGATCAACGTCGGTGCATTCCTATCTTTACCTACGTTTGAGCTATACAACGTCTGTGCTAAGGAATATAAGGTCGGTGCAAGTTTCTTTGTTTCGTTCATACACAGGTCAGTGCACATCTTGCATATAGTCACACAAGGTCTGTGCATATTTTGTTCTGCACATAATCAAAGTCTGTGCATATTATGTTGCATAGCGCATGAGGTCTGTGCATTTCTTCTTTCACTCATTGTCTGTGCACAAGTGTGTTAAAGGTCCGTGCACATTTCACCAAGGTCGGTGCACGTTTGCAACCTCGCACGTTCATGTCTGTGCAGGTTCTCATACTTGCATACATGGTCAGTGCTAGTCTTGCATGAGGTCTGTGTTACCTTGCATTGTCCCGTGCACTATGTCGATGCTAGTTAGCCTTGCCTCGCATGTAAGGTCTGTGCTACCTGGATTTACTTCATGACTGAAAGGTGTTTGATGAAATTCCTCTTAGTTTACTGACAGGGACTTAACTGAGAAAAGGCCCAGGCAACCAGGATCAAACGTCTGCTCAAGAGACTTAAGTGAAGCATGTGTTCCCAGAATGCTGGAAGCTGGCACATGATCCAAGGCATACACCTCCGGGAGATTCTGACACGTGGCTCCTTGCTCTCATCTGATCGTGACACGTGGACTCCAAAGGAACGCTGCTTTGGGCGGGAAATGTGGTTTCCATGCGCCTATCTCTCGGAAGCCTCTATATATAGTGCCTGGTCGCTCAGAGAACAAGCAAGTGAGAATAGAAGAGAGAGGAGAAGGTTTTCGGAGTGGCTTGAAGAGGCTATGCTGTAAAAGAAGATATGAGGTTGTAGAGAGAGAGATCTGAGAAAGGAAAAGATACAGAGAGAGTTACAGATGTAAAGATCAGAAGAAGAGAATTCAGAGAGCAGAGAAGAGAGAAAGAGAGAGCTCGAGAGAGAAGAGAGAAGTGATAGTGAAGCGGTTGAAGCAAATTGAAGATCTGCTATCTGTTGGTTCCTGGATCAGATCCAGACCAACTTGCTCCTGCGAGAACTACATTCTTGTGCTTTATTTCCAAGCTTTCCGTAGCTGAATTTCTATCATTCTTGTTTTTCCTTTTCATATTCCATTTCAGAAGATGTGAATCAGCGGTAGAGGTGGATTCCTCTGGACAGCAAGCTGTGTTGCTCAGCGGTTGCAGAGAATCTATTTCTCTGGACAGCAAGCTGTGAGGCTCAGCGGGCGAGGTGGATACCTCGGATAGCAAGCTGTGTTGCTTAGCGGCTGTAGGCAAGCTGTAATGCCTAGCAGTTTAAGCTCTGTATCAGCGGGAAGCCTCACTCTGGTTTGAGTGGGGGATGGACGTAGGTCTGCGGGCAGCAGACTGAACCATCTAAAAAATCCTTGAGCATTGTGTGGTTTGCATCCTTGTGTCTTCAGCGCTAGATGAATGCTTAGGATCGATTGAATAGATTTCAGGCACATGCATAATTGATTTGATTTTGTCTACGACTTAGACTTAAGAATATGCATTCTAGCAGTTCAACTGTTTGATCAAGCGCATCATTGAATCTCTTATTTTGAAGAGCTCAATTGGTCTTTATTCCGCAACTGTGTCTAGTTATAAGTTTTTAATTAGATATTTTATAGGGGAGATTCATTCACCCCCCCTCTTAATCCAGGCCTAGCACCCTAACAGCTCCCGACCGAGACTGGTTTCGAAAGAAGCTCCCGCCTAGCCCGCCAAAATAGTGCCCACTGGGTGGACGAGGGGCCCGATGGCCCAAGAGGCCTAACAACATGCAAACCCATCCTCTCAACCGGGTCTGGCCTAGAAGCCACTCTCGCCTGGCTCGCCCGTTTGGAAATCAAACTGGGACCTTCTTCCACCTCGCGATCGGGGGAGGATAGCCCTAAACTGTCGCCACTCAGCACCGCCGGTGTTTGTAGCTGTCGCTCCATCCTTAGATTGAGTCGTACGGGGAAGATTTAGCCGACGAGCTCGATAGTAACCGTAGCCGGGATTGCCTGCGTACCACTCACCTGGGCCACAACCTCCATGGCCGTGAGCTCTTCCCCATCTGAGAACCCCACGGATCCAACGTCTAGAGCTAGCGGACTAGCATCGAAATACCCAGCTCGTCGCATAGGGCCAAAGGAACCCCGACGAACTAGATAGTGGCAAGACACACTCTGGGGTCCGGAAACGTTCCAGAATGAAGATCCCACAGTGACAGATAGAGGAGAGCTCCCTTTGCCACTGCATAGCCCGCCTTCGCCCAGGCCTCGGCCTCCTCCACCTACTGCACATTGCCAGGAACCTCCTGATCCCAGTTTGGACGACCTCCCAACCCTCTCCCCTACTGGGTCCACCAACCAGTACGGTCTCCACTTGCGTCAGGTCTGCAACCCCCTCCACCAGATCCACTTTTACATTGCCGGAGCCATTGGATCCTATTCAACACCACGCCCGGCGGCGGAGGCTCCGCCTCCACACACGACCGACCTCCCTTCACCAGTGCCCTTACGGTTCAGTTACCCCTTACAACATCCGCAAACAACTGTCTAAGGAAAGCCTGACGTCCCAGGCTTCTTGCCGACGCTGAGCAGGACCTAATGAGATGGTCACGACCCCCACACCTGAAACAAACCCTTCCCCTGGTTGCAGACCCCTTCTCCGAGACTCCCCCAGCCACGAACCAACGGGCTTGGGTCATGTCGGAGGTTCCCCCTACCATGCCCTTCCTTTGAGTTTCTCACTCTAGGAACGGGCTAGAGAGAAAACTAATCTATTTCCCAGCCACACTATCCATGAGTTTAAGCAGGGCTCTCAGTCGGTGACTACCTACTTTTGTTCCTCATAAGCCTATGAGATCAACGCACTAGTTATCGCATGGCTAAGTGGACCTCTCTTGAAGATCGGAAGACCTTTTTGTCTTTCTGGGAGGATGATTCCATTGGTAAATTTTTGTGTGGTCTTAATGCTAACTATGAGGCTGTATGGGGATAGATACTGAACATGGGCCCGACTCCCTCTCTCGAGGAGACATAATTTAAGGTTTTTAGTGAAGAACAACACCGATAGGTCATGGGTAGCAAAGCTATTGTCTCCTCACCTCATGAAATTGGGGAGTTCTCTGCTCTTGCTAGTGCGTTTGGTAAGACTATTCAGAGTGGCGAGAAGAAGCGCGGTGAGAAGAAGTGTGGACAATATAGCCGCACAAATTATGACTCTGATTTTTGCTGGGAGAGATATCCGGAAAAAATACTTGCCAAGTTCAGAATTGTGTAAAAGGGACAGAAAGCCTAGAGTAACATTGTCGCCAACTAGTCCTCTGTTCCTGCAGGCAAGCCTACTTCAGAAAGACCTTTATCCACTGCGTCAACAACGCTCTCTACCTTTGATCTTGCATCACTCCAACTGCTCCTTACACAGCTTCAGAGTGCCTCTAGACTACTAATTCCACTCCCTCAGCTGTACATGATTCTACCTTGAGTGCTAGCACTCATCATCATCATCATCATCATCAGAGCCTTATCCCAATTAATTGGGGTCGGCTACATGAATCCTGTTCCGCCAAAGATTTCTATCAAGTGCAATATTCATATTTAAACTCAAGGAACTAATGTCCTTCCTAATAACATCGCACCATCTCATTTTAGGTCTTCCTCGAGCTCTTTTACTAGCATCCACTAAGATTTGGTCACATCTTTTAACCGGCGCTGAGTGAGGGCGACGAAACACATGTCCAAACCACCTGAGTCTATTTTCTCTCATTTTGCTATCAATTGGAGCTATCCCTAAGTCCTTACGGATGCGCTCATTTGTAATCTTGTCTTTCTTAGTCTTGCCACACATCCATCTCAACATTCTCATCTCTGCTACACACATTTTGTGGATGTGTCCTTTCGTACTGCCCAACACTCGGTACCATATAACAAAGCAGGTCTCACCGCCGTTCTATAAAACCTCCCTTTGAGTTTCACAGGCATACGACGATCACAAAGGACACCTGATGCACTTCTCCATCTTAACCAGCCTGCCTTAATCCTATGCGTAACGTCATCATAAATCTCCCCATTCTCTTGTATGATAGACCCTAAATATCGAAAGCTACTACTCTTCGAAATGTTATGTCCATCAATTAGAACCATGTCTTCCTGAACCACTCTCCCATTACTAAAATTACAGTGCATAAACTCTGACTTACTCCTACTAATTTTAAAACCTTTAGACTCCAAGGCAAGTCTCCAACGCTCTAACTTAGCATTTAGAGCATCAATACTCTCATCAATTAAAATAATATCGTCTGCAAATAGCATACACCAAGGGATATCCTCGTGCAATTGTTTAGTTACTTCATCCATAACTAAGGCAAAGAGATACGGACTTAGTGCATAACCTTGATGCAAACATATAGAAACGGGAAATTCACTAGTCTCCCCAGCAATAGTTCGAACACTAGTAATAGCACCGCCGTACATATCTTTAATCAAATCAACATATCCTTGAGAGATTCCTTTCTTTCTTAATGTCCACCAAATCAATTCTCTCGGTACTCGATCGTACGCCTTCTCTAAATCAAGAAAAACTATATACAAATCTTTTCTCATCTCTCTATACTTCTCCATTAGCTGCCGTAGTAAGAAAATAGCTTCTGTAGTAGATCTATTTGGCATAAAACCAAACTGATTTTCCGATACAGTAGTCATACATCGGAGGCGTTTTTCAATTACTCTTTCCCAAAGTTTCATAGTATGACTCATAAGCTTAATTCCACGATAATTATTACAACTTTGAATATCTCCTTTGTTTTTATAGAAAGGAACTACAACACTTTTTCTCCAAACTTCTGGCATTCTCCGTTCCTTTAAAATTTTATTAAAAAATTTAGTTAGCCACTGAATACCAATATCTCCAAGGCCTTTCCATACTTCAATAGGTAAGCCATCTAATCCTAAGGCCTTGTCCACTTTCATTTTCCTTAAAGCATCCTCCACTTCTGACATCTTAATACGCCTGAAATATTGATATTTATCAAATATTGTGGACTCTTGGGTACCTTCTAGAGATAAATCCTTGACGGAATCTCCATTAAGTAACTTCTGAAAATAGCTATGCCACCTCCCTTTAATCTTAAGATCCTTAGTTAAAACCCTTTGATCTTCACCTTTAATGCACCGAACATGATCTAAATCTCTAGTTTTCCTTTCTCTTAATTTAGCAAGTTTAAATATGTCCTTTTCACCCTCTCGGGTTCCTAATTTATTATATAAATCTTCAAATGCCTTTGATTTAGCTTCGCTAACTATTTTCTTAACTCTCTTTTTAGCGATTTTATAGGCTTCTAGGGTTTGGTCATTTTTGTTAGTTTGTCAAACTTTAAAGCATTCCTTTTTTACTCTAATGGTATTTTGGATTTCCTCACTCCACCACCAAGTTTCTTTGTCTAAATTCTTTTTACCTTTAGATTCGCCTAAGAGTTGTTTTGCAACCCCCGTTATACAATTTGTAACATTATTCCACATTACATTAGTTTCTTGTTCTAAATTCCAAATATTTTTATTTAATAGATGGTTTTTAAATGTTTCTAAACTTTTACCTTTTAAATTCCACCATTTAATCTTGGAATAATTATTTATACTGATCTTTCTTTTGAATTTAGGGATAGTGACATCCATTACTAACAACCTATGTTGAGGGGCTAGACTCTCACCAGGAATAACTTTACAATCTTTACATAAGACTCTATCGACCTTCCTAATGAGAAAATAGTCAATTTGACTTATATGTGTTCCACTCTTGTATGTTATTAAGTGTTCGTCCCTCTTCTTAAAAATGGTATTAGTAATTGCTAGATCATAGGCCACAGCAAAATCAAGAATAGTGTTACCCATATCATTTCTATTGCCAAAACCAAACCCTCCATGAATCCTCTCATAGCCTCTATTATCTATACCCACGTGACCATTAAGATCCCCTCCAATAAAGATTCTCTCTTCACTAGGGATATTTTGGATCAAACTATCAATAGCCTCCCAAAATTACTTTTTAATGCTCTCTTCTAATTCTACTTGAGGTGCATATGCACTAATAATATTCAAAATATCCTCACCTAAGATAAGTTTAATTAACATTAGTCTATCCCCCAATCTATTTACTTCCACAACTCTGTCTTTTAAGTTTTTATCTATTATTATAGCAACACCATTTCTAGAGTTATTATTACCCGTATACCAAATTTTATATCCATCAATGTCTTTAGCTTTATGTCCTTTCCACCTAGTTTCTTGTAGGCAAGCTATGTTAACCCTTCTGTCCTTCATTAACTTAACTAATTCTAAACCCTTACCTGTTAAAGTTCCTACATTCCAAGTAGCTAGACGGATCCTATGTTTTTGGACTTGCTTCTTTACCCGTGTGCGTCCAACCCCACACGAGAACCCTTGCCTATTTGACACCGCAATCGGGCGCCATTGCGGCGCGTTACTTACGGGGAACGCCCTAGCTAGCCCTTGCTCACTTGTCATTCCATCCGGGTTCCGATGTAACGCGTCGCTTACGGGGAACGCCCTAGCCAGCCCTTGCTCACTTGTCATTCCATCCGGGTTCCGATGTAACGCGTCGCTTACGGGGAACGCCCTAGCATTAGCACATAATGTATTTGGATCAGTATTCATGTTGGAGATGTGACAAAATTTTACTGCTGGCTGTCGACCTAACACAAACCCTCCTCTTTTCTCATCCGGGCTTGGGACCGGCCATGGCAGAGTTACCTTGAGTGCTACCACTCAATCTCTTGAAAATTCTTAGGTAATCAACTCTGGTGCCACTGATTACATGACCGGTATATCTACCCCTTTTCTTTCCAACTCCCTATCCTTTGGTCAAGATAAAGCGACCATTGTTGATGGCACATGTGCTACCATTGCGGCAAGGGTTCCATTCAACTTTCTAACCGCTTGACCCTCCCTTCCACTCTTCATGTTCCATCTCTTTCTCTTAATTTACTTTCGGTGAGTAGTATTACCAAACAACGGCATTGCTCAATAACCTTTTTTTCCTTTCGGGACCTGGAAACCATGCAAACAATTAGGATTAGCCGTAAGTAGATAGATTATATCTTTTCGCACCTGGAGGGACACTCGCTCTTCAGTCATGTGCACCTTCAATCATGGTTGGCAGGTGCGGCCGAAACTGATACGTTTCGGCCGAAACATATCGGTTTCGGCCATAACCGATACGAAAACGGCCCCAATTACTGTAGCGATCCGAAACATAAAGGGTGTATCGGTTTCGGGCGAAACCGATACTGCTTTCGCCCGAAATCGGATGGTTTCGACCCGAAACCGGATGGTTTCGATCGAAACACGTGAACCCCCCTTTATGATTTGCTGTCCCCCCCCCCCCGAAACCCACTTTCCAGCCACGGTTTCGGCCGAAACCCTCCCCCCCTGCTGCCTGCTGTCTCCCGTAGCTGCTGGGAGCCTCCCGCTGGCCTATTGCCGCTGCTGTGGTGCTGGCCCGCCGCTGCTGTGCTGCTGCCGCTACTGCAGTGCTGCTGCTGCCGAGCTACTGCTGCCCTGCTGCTGTGCTGTGGCTACTGCCTGCTGGTGCTGGTGCCTGGTGCTTCCTGCTGCGCACCAACTGCTGCTGCCGGTGCTGCCTGCAGCCTGCTGCTCTTGCTGTTGCTGCAGCAGGTGTTGCTGTTACTCCCACCGCCGGCACCGCCCTACTGCCACCGCCGGACCGCCGGACTGCCCACCCCCTGCTAGCCTGTTGTGCACTTGGGGTTGTAAGTAATTTTTTTTACCTTAATTTGTGCAACCCTAATTAGTTCAGATTTCAAAATAAACCTTAATTACATACCTAAAATTAGATTCATTATTAATTAACCCCTAATTCATGCAACAAATTTGGGGCTTTTCTCTAATTCGGCTTTCTTAGCCACAATTGAAGGTTAGATAAGTTTCATTGACGAATTTGGGGTGCCTTCATGCTGGGATTATATTTTTAGCAAGGGTAATTAGGGCTTAATTAGTAATTAAGGCTTAATTAGTTCATAAAAATTGGGGCTTTTGTCTAATTCGAGTTTCTTAGTCACAATTGAAGGTTAATTAGGTTTCATTGATGAATTTGGGGTGCCTTCATGCTAGGATTATATTTTTATGAGGGGTAATTAGGGCTTAATTAGTAATTAAGGCTTAATTAGTTCAAAAAATTGGGACTTTTGTCTAATTCGAGTTCCCTAGCTACAATTGAAGGTTAATTAAGTTTGATTGATGAATTTGGGGTGGGATCATGCTGGGATGTCATTTTTATGAAGGGTCATTAAGGGTTATTTGGTAATTAGGGCTTAATTACCTCAAAAAAATTGGGACTTTCGTCTAATTCGACTTTATTACAAACAATTGAAGCTCAATTAAGCTTCATTGACTAATTGGGAGCTCTTTCATGTTCAATTGCCTTTTTTTCATTGTACTTACAAGAGATTGTCTTTGACTGTCTTAATGTAGCATCATGCCTAGACGTCAGCAAACACAGGAGCAGCAAGGGCAGGAGGATCCGGGGTGGGCCCACATGTCCTTAATTGATGCTAAGAGAAGAAAGGTGAAATGCAATTACTGTGGTAAGGAGATGTATGGCGGAATTACCAGAGGAAAGCAACATTTGGCAGGGGTAAGAGGAGAGGTGAGACAATGTGACAACTGTCCCCGAGAGGTGCGAGAAGAGATGCGCCAGTGCCTTCTGGGGAAAAGAGAGAGGGTGCAACAAAGGGCTGAGGATGAGGCTGAAATTACTGAGGAGATTTCTGGCAGAAGGGTTTGGAGGGATGATGATGAGGAAGGCACTGAGGATTCTGATCCAGAGCTGACTGAAGCAAGGGAGCGTGAACAAGTCGCTCGAAGGAAAGGGAAGGTGCCCATGGGTTCAGGGACCTATGATAGTACAGCTGCACGACGTCCTGACGTTGGTGCTGCCCCACATACGCAGGGAACAGGTCCCATGGACAGCTATCTGCACAGAAGGCCCTAAGCTACACAACCTAAAATCAAGCAAGCAATGAGAGGGGTCAAAAAATCAGCAGAAGTGGCAGGGCATGCATATAAAAGTATTTGCAAATGGTTTTTTCATGCAGGTGTCCCTGCACATGCAGCTTCAAGTGAATATTTCCAACCTATGATAGATGCCATAGCAGATGCTGGCCCTGGCTTGCAGGCCCCCTCACGTCGAGACATATACGGGCGTGGCCTTGAGGGAGAGGTTGAGGAGCTCCATGATTGGGTTGAAAGCTTCAAGCATATATGGGTGGAGAGAGGATGCACCATCATGTGTGATGGTTGGACTGGTACCACGAAAAAGTCCATGATAAACGTTTTGGTCTATTGCATCAGCGGTACAGTGTTTGTGAAATCAGTTGATGCATCAGATTATGAAAAGAATGCAAATTATTTGTTTCATTTGATGGATGGCATGGTAGAACAAATTGGAGAGGAGAATGTTGTGCAGGTGGTGACTGATAATGAAGCCAGTTACAAGGCTACAGGGAAGAAATTGATGCAGAAGCGCAGTCATTTATATTGGCTCCCATGTGCAGCACATTGTCTTGATCTGATGCTTGAAGACATAGGGAAGGAAAAGCATGTGAAGAAGACAATTGACAAGGCACAAAAAGTCACACAGTATATCTATGGCCATCCTAGGATACTAAATATGTTCAGGGCGCATGCCAGTGGAGGGCGAGATATCATCCGTGCAGGCCCAACCGGATTTGCTTCCAATTTTATTTCTTTGGAGTCTTTGCACAGGTATAAGATTGATCTCAATTCTTGATACTTTATCCTTACTGATATGTAACAGTTGATGCACCTTCAAATTTCATTTATCTGCACAGGTACAAGAATGAGCTGAAAGCTTTCATGTACCACAATGTCCTGCGGGACTATATCGACAAGGGCACAGTTGATGCACAGATGGATTATCTGGATGTCTGCCACGTCGTGGACGACAACAAATTCTGGGACAGGGTGTCAGGTGGTACAGGTGATGCAGGTGCTGCAGGTGGTACAGGTGATGCAGGTGCTACAGGTGGTACTACTGGATACAGTCAAGGTCAGCGAGGATATGATACACCAGGTTACGAAGGTGGCCAACAGGAAGCAGCTATTTATGCGCCGTGGAATTATGAACCATCATTCCAGTTCCATCCATATCCGACCAGTTCCTCTTCTCTTCCTCAAGATTCCTATGCTGATACTAGATTTCAATCAAGCCAACCAAACACTCCAAGAGGGATCCAAAGAGGGATGCAGGACTTGGCTACCTCATTGTTTGGTTATAGTGAATATAGACCATACATGCAACCTGGTTATGGGTATCGACATCAAGGGCCAGACGATGAGGGAGAAGGTTCTTCTAGTAATTATTATCCATATTAGGTAAGAATCAATGAATTTTTGTAACATTTATTTTGTCGAATTTGGTTTATTGTACTGCTTGTATTAATGTACAATGGAATATTACTTTAACTTTCACATGTTCAATGTTTGAAATTCAATTGTTGTAGTTATCTACTTCAAGGTTTTTGCACTAACTTATACAGTCAAATGCATGTGTAATGATTTTTATGATTTTAAGTGATTATAGAAATTATTTATGATTTTTTTAGATTTTTTAGAATTAATTTATTTTTTTTGAACCTTTTAACTGGGTTTCGGCCGGTTTCGGCCGAAACCGAAACCGATACCGAGTCGTATCGATTTCGGACCCGGGCGAAACCGAGACCGAAACCGAGTTTGCCATCCTTGCCTTCAATGCATAGATAGACGAGTTTAAGAGATTCAACTGTGGCATTATAGATTAGAGCATCTTTCATTTTACTCTTTGAGTATATTGTTCCCATCTCTTTTTCAGTCTATTGATGGTTCATCTTTTCTATGTCAAATCTGTCGGTTAGTAAAACAATGTAGAATTCAATTCTTTTATTTAATGAATAAAAGTTTCAGTCCTTTTGAACTCGTTCATTTTGATGTATGGGGCCTCCTCCAGTTTCTTCGTTGGATGGCTGCAGATATTTTATTATGTTTGTTAATGATTGTTTCCATTGCTCATGGCTGTACTTACTGAAATCTCGGAATGAATTTTCTCGTACGATTCAATTTTTTTGCAATATGGTTCAAACTCAGTTTGATACCAAAATTCTTCATTCAGATAATATTCAGGAATATTTTGCTCGGATCCTTGAAGATGTGGTGCTCTTCATGAATCATCCTGTGCTTATTCACAGTAGAATGGTGTTGTTGAATGCAAAAATGCCACTGACTTGAGTCGGCTAGAGCACTTTTGTTTTAACGCCATTTACCCAAACTTTTTTGGTTGACTACTATTTATATTATCAATCGTATGCCAACTCCCAATCTTGGGGATCACTGCCTTGTTACTCTTCTTTACCTGGACAGGCCTTTGTTTCCTCTTTTGCGTTGTGTCTTTGGCTGCCTTTGCTTTATCCATACTCGTAGTCCTGGCAACACAAGCCTGATCCTCGGGCTATTTGTGGTATCTTTATTTGGTACTCTTATACTTAGAAGGGGTATCACTGTTGTGATTCGCTTTCTCGTTGGATCTTTGTTCAGAAGGGCGTCACTTTCTTTGAGTCTGAGTCTTACTAGTCTCCCTAGGACTTGGCCTCGGGGGAGAGTACTACCATCGCATCTTATATGCCTTCTACCTTTGTTACACCCTTGTTGTCGTCTATCTCCTTTATGCCTTCTAACTTTGCCACAGATGGATCTCCTGATGTTTCTGTTCATACTCCTGTTCAGGACATTTAGGCTGGCGGATATTGAGAAGCAACTTATTACCTACAATCGGAAAAAAAATAAATTCAAAGGCAAACCATCTATTGATCAACCAATTCCAGAGGTTGCTGAAACTTCAGGTCCACATGCCCAACAAACTGATGCAGTTGCTGTTGAATTAGACTTGCCCATTACTGTTTGAAAGGATTTCACGACTGCACTAAACATCCCATCTCCAAATCTGTCAATTACTCTCGTGTATCCCCTTGCTATTACTCTTTTCTTTCTTTCATGTCTTTCACCTCTATCCCTAGCAGTTTCTGTAAGTCTTAGAAGGATCTGAAATGGCAGCAAGCAATGGAAGAGGAATCGAGCGCTCTTGGATCCTTGTTGATCTCCTGAAGGGCAAATCAAAGTGGGTTTACACTATTACATATCATGTAGAGGGTGTGATAAGGAAGCTTAAGGTTAGGCTTATTTCAAAGGGCTTTACCCAGACATATAGAATTGATTATCAAGAGACATTCGCTCTAGTGGCAAAGCTAAAATCTGTCAGGATAATTCTTTTACTGCTCAATATGCTTGGGCTTTGTACTGATTAGATGTCAAGAACGCCTTTTTGAATGTGACTTACAAGAAGAAGTGTACATGCTGCCACCCCCTGGAGTTGACACAAAAGGAAAGATATGTCACCTTAAAACTACTCTCTGTGAGTTGAAACGATCATCTAGGGTTTGGTTTGATAGACTTTGTCTTGCTATGATTAGGTTTGGCTTCAAACAATCAAATGTTGTTCACAGTCTATTTGTCAAATGGAAGTGAGGACATGTTGTTGTGGTGCTGGTCTATGCTGATGACATGATTGTTACAGCCAATGACAAAGGTGAGATTCAAAAATTTAAAGAAGACTTGGCTGCTGAATTTGAAATTAAAGATTTGGGCAACTTAAGGTACTTTCTGGGCATTAAGGTGGCTAGGTCTCAGATGACATCTACATTTGCCAAAGAAAGTACACATTAGATCTGTTGACAAAGACTAGGAAGCTGGGGTGTAAATCTGGAGCTACATCAATTGAGTTGAATTATGAGTTGATAGAGGCAACAAGTGAAGAACTCTTACCTAAAGGTTGTAGTGTGTACCAAAGATTGGTAGGAATTCCACCTTCTGACTCGGCTAGATTTGGCATATGCTGTGAACATAGCCAGCCAATTTATGCATGCACCACGACGGTTCGTATGAAAGCATGGTATGTAGTACCGCCCGATATGTATCACTGATGGAAGTATCGGCCGAAACGTATCGGTTTCGGCCATAACCGATCCGATTTCGGACTTGCTCACTGTAGCAGGTCCGAAACTTAAAAGAAAATTGGTTTCGAGCGAAACTGGTATGGGTGGCGAAAGTCACATGTTTAGGTCCGAAATCCACGTGAACTCCCCTTTACTTGCTGTTCTCCCCCCCGAAACCCCAACTCACGGCCGAAACCCCCTGCTGCTGCGACGGTGCGACCTGCTGCTGTTGCTGCTGCTGCTGCGACACCTGCTGCTGCCATCAGTGGCTGCTGCAGTGCTGCTGCTGCGCCTGCTGCACCTGCGGGTGCTGTTGCTGTTGCTGCTGCTACTGCTGGAGGTGGACAGGAGGGACTAGGTCACTAGGGAGAGGGAGCTGCTGCCTGCTGCACCTGCGGGTGCTGTTGCTGCTGCTGCTGCTGGAGGTGGATAGGAGGGACTAGGGAGAGGGAGCTGCTGCCTGCTGCCAACAACTTGAAGGATCATTCATCAACCGCCGGTTCTGCATTGGTGTGTTGGGTGAGCATTGCGGGTTTGATTGTTTTGTTTGAGGTTATTTTGACTGTCATAATTTAGGGTTTGATTGTTTTGTTGTGTTATTTTGTTTGGGTTAAAAATTTGGGGTGAGCAAGGAGGGTAATAGCTAATGAAGCCCTAATTACTTCATAAAAATTGGGGCTTTCATTTAATTCGGCTTTCTTAGCCACAATTGAAGATTAATTAAGTTTCATTGACGAAATTGGGGTGGGATCATGCTGGGATTTTATTTTTATGAAGAGTGATTAAGGGTTAATTGGTAATTAAGCCCTAAGTACTTCATAAAAATTGGGACTTTCGTCTAATTCGGCTTTCTTAGCCACAATTGAAGATCAATTAAGTTTCATTGACGAAATTGAGATGGGATCATGCTGGGATTTTATTTTTATGAAGGGTGATTAAGGGTTAGTTGATAATTAAGCCCTAATTACTTCATAAAAATTGGGGCTTTCGTCTAATTCGGCTTTCTTACCCACAATTGAAGCTCAATTAAGCTTCATTCAATAATTTGGAGGTCTATCATGTAGAATTGCCTTTTTTTCATTGTACTTACAAGAGATTGTCTTTGACTGTCATAATGCAGCATCATGTCTAGACGTCAGTAAACACAGGAGCAGCAAGGGCAAGAGGATCCAGGGTGGACCCACCTGTCCTTAGTTGATGCTAAGAGAAGAAAGGTGAAATGCAATTACTGTGGTAGGGAGATACATGGCGGAATTACCAGAGGAAAGTAACATTTGGCAGGGGTAAGAGGAGAGGTGAGACAATGTGACCACTGTCCCCGAGAGGTGCGAGAAGAGATGCGCCAGTGCCTTCTGGGGAAAAAGGAGAGGGTGCAACAAAGGGCTGAGGATGAGGCTGAAATTGCTGAGGAGATTTCTGGCCGAAGGGTTAGGAGGGATGACGATGAGGAAGGCACTGAGGATTCTGATCCAGGACTGACTGAAGCAAGGGAGCGTGAACAAGCCGCTCGAAGGAAAGGGAAGGGACCCATGGGTTCAGGGACCTACGAGAGTACAGCTACACAACGTCCTGACATTGGTGTTGCCCCACATACGCAGAGAACAGGTCTCATGGACAGCTATCTCCACAGAAGGCGCTAGGTTACACAACCTAAAATCAAGTCTGCATTGAGAGGGGTCAAAAAATCAGCAGAAGTTACAGGGCATGCATTTAAAAGTATCTGCAAATGGTTTTTTAATGCAGGTGTCCCTACACATGCAGCTTCAAGTGATTATTTCCAACCTATGATAGATGCCATAGCAGATGTTGGCCCTGACTTGAAAGCCCCCTCACGTCGAGACATATACGGGCGTGGCCTTGAGGGAGAGGTTGAGGAGCTCCATGATTGGGTTGAAAGCTTCAAGCATATATGGGTGGAGAGAGGATGCACCATCATGTGTGATGGTTGGATTGGTACCACGAAGAAGTCCATGATAAACTTTTTGGTTTATTGCATCGAAGGTACAGTATTTGTGAAATCAGTTAGATGCATCAAATTATGAAAAGAATGCAAATTATTTGTTTCATTTGATGGATGACATGGTAGAACAAATTGGAGAGGAGAATGTTGTGCAAGTGGTGACTGATAATGAAGCCAGTTACAAGGCTGCAGGGAAGAAATTGATGCAGAAGCGCAGTCATTTATATTGGCTCCCATGTGCAGCACATTGTCTGGATCTGATGCTTGAAGACATAGGGAAGGAAAAGCATGTGAAGAAGACAATTGACAAGGCACAACAAGTCACACAGTATATCTATGGCCATCCTAGGATATTGAATATGTTCAGGGCGCATGCCAGTGGAGGGCGAGATATCATCCGTGCAGGCCCAATCAGATTTGTTTCCAATTTTATTTCTTTGGAGTCTTTGCACAGGTATAAGATTGATCTCAATTCTTGATACTTTATCCTTACTGATATGTAACAGTATGCAGCTTCAAATTTCATTTATTTGCACAGGTACAAGAATGAGCTGAAAGCTTTCATGTACCACAATGTCCTGCGGGAATACATCGACAAGGGCAATGTTGATGCTCAGATGGATTATTTGGATGTCTGCCACATCTTGGACGACAACAAATTCTGGGACAGGGTGTCACAGTACTTGAAAGTAGTCACACCCCTCGTGAAGGTCCTAAGAATGGTGGATGGCGATGAGAAGAATGATATGGGCTATCTGTACGAGGCCATGGACCATGTCAAATTGGAGTTGCAGGATTCCCTTCCCAGACATTATGCAAAATGGTGGAAAATTATTGACCAGAGATGGGACAACACATTACACCACGACTTGCATACAGTTGGTGAGTGATTAATTGTACTGAAATTAGGGTAATGCCTATATGTTATTCTATATATAACATTTAGTTAATTATACACAAATGCAGGTTATTTCCTCAACCCTCGATTTATGTACGATGCCGATGCACATGTTGATGGCGAGGTGCTCCAAGGGACTTTAAAAGTCATTGGTCGTTTATCGAGGACACCAGCCAAGAGACTTCAGGCCGAAGTAGAGGTTGGCCTTTATTTGATTTTATCAATAACAGGTATAGAATTTATTTAAGTAGTTATGTTAATGTATTACTTTATGTTTGTAGATGAACAATTATAGAATGAGGACTGGGACATATTCTGACTCCCAATTGCAATACGCTGTGGGAAGAGTGAGCCCAGATATATTTTATTTTTTTGATTTCTTAACCTGAATATATATTTCTATAACTTATATGGATTTGTCTATGGTTGGTGGAACAGCTGATTGGTGGATAATGGTGAACAACCGAGATGTGGGCAGTAATGCATTGGCTTTCATTACAATTACGATGCTCAGTCAAACAACATCGGCAAGCCAATGTGAAAGAAATTGGAGCACGTTCAGCCTTATACACTCAAAGGTTCGCAATCGGCTAAAGGCTGAACGGTTAGAAAAATTGGTTTACTGTCATTACAATATGAGACTGAGAATAAAGAACATGAAGATAAGACAAATGCTGAGGGACAAACGCGTCGCTGAGGATGGGAGTGCAGAAATTGATGTGGATGCCTTATTTGATGATGATAATCCTTTGCGGTCTTGGGTGGAGACACGAGAGCAGGTTGATGAGCCCGTATTTGATATTGATGATACAACATGGGCAGAGGGCATACTAGATGAAGATGAGCCAATAGATCCCGAATTCAGAAGAAAATCAAAGAGGGCCAGAGATACTCGTGCGCACCAGAGAAGGGACCCACCTGGGGCTATTGATGACACTGAGGAGCAGCATGATTTTCAGCCAGCTAGACACTCAGACTCAGATAGCAGGCCAGTTGCTCCTAGAATGGGCAAGCCACCTGCATCCTTAAGAAGAAGTACATCAGTGCATGGGAAAACTGAGAGAACAAATGTTGCTGCTCGAGAGGACCCGACAATTGAGCAGTTGAAGCAGATTTATTTGAGGCACACGCCAAGGGGAACAAGATTCATGTTAAGGGTGATTGAAGAAAGCACACCGAAACAGAAAAAAGCACCCCCAAAGGCCAAAAGGCGACTGGCCAGTGATGGTGGTGATGATGATGATGATCCTAGTGCAGCTGCAGGTGCTACAGGTGTTGCAGGTGCTACTACTGGCGGTGGGGATGCTGGTGGTCCTTCCTCCTTCCACGCAGACACAGGCAGAGGATACAGTCAGGGTGAGCGAGGACATGATTCACAGAGTCAATATAGGCATCCATCAGGTTATGGAGGTGGCCAACAGGAGGCAGCGATTTATGGGTGGGGTCATGAACCAACATTTCAGTTCCATCCACATCTGGCCAGTTCCTCTTCTCATCCTCAAGATTCTTATGCTGATACTGGATTCTAATCAAGTCAACCAAACACTCCAAGAGGGATCCAAAGAGGGATGCAGGACTTGGCTACCTCATTGTTTGGTTATAGTGAATATAGACAATACATGCAACCTTCTTATGGGTATGAACATGAAAAGCCAGACGATGAGGGAGAAGATTCTAGTCATTACCCATATTAGTGTCTCTTTGTTTAGGTAAAGATCAATTAATTTCTGTAACATTTACTGTGCCTAATTAGGTTTATTGTAATACTTGAACCTACTTTATGCTTAGTATGTATTCAAGAATATTAGTTTAACATGTTCAATGTTTGAATTTCAATGTCTACTTCATGTTTATTGCACTTAATCTAATTTCTTTACAATCAAATGCATGTCTAATGATTTTTTTGATTTTTATGTGATTATTAACTTTATATCTATTTATATCTATTTGTTTATGAATTTTTAGGTCCATTTTTAAATTTTTTTAAGCTTTTGACTGGGTTTCGGTCGGTTTCGGCCGAAACCGATACCGATTCGTATCGGTTTCGGACTCGGCCGAAACCGAGTCCGAAACCGACATTGCCAACCTTGATATGTATTGTACCGGGCCGATACATATCGGTACCGACCTTGGCCGGTACAGTTCGAGTCATTTTATCTCTGTACCGGCTGGTACAAAAATTAAAAAAAATTGAGGTCACATTGCTGGCATCTCCTCCGGAGAGAGAGAGAGAGAGAGAGCGCTCAGGCGAGGGCGGCGATAGTAGGCTCAAGTCAGGGCGGTGGCCGCGGGCTCATGACGGGAGGGCGGTGGCAGCGGGCTCAAGCCAGGAAAGGAGGGCAGACTATGTTGGGCCGCGACATCGGGAGGGGATTGACCCGGACTACGGCGAAGCAACAGTAGGGGTTAGTGGTAAGGTTTGGAGACCGGTCACAGTTTGGCACTGGAGGGGATACGGAGTCCAGGTTTGTGCATGGGGTTCGAACACAGTTAGGCACTGGCTCAGGGGTATGGCACCGTATGGCACTGGTTCAAGGATGTGGAGCAGCTAGGCACTAGCTTAGGTGTGGCAGTCCATTCCGTTAATCGGGTGCGGACTGAGTGCGAGACAGATGACGTCGCGACTGGTAGGCGACTCGAAGACATTCATCGGTTTCGTGAAAGGATTTCATTGGTAATTTCCATAAAAGACTTCATATGGGGCGTTATAGGCCCAATTACAAGATTTGTGAAAGCTGTAGGACATTTCCGCATCTTGGCCGGTTCCCGGGTCTTTGCATAACCACGCGGGTATTTTCCCCATTTTTACATATCATTCGTCATAGGACTTATGGTTCGGCTAAGCACCGTTAGAGGGGGTATCTTTGTGTCATGCCCTTACTCGGGCTAAAAGCCAAAGCCGGATGGCCTTCCTCGTCGGGTGCTCGCCATGCCGAGGTCCGCTTGTACTCATTGTAAGTTGTCCACATGGTTCGCCTTTTTCGCATTTTTGGGACCCCTGGGGGTCTATTTATAGGCCAAAAGTTGGCCCAGGAGCTACCTCGGCCGGTTGGAGATGCCAGGGTAGGCACTTGGACCGGGTGGAGCCGCTAGGGGAGGCAATTGGACCGGGTGGAGCCCTTCCATGGGCTACCCGGCTCGGGTGGGATCCCAAAGGGGGCCACTCGGACTGGCTGGAGGCGCCCGGAGGGCCCTGGATTGGGTGGGGGCGCCCAGGGTGGACCCGGACCATGTAGCCCCTCCCAGGGAGGGACCTGGTCTAGGTGGTTCCTTCAGGGGACCCACTTGGTCCGGGCGGTTCCCTGGAGAGGTCCACCTGGACCGGGTGACTCCTTGGCGGCCCCACCCGGACTATGTAGGGTCCCTGGGGGGCGCACCCAGATCAGGTGGCCCCTGGGAAGGGGTCCACGGGTCCAGGGTGGTCCTGGGCAGAGGGAAGGGCGCGCAAACCCATAAAACGGGGCCCTCTGGTTTTATTTTTCGTAATTTTGGAACTCTTTAGCTTGTAGAAAACTTCTATGCTTCGTGTTTGCTCTACTTGCTTCGTTTGCCGTCGGACCAAACTCGGAACTTGGTAGATTTCTTCCACTCTTCGCCTAAAAACCTTGTACGTGTGGAGGGCCGTCGTTGTTGACTTGTTCACTCGTCACGAACTCGTCCCTTTGTGTTGTATGCAATGGCGGGGCTCCCCGAGCCTATGTTCGGAGCACTGTCGGCATTGTGCCGTCTTGTGAGTTGTTTGAGAGTAGTTCCCCGTGCTTGTCTTGTGCCATGTGCAACGACGGGTTGCCCCCGGACTTGGGTTCGGACCGTTGTCGGCATCGTGCCATCTTGTAAGTTGTTTGGGAGTGATTCCCGCTCTTTGTTCTCTATTATCTTGAGAAAATAAATGGGTGCAACAGTCATTTATAAAATGACCCTCATATCAAAAGTATATTGTTTAAATGACATTGATCTTGATAGGATATATATATATATATATATATATAACATGTACTTATATGGGGGAGGTGGAAGGGGGGGGGGGTGAGGAACTGGTATTGGACTGGCCAGTACCGGTTCGTACCAGTACCGTTATCGGTACCAGGCCTGCCCAGTACGAAGACCTTGTATGAAACTTGTGGAGTGCATATTGAGATACTTGAAGTCCTGTCTAGGAAAGGGAATTCTTTTTTGGAAAACTAACCGCTTGAAGTTTGAAGGGTAGGTAGAAGCTGATTGGCTGGGTCCCGTGATGACAGGAGATCAACTTCTGGTTATTATACTTTTCTAGGTGCCTACTTGGTCACTTGGAGGATTAAGAAACAAATAGTTTGTGCAAGATCCAGTGTAGAGGTTGAGTGCCAGGCAATGGCACATGGGTTAGTAGAACTACTGTGGCTGAAACTCATCCTGTTAGACTTGGGCATACCAGTTGAATCGCCTGTGAAGCTCTATTATGATAACAAAGTAGTAATCAACATTGCAAACAATCTTGTTCAGCACGACAGGACCAAACACATTGAAATTAACCACATTTTATAAAGGAAAGATTGGACTCTGAAGAGCTCTCTTTACCAAATGTGAAGTCGCAGGATCAGGTTGCAAATGTCTTCACAAAGTCTATGATCGAAGCTTAATTAACTCTGCCCTAGGCCCCTAGACAAGATGAGCTCACCTTGAGGGGGTGTAGAAAAACAAGGGCAGAAATGCAATTTTTTTGTTTATTGAGTCATTTTTTGCATCTTGTTCGCTTGTTTCTGTTCCCCTTGTCTTTCTCCCTTGTTGTAAGGGCTATTGTGTAATTTTGACACTTGAGAAATTATATAAAAGTGGGGCGGACTGGACAGTTCAGTTCGTTCTCTCTCTCTCTCTCTCTCTCTTCCTCTTATCTCCACGAAGCCTCTCTTCTTAAAATATGTAACTATTAGTAAAATATCAATGCCTTGTTAATGTCACATATGAAAACTAATATATTCATATTTCAATTTTATATTACCATTTTATGCAGTTTTTAGACTTTTTTTTACATTTTTTACCAATGCATATCTTTATTATATATTTAATATTTTCTATCAGGAATTTATTGCATTTTTTCACATCTTTTATTTGTCTAGACGTTTTAATATTTATGTGATCTTTGGCTGGTTCGTAGCCATAACCATAACATAAAGGACAATGAGAACTGGTTAAATTATATTTGACAATCATAACTATCAAACCCACAAGCATGTAGGAAACTTAACTGTCAAAGGAATTTCCTAAATGCTCACGAATGGGAATTTTGTAGGCATTTGGCATAACAAATGGACTGGGATCTGGCAGGCAGCCTGCCAAACTATTGTTCATTTCTTTGTGATTATTTTCAAGCCCTTTGCTGACGATACTCTGAGAGAACAAGGCCTTAAGCCCTTATGGTCGTCCAACTTCTTTTATTGGTTGTTTGGGCAAAAGCATATCTAGATGATCTAGTGTCTGTCTCGTGATTCTTAATGACATGGTGCCTATTTACCTGTCATCCATTGGTTTTCTTTATTATTGCTCTTTCGTGACATTGGTGTATAGATTTGTGTTCTTTTGAGTCCATATTTTAATTAGGTATCCAACATCACAACAGGCTGTAAACAGAAGTTAAATCCTCTGATTGCAGAGGGTGCAGTGGGAGCGAAGTCACCGCACGTAGATGCTTGAGTATCTTGGCACCTAAATTGAATGCTATAGAGGAAGAATCTTGGGAGGACTTGGATAACACCAATATAGCAGATGGTGCACAGTCATTGCGTTGGCTTGTATGGGTATGCACATTATCTCAACCTGCACTTTTAGAAAAATAAGAAACATTTTTTTAACAAAAAGTCTTAGTATTTTATCATGTTACTATTAGTGGATGGCCAATCAACTCAAGTCCTATCATTTCAATTATAAATCATAGATTTATTTTATTTTGCTAAGAAGTATCAATCTTAGTTGCTGCTTCATCTTTTGTTTCAAGCATGACCTAAATTGTTCTGCCTTTATGCATCTCCTTTGAACAACCTACCTGTTCATTGCTTTTGTAGTCAATTGGGATAGATGATCTTGTTCTTTCATAAAGGGGGAAATAGAGCTCTTTAACACCTCGACCTAAATTCAGAATAATCATTATTCTTGATTGTGTATATCAAAATGATGATGCAATCATGCCCTTTTTTGGCATTGAAATGACATGCATTCTCGTGTGGAACCATAATTTTGAGAATTCAAAATTCTATCCATTCTCTTGTATATCAAAAAGATGATCAAGCTCTTTCATAATTTTGTCTATGCTTCTGATCAAATAGATGGATTTGGTGACAAGTTTCTTTATGAAGCATTTTGTCAAGGTGAACCATTAACACTGTAGTTCAGAACATAAAGAAGTTCAAGAAAACAAATAAAATCGACACTAACTATTTATATTTATAAAGAAAGGAAAATCTGCCTGTGCCTTTTTCATTTTCTTGGCCACTTTAAGGACAGTATTTCCCAGATAAATTGGCAAATTTAGATCTCGCATTTGGTTCTCTTCTTTTAGTTTTGCCTAGCTCAATATTAAAACTGAACATTCTCTGGTCCCAAAACTTTCCATTTCTCGACATATTAGATCACGGGCTTATCACCCCCCCCCCCCCCCCCCCGCGTCAATTTTGGACGCTTGTCAAACTTGGTGACTTGCATGCAAAATACATTTGTCACGTCTGGAGTCTTTTTGCATCCCCGTATCTTGCACCCTACAGGGATATTCTAGGTCATTGTGGTTAACAGGTACCTCATGTACTGTGTTATGCATTTTCAACTGTTTCAGTGTTAATTAAACCATATTTCCATTTCCGCAGCCAAATATAGATGCTGAATCAAAAGAGAGGCTGGCTGCTGAATGTCCACGAATTATAGTCAATCCACTGCCATCACCTCTTTCTTTACGTGGTGCTGAAGTTCCTCTTGGAGCCTTGCCGGGCATGACATTGGATGGACCTTGTATTGATGATGTCGATCCAAAAGCATGGGCAGTCTCTTATGCTCCTCAGGTTAACATAATCCCTGTTGTATCTGATGGTGGGCCTGAGCTGTCCAAAGCAGAAAAGTTCAGGCTGGCGTTTGTTGAGAGAGACTTGCGTTTGGCTCCAAAGAGAGCTAAGAACGTCAGACAACATCAGAGGCGTGCAGAGAAGGAATGGGTAATGAGCAGCACAGATGCTAAATCAGTTGTCTTGGCTTCAAAATTCAGAAAATCACTACAAAACCGGATCTAACATACATGTCTATAAATCTGTTTTGGAGGTGGCAATGTTTGGCAATGATGCAAGTCCGTTGCTGTTATTTATGCAAATGCGAAGTTGACTTCGCATCTACCCTCCTTACTGTGGTTTCCATTACTTAGTTGTATGGGAGTTAGGAGAGTATTTTGTGAAATATCAGTTGGATGAGTTTTTTTACTTGCCACTATTTTTCTCTGTAATATATTTGCCCTCCCATAACAAGGAGAGCTATTTTGTTTTTTAGATCAGACAAGTGGTTTAGCTCTGGATACAGCCGTTGGACATCTGTCTGTGTTTGTGCAAATGTGAGTGAGAAAATACACCCCCCACCCCTCCAAAAAAGAAACGTCAAATTGTACAGAACTTTGCGCGTATCTATAAGAGACACCTGATTATTTGAGTCTTGAGTTGTGTAGATGTAAGAAAGTGATTTTTAATTCTCCTATTACATTTTTGAGATTTGTTTGTTGGGCGATCAGTCATCCGTGGAAGTCTATAAATATTACAGAGATGAGGTCAGAAGGAGTCTTGGGCGTTATCTTAAGAGATAACTCTTCGATATTTAAGTTAGCGACGCACTTTAGAGAGGACTATGAGGAGAAAGGAAAAATAAAGGTTAAGAATGGAGAGGACAGGCCTGTGTTTATGAATAAGGGCTCGTGGAGTGCTCGAAGAGTTTGGAGAGTACTCGGAGAGTGCTCAGAGTCTGGAGAGTGCTCAGAGCGGTAGGCGAAGGTTTCGTCTCTCTCTGTGTGCCTCTATTTCTTTATGTCGGTGTGTGCCCCCCTTGTCCGTTTGATCGGGGGTCTATTTGTATGGGTTGTCCTAGTGGTGAGGGCTCGTTCCTCCATGGAGAAAGGGTGTAGGTCGTTCCTCAAGAGTTACTTGTTGTGCACCTGTCTATTCTGGAAGAGAGGTCTCGTGGTGAGAATCTCAGCATGGTGGGCGTGACCTCCGAAGGGTCTACAATGGCAGAGGCAACGTTCGGCCATTGGCGAGTTCTTCGGCGCCTGGGACGTTCACATCAATCTTGCCCGTGGGTTGGTGAATCTTCTTGTGGGCCTCAACCAGGTCCCTCGGTTTGGGCTGCAGACCGTCGAGCGGCCTTTCTCTGACCTGATTGGGTCGGGCCACCTTGGGCCTGGTGTTGTTGGACCGCATTGGGTCTGACGAATTTGACCCTCCTCACTAGCCCCCCACTCTCAGGCGCCGGTCTGAGAGTAACTCCCAACGGGCCAGTCGGGGGAAGCTTTCTAGGAGGATCTCCTCGCACTATTTGTCTCTCTAATGCATGGGCCCTGCCACCTACCGCAATTCTTGGCGTGCAAGGCAACCTCCGTCAGGGTGTTAGACGACGTCACCACCATCATGACGCGACCATTTTTCGCCTGAAGAAGTGGGACACGGCGGCCGCTTGGGTTCCAGCTTCTTACTTCGGTGGTGGCGATTGCTTTTCTACACATTTGATCCTTCGAGGCAGCTATTTCATCTTCCGGGTTTATAAATAAGGCGAAAGGGTTTCTAGAGATGTTTTATCTCTCGTCTTTGTTCCGACGTAGGTGTCTGTCGCATCCTTTTCATCTGTTCCGTGCCCTATTGAGGACTCCTCTTTCTCTTCTTCCTCCTGAATCCCATGGCGCCCCTTAGGAGGGTCACACCCTCTAGCTTTGAGCCTTCCACGGAGGAAGAGGTTAGCTGCGCCGGTGTCCCGAGTACTTAGGGTATCGGTCCCAGCCATCGATGTTCTTTCTCTCTGGTATCTTATCGGTTAGTTCATGGCCTCAGGGAGGCCTTTCAAATTCTGGCCGACCATGATATTGTCTTCTCTACCGCCGAGGAGTACCTGGGATGTTATCACCCCGACGGCATTAGCGTCCCGATAGAGTCCTTCTGGGTGGGATTCCGTCTTCCTCTTCACCCCTTCCTCGAGTCTGTCCTCTATTTCTACGGTAGGCATCTAGGTGACCTTTCCCCCAATTCTTGGCGCATTCTCTGTGCCTTCGTATATATTTGCAACTAGGCTGAGGTCACACCTACTGTTCACCTCTTTCGTCAGTTCTACAACCTTCAGCACTGTCTTGGTGCTGAACAACCGTCTTTTTATCTTCGGGCTAGGAATAATAGGTCTATCATATTTGTTTCCTCTGCCGTTTCCAACATCAATCACTGAGCCGAGCGTTTTGTCATCTTGACGAAAGTGGGGGGTTCTGGTCGGGCTAGTGACTGAGACTTTGTCCAAATCCCCTGGCTTCGCATGGGTGACCATTTGTCGACCCCGACCAGCAAGGAGGCTAGGGTGACAAAAGCCGTTCTCCATCACCCCCTTCACGACGCTGACACAAGGCTAACCCTCGCTTTTCTTTGGGAACTAGGATTGAGCCCCCATTGTCTGATGGTACGGCCCTTATTGTTTCTTCGGTTCCTCTATCTTCAAATTCTAACTCTTTTCGTCGTGTTGCAGAGTCTCCGGCGCCACTAGAGCTGTGATTCAAAACGGTGGAATTGTGGCTGTTAGTTCCATGGTCACATGATCACATCGAGCCTGGGGCTGCTCAGGTGACAGTCGTGGCAGGTTCAGCCCCCCAGCTGGCAGTTGCCTTTGAGCCGGGGAGTCTTCCATATCACCCTTTATCAACAGCGGCTCAGGCGGAGAGCTCGCACCCTCCTTTGTTGCCGCCCCCTACAGTCGCTGCTTCCATGCCCAGTGTCGGCTCGGGCACTCATGCGGCTAATTCGAGGGTGGCCTCTAGTGGTCCGGGGAGTTCTTCGGGTGTATCGGGTGAAGTCTCGCCAATGATCGCCATCGCCAGCGCCACCTAGAGAAGAAGAAGAAAACTATCGTCGACCAGGCGACTACTGAGCCACCACATGCTCGAACGCCACTTCCCCTGTCATCCAAATCTCCTCTGGCCACTAAAGCTGACCCTGCGGAGACACACCTGCTGATGCTATCATCGCCTGCTCGCTAATTGCCGACGGGGGCTGGACCATCAGTTTCTACCGAGGAACAGATCGAACGGGGAGAGACATCCCGTCCTATCGCCGACCCTAGCTCTCCCCAGGTCGAGGACGCCCCAGGAGTGCTCGCTCATCAAATGGAGGCCTACACGTTGATGGCCAAGTCTCTAAAGCCAAGGGAACACTCGGCGACCCTCTCCCCGGGGATTGACAAGGAGTTATACAACCTATCGTCCAGGAACCTGTGCTCGATGGCCTGGGGCCTCGATTTATGAACAGTCCATTGCCGGGAAGCCGCACGGCAACTGGCCGCTAGCCGGATTGAACGGTTGACGCTGGATACCCGGCTCCAGTCGATGGAGGCTGAGCAAGCCAGCCTCTAGGGTCTCCTGGAGTCCCAAGGGCTCATCCTGGCGGAGGTTGAGCATGACTGGGATGCCTTTAGGGTGTAGATCCAGGCGTACGAGAACTCCTGGCGACAAATGAAGGGGCGAGCCGAGGCGGCAGAGGAATGGACGGTGGGGTTAGAAGCTGCAGCCCTTGAGGTGAGGAAGGAGGCGGAGGCAGCAACCGCAAGGGTCGTGGAGTTGGAGGCGGTGGTCGCTGCACCCAGGGCAAAGGCGGTGGCAGCTGACGAGGAAGCCGTTGAGCGCTTCCGAGAGTCCTTAGAGTACGAGGCCGAGCTGAATGTTGTTGCCGTCGATGTCTATGGCCCAGCGAAAGATGCCATAGACATCTCTTAGCCGGGAACTCGGGCAGCCCAGTTCCCTTGAATGGAAAGACTTTTTCTTGACTCTTCAGCTGCTCAGTTTGCTTTACGGTTGACGTACCTTCTATGGGAACTCGGGCAGCCCTTAGCCGTTTTAGTCTCCCTAGGAAACACAGACCGACATTTGGACTCCTTCGAAAAGTGTGAGACATTGAAGGACATGATTCTCGAGATCCTCACTACCTTGTTTCCGTCGAATAGGAGAAGGAGGCTCTTGTCATTTTATGGAGGCTTTGCTTATCCCCTATAAATAGGAGATCTATGGAGAACCTTTGGGGGCACTCGGTACCTTCCCTTCATCTTGCAGACTACCCTCTGGTGCCATGTCGTCTGAGAATTCTGGGTCATCATCGGGGGAGCCTTCCCCCAAGTGTGCTTACTTCCAGAAGGAAACTCTTCCAACACCGGGTCTGTCCACGACCGGCGATGTCACGTCCCGAACCGATAGTAGTAGAACACATTGCTCGGAACGTGGCATCGATGCAATTGTGTCAATCAGAGCAAACATAAGGCACAATATGACTAAACAGAACATAATTTCATTAAAATTCTAAGTATAAGTTTATTACAATTTGACTCAAACTAATAGACTCAAAAAAAAGGAAATTACAAGAGACTCTCCACTAACTAGACTAGACACAATACACAAGATAAAAGGGTTCTTCTAAATTGCCTGAGTTCTCTTCACTCTTGCCCTTACCCATCTTGATCGTACTCGTATTCATTATTACCTGAAAAATATGGGAAAAACACTAGGTGAGCGAACGCTCAGTAGGTCTTATATCTCTTGAACCAAGCTAACTTTAAGTAATTAATGAATTAACATGAATATGCAGGTCATGCAAAGGCACATAATAATCAAGAACTATAATGGCAAGAGATAGGACAACAATTAAGAGATAATTTCAAGAACAATCATGAGGAGATAATGACAAGTATTCCAATAAGGTACTCGCATTCACAAGTGCATATCATGAGAATATCATTGTAGGATTGGCCATATGTATATATAAATTCTAATATTCGAGTTGTGAACATGTCAATCATTTGTGAAAATGTCATAGATCAATCTTACTTTTTATTGGTGCAATGTCACACATGATCAATCATAAACTAGCACATATTTGGGCTTTGCCTCAACCATGGGATCAGATTTGGACCCCGTCATTTTTGTTCTAGCATTGAGTGTCAAGTTTTGGGACCCATAGCCCCATTTAAGTTTTAAACCAATTCCACATCAATTAATGGCCAAAAGAGTTCCAAGAATCAAGCATCTAGTAAGATAATTGAGAATATCAAGGACCTTTGAGGCTTCAAGGATATAGACATGAACTTAGAAGGATTATCCATGAAAACCCACGGTAAACAGGAATCTGGGATAAATTGGCGTCCACTCAAGCCGCCACTACTTATAGAATTCGCGTCCACTGCGGTGGTCGCTGATTTTGTGAATAGTAAGGCATGAAGGGATTTCACGTCCACTGTACTGGACGCTAATTCCAATATGGCGTCAACAGTATTGGACGCTAATTCCAGACAGTGATAGGACTCTCTCACAGAACACCAGAACACAACGCTCCATGATGGCTAGGGCGTCATATTTCTTCAGAGTGACATGACTAATATGGTTTTTAGGGTTTTTAGGGTACAACCCGCTCAGCCACCTTGAGGGATTCCAAGACTAGCGAAGACTTACGGAGGCCTTAGAGAAAGAAATTCTCATCCGGCGGAAGGAATATCCGACGGAGGGTCCTTCAATCTCCAAGAATTTAGGTGTCAACGTGAAAACTCGTGAAACAGGGACTCCATCTCGACCATGAGATAGTAATGCCGAAAGACCTGCGGTATAGGTCAAAACACGATGGAAACTGTGAGATAAGGAATTCACGTCAATCTAGGAAGGCGTCAATTAAAGAATAAGCGTCTTCTTAAGGAGGCGCCAATTCTTGAATTAACCATGTTTTTATAAAAATTAACTAAATTGGCGTCACTGCATAGAGGCGCCAGTTTATTAATTAGCGTCCGAGGTCCAGACGCTAATTCGATTAATTTCCAGATTATTAAATTTAACAAATTACTCAAGATTTCGCGTCTCTTTGAAGATGCGCTATTTAATAAATTCACGTCTGGATGAGCAGACACTAATTCTTCTTGATTACATGCTGGTAAGCACCGGGCATGTACGCTTTCAGATATAGTGCACTGTTCATTTCTTTTTTAAGGAACACGAATAGTAGCACTTGGATTTTTATCAAGAATTTCAAGAAACTGAAGACCTGATAATCTAGAGAAAAATACAAGGATTCAGTAAATATGCACATCATGATTTTATTAAGCATGGTCTAATACTTATTGATTTTTAAACATTACTAGATTAATTAATTATCTAAAGAAATTAGCGTCAAAGCAGTAGACGCTGATTAATTTGCATCAGGGGTCTCGACGTCGATTCAAGAATCTGCATTAGTGTATGAAGACGCTGATTAATTAGCGACCACTGTACTCGTCGCTAATTCATGTTCATACCGAAAACGGTTCCGATCGTTACAAATCCCAGTTTGCATGCAATATACGAGAAAAATAGCTAGCAGGAAGGTTCATGGATGAAGTATACATGCTCTATTATCTAGCATGATGATTTATTTACAGTTTGGCTTGAGAGATTACCTACCTTATGACGCTTTAACGGACGAAGGGGAAGAAGGAACGTTGCAGACGAAGAGGAAGAAGTCGGATTCAGAACGAGGAAGTAGAAGGAAGAAGAAGAGGAAGAAGCCAGTCGCTTCTTCACAGGTTCTCTGAAACCAATGCCGCAACACAACAGCAGTAGCACGAACCAGCAACAGTAGGAGCACGATGGCTCTGCCATCGCATGGGGGTTCTTATTTATAAGGTTTAGAATCTTAGTAGATTCCTATGCGAATTAAGAGTCCTAGTTTGCTAAAACTTCCTAGTTTGATCTATCCTTCGGCCGCTATCCTGGTTTCGACCGCAGAGCCCCTAATGCACCCATGCAACCTTCGAACGGGTCATGGGCTTTACGTGGAAGCCCATTAACTGTTGGGTGTAGGACTTTTTAGGACTACTGGAGGGGGTATCTTTAGGGTTGGCGCGACACCCTAATGAAGGTTCATCATTTTTACTGTGTCAAGGGGGTGTTAGAGCTCGCCCCCGACCTGTACCGCCCCAAAGGCGATGAATGAACCTATGTACCTCCCCCCGAAGCAATAAAAATCATCTTTTTGTTACTTCTTTTTTTCTTCATGGGCTGTTGATGGACCCTGTCTCTTGCCTTCTTTGATATCTACTCGATTCTCTTTTGTTGGCCTACCGTGAATAAGCCCAAACTTCCTTGTGACGCTTGAGTTCCTTGAGGAAGGTTGAACGTCGTTGAAGGGAAGTAACTTGTCGTTGCCTTTTTAGGGAGGGTGATCCCTCTATAAATAGTAGGCACGTAGGGGTCCGTCGAAGCACACGTTACCTCTTACTTCCCGTCCATTTTCGCTTCCTTGTAGTTATGTCTCAGCAAGCTGCTAGCTCTTCCGTGGGGGTGAGCCCCCCAAGGGCCCCTATCCTTCCACCGACACCCCAATAGGGTATGATCCCCCTCCGACAGGACTGGGGAGCGAGCCCCCCAAGGGTCCCTATCCTTTCATCGACGTCCCAATAGGGTATGATCCCCTTCCGACAGGACCTGTCAAGCAAGACCAGGACAACGAGGATTTCCTGTGGGGTTATCAAGAGGGCTTCCTTCATGGGTGGAGATCTGCGTTGGCGTTGGTCCCTTGCTTTCGAGATGACGGGGGATTGCTTTGGCCCTCCAATTACTCATATAATTCTAAGGATGATGATTGACGCCCCTTGTACCTTTCTTTCATAAATAAAAGGAATTTCCTTCTTCCTTCGTTTTGTCCTTGGATGTGTTTGCTCTTGGTCCCTGCTTTTCCTTCGAGTGCTTTATCCCGATAGCCATCATTGCTAGGACTTGTTCATGGCCAGGTTAAGCCTGAGATGGGCTTTAGGGACGAGACATCACATTTATAGGTAGCTTTTATAAAGCAACTCTTAATGTCTTCAAAATGAGCATTTGTCTATCTCGTAGGGTAGACTAGGTTGGTGCTCATTTCTCGAGACTGGATGGCCACTTGTGTTTTCGAGGGGAGTGTGCATCCTTCTCCTAACGAGGAGAGGATTATAGCTCGCCTCTTGGAGGCTGAGTAGTCATCATGATTTCCGAGGGGAGCATACATACTTCTCCTGAAAAGGAGAAGATTATTGCTCACCTCTTGGAAGCTTGGAAGTCACCCTTGGCGATTTTGGAGGTTAGCATACTTTCATCTCCTGAGGAGGAGAGGATTATTGCTTGCCTCTTGGAGGCTAGGTAACCACCATGATTTTTGAGGGGAGCGTACGTCCTTCTCTTGAAAAGAAGAGGATTATTGCTCACCTCTTGGAGGCTAGGTAGCCACTATGATTTCTGAGAGGCGCGCTCGTCCTTCTCCTGGAAAGGAGAGGATTATTGCTCGCTTCTTGGAGGCTGGGTAGCCACCATGATTTTCAAGGGGAGCGTACGCCATTCTCTTGAAAAGGAGAGGATTACTGCTCGCCTCTTGCAAGCTTGGAAGCCACCCTTGGCGATTTTGGAGGTGGGCGTACGTCCGTCTCCTGAGGAGGAGAGGATTATTGCCTTCTCTTGGAAGCTCGGAAGCTACCAACTGTTGAACCTGGGACACGACTCATTAGTGTTGGAGATGGGTTAAGGAGACGGGAAGGAGCAACTATGTCCATTCATTGATAGAACGTTCTAAGATTTACAGAATTCTAGGTGTGTGGAACTTCTCGCCCATCTAAGGTTGATAGCCTATACGCACCTTTGTCGAGCATTTCTGTTAGCCGGTATGGGACTTCCCAATTTAGGGCTAGCTTTCCTGTGGCGGCTTTGGGGTAGGAGACACTAGCACAATACAATACAAGGTCGTTAGGGAGGAGGTGACGCTTTCTGACTTGGGCATTGTAGTATTACGCTAGCTGCTGTTGGTAAGCAATCAGTTTGACCCAAGCACGATCCCTTTCCTCTGTCAGCAGGTCCAAATTTTCCCGCATTGCTTGACTATTCATTGCCTCGTCGAATTGGCTAACCCTCAGTGATTGGTTAGAGATCTCGACCAGTATGATGGCTTTGGCTCCGTAGGCTAAGTGGAAGGGCATTTCTCCTGTGGTCGCCCGAGCAATGGTCTAGTGTGCCCATAGGACGCTTGGGATAGAATCCACCCACGACTCACCTACTTGCTCAAGGCGGGTCTTAATGCCGTGGAGGAGGGTCCAATTAGCATTCTCCACTAAGCTATTTGCCTGGGGATGGCCTACTGAGGTATAGTGGTTCCAGATCCCTAGTTCCGAGCACTTCTCTCGGAAGATAACACTGGCGAACTACTTTCCATTATCGGTGGTGAGAACGCACGGGATCCCAAACCGACAGATAATACTGTGCAAGATGAACTTCCAAGTCGCTTCGCTTGTGATCTTCTCCAAGGGCTCTACCTTGAACCATTTGGTAAAATAATCTATGGTGACAATGAGAAATTTCTTCCTCCCTTGGGCTTCTAGAAAGGGGCCCAATATGTCTACCTCCCAAGAAGCAAATGGGCGAGGCTCCGTCAGTGCGTACAACTGTGTTGTTGGCTGGTGGTGCAAGTGTGTAAATTTTTGGCACTAGGGGCAGCTCTATACGAAGTCAAGATAGTCTTTCTGTAGAGTGGGCCACCGATATCCTTGTCGAATCAAGCTCCTGGCAAGGGCTCGTCCTTCGATGTGACTTTCGCAAAGGCCTTCATGGACTTCACAGATTTCTTGTTTAGCCTCGGTGGGGAACAAACACTTTAGTAGTGGAGCGGAGAGCGACCGTCTGAACAGTCACCCGTTGACCACTGTAAAGTACACCGCTCATGCTCGTACGCAGCGGGCCTCCGAGCGGTCGTCAGGGAGATGTTGACGTAGGAGGAAGTCGAGGATGGGCTCGTAATCGATGGCGTTCACCTATGGATCAAGCTCTTCAATGCTCGGTGCTCGTACCTCCTCCACCAATACCGCCCTCGAGTTCATGACAGAAGTGGAGGGTGCTAGGCGGGAGAGAGCGTCTGCTCGAGCATTCTCGGCTCTCGGGATATGGATCATCTTGAAGCAGGAGAAGCCCACAGTAGCCTCCTTTGTCTTCTGGAGGTACTTAATCATTGCTGTCTCTCGGGCCTCAAACTCCCCACGAACTTGATTGGCAATGAGAAAGGAGTTGTTATAAGCCCGAAGATTGGTAGCTCCGAGATGCTTGGCCATGCGGAGGCCGGATAGCAAGGCTTCCAATTCGATCACGTTGTTGGTGGCCGAGAAGTTGAACCGAAGGGCATATTGTAGCTCTGCTCCTTCTGGCGACAAGAGGACTAGGCATGCTCCGCTGCCAGTTGCGCAGGAGGACCCATCCACATAGAGCTCCCATACAGGTCTAGGGGACTGCTCGGACATTCCCTCCTCAGGGACTATACACTCGGCGACGAAGTCCTCTAGTGCCTGGGCCTTGATAGCTTTCCTCGAGCGAAAGTTGATGTCGAATTCTCCCCGCTTGATGGCCCACTTGATGAGCCTTCCCGAATTGTTAGGGCTCTGGAGGATCTGACGTAAGGGCTAGTCGGTGAGGCCCGTTATTGTGCGGGAGAGAAAGTACAATCGTAGCTTGCGCACGACCGTCACCAGGGCGAGCGCGACTTTTTCTGTCCACGAGTACCGAAATTCGGGTCCTTGAAGAGCTCGGCTAACGTAGTAGACCGGCTTCATGGTTTTGTCATCTTCTCGGGCGAGCACTGCACTCAATGTGCTCAACGTCACGGACAAGTATAGGAGCAACTGTTCCCCATCGCAGGGTTTGGAGAGGATTGGAGGTGAGGATAGGTACAATTTCAGGTCCTCAAAGCCCTGCTCCCATTCCTGATCCCAATCCACCAATCCCCTTTTCTCTAGCAACTTATTGGCCTACTTAATGAGCCAGAAGAAGGGGAGACATCTCTCAATGGCTCTGCACAAGAATCGGGTGAGGGCTGCCACTCGGCCAATGAGGCACTGCATGTCCCTTACCCGTTCTAGCCGCTTCATTTCTAATACTGCTTAGATTTGATCAAGATTCGATTCGATCCCTCGGTGGGTTACCAAGAAATCGAGGAACTTTCCCAACCTGACTCCGAATGCGCACTTGCTCGGGTTGAGCTTCATATTATACCTTCGGAGCGTCGCGAACATTTTTTCCAGATCCTCCAGATGCTCGGCCGCGCATAGGCTCTTAACGAGCATATCGTCGATGTAGTCCTCCATGTTGCGGCCGATCTGGGCGTCGAACATGCGATTGACGAGACGCTGGTACGTAGCTCTGACGTTTTTCAAACCGAATGGCATGCGCGTGTAGCAATAGAGTCTGTGATCAGTAACGAATATGGTCTTGTCCTGGTCGGGCTTATGCATGCTGATCTGATGGTACCTGGAGTAGGCACCCAGGAAACTCAACATTTCACGTCCGACCATGGCGTCGACCAGCTGATCGATCCGCGACATTGGGAAGTTGTCCTTGGGAGTGGCTTTGTTGAGGTTCGTGTAGTCCACGCACATACGCCACTTCCCATTGCTCTTGGGAACCAAGACCACATTGGCTACCCAGTCTGGGTACTCGGGGGGGGGAGGAGTCTTGAGCGCAACTTCTTGCTCACCCGCTCCTTTACGATTGCCTGTCGCTCGGGGTTACAACGCCTCCTACATTGGTGAACCCGACGGCAGCTCGGATCCAGCTTTAGCTGGTGAGTTATGATTTCTGGCAGGATCTCGGGGAGCTCATCTTTGGACCAAGCGAACACGTCTTGGTTTTCAACCCAGAAGCACTTGTAGACTTTTTTCTCTTGCTCGGACAACATGGAGCCAATGCGAAGAGTCCTGCTTGGATCTTCCCCCACTTGGATGAGGTAGAGGTCCTCGACTGACGTGCTTTGCTGGGCCCGTGATCCTCCATTCTGGCTTTCTTCTCAGGGGGAGTGTCTTCGTTTAGCCTTTTATTGGTGGAGATTAAATAACACCTTCGTGATTCCCCCTGATCGCCTCGGACTTCCCCCACCCCGTGAGGTGTGGGGAACTTTAGCTTTTGATGGTAGGATGAGGGAACGGCCCTTAATATGTTTAGGATTCCTTACCTGATTATGGCATTATACCCGGTCATTCCGCGCACGACTATAAGTCGGCCAGAAACGTCACGTCCCGGGGGGCAATTTCAAAAGTGATCGGAAGGGAGATGCACCCCTCGGGGAGGACGGTAGTGCCAGAAAACCCATACAAGGGTGTGTGCAGTGATGTTATGTACGTCAAATCCACTTCCATGAGGAGAAGACAGTCGTAGAAAATCACATCGGGTCTGCTTCCATTATCCACAATGATTCGTCGTTCAGGACATTGGTTGATAGTTGCGAAGACCACAAGAGCGTCAGAGTGGGGAGTGGTTACGCTCGCCAGATCATCGTCCAAGAAGACAATCGGATCCTTAAGGCGGTCAGGAGTGGTGGAGTTGCGGCGGCCCTCGTCGCCGTAGTCTGCTTGGTTAATTCTGGACGTGTATTTCTGACATCTCCTAAAATTGTTTCCTCCCGATGCCGACCCTCTGGAAATTATCATCATCTCCTTCCCATTGGGTCAGTTGTCGATGGGGGGAGGAGTCTATTCCTTATGTAGCTTTTCTGCAGCCTCAGCGACGAATTTGTCGAGGAATCCTCGCCGTACCAAATCCTTGATCGCGTCCTTCAGCTGGACGCAATCAGCGGTGTCTTGTTCGTGGTCGCGATGAAAGCGGCAGTACCTCCTCCGGGTCCTGGATCTTGGGTAGGACTTCATCTTTGGGGGCCACCGGAGGTAGGGCTCTTCACAGATCTCCATGAGGATCTGCTCGGGCTGGGCCGTCAGAGGAGTGTATTAGTATTGGCCCCTGTCCTTTGCCCCTTGCTGGTCATGACGCTCTCGGTCGCATCACTCGCATTTGCTCCTCCCCTCTTGCGGGGAGTTGGCGGCTCTCTTGCTGTTAGATTGACTAGTCCCAGCCATTTGGATCAATGCCGTATTGTTCTCCTCGCAACTGGCGTGCTTCTGGGCCAGGGCGAGGAGGTCCATCAAGGTCGACAGGACCTCTACCCCGAGTGATCATCGGAGGATGAGGTCCTGAGTTCTTTGCATCAGGGCGGTCGTGGCGATGTTGACGTCGTGGCGATGTTGACGTCGAGGCGAGGGATGCGAAGGACCTCTTTCCGAAAGTGGGACACGTAGTCCCATAGGCTCTCTTCGTGACGGAGAGCAGAGTCATCACTGACTTGGCCTCTTTCCGATAGCCGATGAAGTTTTTCTTGAACAACTTCTTCAGTTGCTGAAAAGTGGTGATGATTCTGGCGAGCAAAGAATCGAACCAGGTCCGAGCATTCTCCCGCAAGGTGATGAAAAACGCCAAGTATTTCACAGCGTCCGAAGCCCAGTGGAACACTAGGTTCGATTCGAAGCTGTGCATATGGTTGGTGGGATCGGAGGTGTCGTCGTATGGGGTGAATGATGGCAGCTGAAACTTCGGGGGAATGGGGGCCTCCATGATCTCCCTGGAGAAGGGAGCGTGGAGGTTTGTGTCGTCGTCGACGAGCCCCAAAGTCTTGGCGGTCTGGAGGATATCATTTAAGTACTGGACCTTTCCCTCCGGTTCTCGTTCCACCTCCTCATAGAGCCACAACCGTTGCGCCATCTCTGGGTTGGAGTGGAGCAGACTGCAGGGTTGCAATGCGGGCAAACTATGCGGGCGTTGAGACTGCGCGGCAGAGATGTGGGAGGGTTCACGCACTTGGTGAGATTTTGCCACGGTGGGCCCCCCTCCATTTTGGCGAAGCTCCGTCGGAGCGCGGTCCTGCCCCGCAAGCAGATTGAGGATGCCCTGCCATAACTCCATCAATGCCTGGAGTTGTCGCCACATTTCTACTAGTTCATCGGCGGTGGGGTTGTGGGTGGCAGAGCCGCGAGGTAGTAGAGTTGGGGAGGATGCCTCTTGAGATCATCGTCGAGAACTCGGAGCTTGTGAGATCCCTGAACTCGGTTGCTAGTGTTGCGATAGCTTCCACGGGGTGCCATGGCTTCTTGCTCAATTCCCACATATGACGTCAAAAAGTGTAGAGGTAGGAAAGTGGTCCCTAGTCCTCGTATCACATTTTTGAGATTTGTTTGTTGGGGAAGATCGACAAGCCACCAGTGGAAGCCTGCAAACACTAGAGAGATGACGTTAGAAGGAGCCCTGGGTGCTATCCCATGGGACAACCCTCCGGTGCTTAAATTAGCGATGCACTTTGGAGAGGGCTATCAAGAGGAGAAAGGGAAAAGAAGGCTTAAGAACGGAGAGGACAAGCATGTGTGTATGAATAAGGGCTCCCAGAGTACTCGGAGAGCTTGGAGAGTGCTCAGAGCGCGCGCTCTACGTGCCTCTGTTTCTGTATGTCAGTGTATGCCCCCCCTGTGCGTCTAATTGGGGGTCTATTTATATGGGTTGTCCTAGCGGTGAGGGCCCGTTCCTCAATGGGGAAAGGCGTAGGTCGTGGTGTAACGCTCTCTTGATCGTGGGGAGAGTTACCCGTTATGCACTTGCCTATTCGGGAAGAGGGCCCTTGTGGCGAGAATCTCGACGTTGTGGGTGTGACCTTATCCCTATCGTGGTAGGGTCTACAATGACGGAGGTAATGTTCAGCCGCTATCGAGTTCTTCGGTGCCTGGGACGCTCACATCAATCTTGCCTGTAGGCTAGTGAATCCTCCAGTTCGCGTTCCACCTCCTCATAGCGCCGTAGTCGTTGCACCATCTCCGGGTTGGAGTGGAGCAGACTGCGGGGTCACAGTGCGGGCAAGCTATGCGGGCGTTGAGACTGCGTGGCGGAGATCTCAGAGGGTTCACACACCCGACGAGATTTTTCCATGGTGGGAGCCCCTCCGTTCTGGGGAAGCTCCGTCGGAGCGCGGTCCTACCCCGCAAGCAAATTGAGGATGCCCTGCCATAACTCCGTCAACGCCTGGATCACCACATTTCTGCTAGTTCATCGGCGGTGGGGTTGTAGGGGGTAGAGCCGCGAGACAGTCGAGTTGGGGAGGATGCCTCTTGAGATCATCGTTGAGAACTCGTGGCTTGGTGAGATCCCCGGACTAGTGTTGCGATAGCTTCCCCGAGGTGCCATGGCTTCTTGCTCAATTCCCAAATACGGCGCCAAAAAGTGTAGAGATAGGAAAGTGGTCCCTAGTCCTCATACCACACTTTTGAGATTTATTTATTGGGGAAGATCGACAAGCCACCCGTGGAAGTCTGCAAACACTAGAGAGACGGCATCAGAAGGAGCCTCAGGTGCTGCCCCAGGGGACAACCCTCTGATGCTTAAATTAGCGATGCACTTTGGAGGGGACTATCAGAAGGAGAAAGGGAAAAGAAGGCTTAAGAATGGAGAGGACAAGCCTGTGTGTATGAATAAGGGCTCCCGGAGTGCTCGAAGAGCCCGGAGAGTGCTTGGAGTGCTTGGAGAGTGCTCGGAGCGGTAGGCGAAGGGTTCGTCTCTCTCTGCGTGCCTCTGTTTCTATATGTTGGTGTATGCCCCCCTGCGCGTCTAATCGATGGTCTATTTATATGGGTTGTCATGGCGTTGAGGGCTCGTTCCTTAATGGAGAAAGGGCATAGGTCGTGGTGTAATGCCCCCTTGATCGTGGGGAGAGTTATCCGTTATGTATCTGCCTATTCGAGAAGAGGACTCTCGGGACGAGAATCTCGACGTTGTGAGTGTGACCTCGTCCCTATCGAGAAGGGTCTACAATAGAGGAGGTAATGTTCGGCCACTAGGGAGTTCTTCGGTGCCCGAGACGCTCGCATCAATCTTGTCCGTGAACTAGTGAATCCTCTGTGGGTCTCAACCGGGTCGCCTGGCTTGGGCTGCAGACCGTCAAGTGACTTTTTTCTGACTTGATTGGGTCAGGCCGCCTTGGATCTGACGCTGTTGGGTCGCACTGAGTCTGACGAATTTTACCATCCTCAAGTTGCATTATCCTTTCAGGGGAAACATTGATACTATGATTTGTCCTATATTAATTCATGATATCCTTTTGAAAGGACTCTAGCCATAACTTCTTGCGTGCAGAAACATTTCACTCGAAACACGTTTATTCATCGTCACCGTCGTCATGATTGTAAGCCTTATTCTCATTAATCTTGGGGTCCGTTGGTTTGAGGTTTGTGTTTTTGGTGGGCTCTAATTGTTTGTCTGACGTCAGTTCTCAGCAAACTCGTCAATTATCTAGCGGTGGTAAGTTTAGATTCGACATGGTCCGTCAAAAATTTCATGAAATAAGTCGTGAGATGGAAAATTGCATTTTTGATTGCGAGTACAAGCTGATTCAATCTGGTAACATTCGAATGCTCTCGTACATCTTAGATGAGCGCAGAACATCCGTAGAAGTACGGAGGAAGCAAACTCGATCTCCGGTGGCATGCAATTCTGAACACGGCGTTGTGCATTGATGTACGGAAGAAGTAAAGTCGCCACCCTTATGGACTGTTTGGTTCGACTTTAGAAAGAGATTCCAGAGATTTCTGACATCATTAGAATTCCAACCAAATGAGTAACATTCATTTACACATTCCCCTCCCATAAATTTTGTCAGGAGAGAGAATACAATCTTGATTTTGGAGAATCCGCAAAAGCTCGCTCTAGGGAGTTTTTCATGGTTTCTGCATCCCATTAAAGGCGTTAACACCCTATTAAAAAGACAATAATCCTTGACTTTCTCTCTTTTTATCATAAATGTTGAGGTTAAATAGAGATGATGTGCACTTTCGCAACTCTGCACATTCGACGATGTGTCCATTTGCGCGCGAGTGACGATGCTGGCAGTCCTATCGTCAAATGTAATTCTAAACTTGTGAAAAACTCTATGACAAATGGGCCCTTAAAAAGATACGACATCTCTCTCTCTCTCTCTCTAATCAGATCAGACGGTCCAGATGAATGGGAGACTAAACTTAAATTTGGTGCTCTTTCTTCGAAGAATGGCGAGCCAATGAAGACAGAGACAACTGCTGGGGACAGAATTTCGCTTCGGCTTTATACACAAACAAGCGCTAATTTAAGTTGGACGGTGCTTAGTTTAAGGTTAACCCGCGGAGTGATCTGCACGTACATAGCATCTTTGACAGGTCGCTAGTTTTGCTCAACCGAGTCAACCCATCCCTCTTGTTGCTTCGAGATCAAGCATGTTTCCGTAGATGTCACACAAAGGACCTTCTTGAAACAGAAGATGATTGACAAGGGTGCAATTAAGTCTTCTCTTACTTTTGGTTTAGGGGTGCGTTGAACAAGACTACTTGTTCTGCAATGCATGTGCCTAAACACCGAGGGCTGCCTTGATAATCGAATAGGTGAATGGAGGATGACTTATTTGCCGGTGAGCGGGCGGTTTCGCCGGTGTCTGCGCTATTCGGGTTTGATTGGGCTCTGGTTAAGAGGGTCGAACCGGCCAAAAACTAGGTTTTTCTTAGATTTTCTCGTTTCAATGGTTGGGGTCGAATACCCTATTCATCTGGTTAAGACGAATGGCGTATTCGACCTTAACTCTACTCAATTATCAAATTCGCCTTAAAAGTATATATGTAGTTATGTACCTTCCGGAACTATAGTATTGTCTTTGTACGTAGACCCTTTTTATACACGGAGTCCTCTTGCCGATTCATTGGATGAGCCCACTCATCGGTTAGTTGATAATTATGCGTTCATCCATAAACTAGGTAAATGAAATTAACACTATGGTCTTTTGCATCAAATATTGGCCACCTCATAAAACATTCTCAAAACATATATAGTGGGCTCACCCATATGATAAACATGGGGAAGACGTTTGAGGGCATGTTTTGAACTCCTCCTAATTGAAAGGAATTTTTTCGGCTTTCATTAAGTTTAACATCTAGTTGGTTTGAGGAGTACTGGAGACTAGATTCTGGAAGTCACTCGGATAATCTCTTAAACTTTTAATTAGAAAGCTCCAAATTAGAGCTTCCTACATCTCTTTACTAGAGAAAAAAACAACTCCTCCTAGATCAATGAAAAGAAGCGGCCTAAGGTATAGGGTTTGAATCGTGTGGCTGTTCTAAGTCGGTTATGTATACTCTCACTCAATATTTTATATTTTGGAAGTAGAAACCAGAAAATTTTCAAAAAAAAAAAAACTTCTCCAAAACACAACCTAAAGGTTTACATGGACAGAGGTGTCACTTTGTTAGAAGTGTAAATTAACCCCAAAAAAAGTCCAAGATCGTTCCATCATCTAGAAATTCGAAAATCATGTGAATTAATAAAAAAAAGTCCAATATCGTTCCATTATCTGGAATTTTGAAAATCATTGCTTTGAAAAGAAAGATCGAATTTTATTTTCAATGAAAAGTGACCGGAAAATCGCATTCTGGGTGATATATGCCGACAGATTCGAATGTCCTCTGTCAACAGATGGCAAGGCAATCAATCGAAAGGACAGGGGACACCCCTTCCCCTTCCCCTTCCCCTTCCCCTTCCAGCGAGGCTTATATGGTGTCGTGTCGTCTGTGGTCCGTCGAGAGATGGGTCACATCACATCTATCAACAAATGGGCCAAACACGTCGATGGTTCACAATATCATGATTAACTCATGTAAAATATGAAATCATTATTATTTTTTCAATGTCATACCAATGCTAAGCGTATTTTTCTTCCGGCAATAAACTAGCGCTACCATTATAAAAAAAAGGGCGAAATTTACTAATTGCTCCTTGTCTTGGAAGTTCTACTGAATTCATTTTGTTTTGAAAGAATTGCAGAACAGGATCTTTCATGGAGTCTCTTGGGTATTCGTCATCAACATGAACTCTTCTTGTAGACTCCTGACGTTCCCGTGCGTTTGCTTACAGTAAAGCAGGTCACCAGCATAAATCTCTCACAGCAAAACATCTTCTTCTCCGTTTCATCCAATCAAATACTTCTCTTGCATTTACTTTGATCATATTGGATACTATATAGCGACGATTTCCTCATAGTTTTTCTCATCCTTACAAATTCGTAGTGTTTGCAGTTAATTTAGTGACAGATATATAGAGATGGGATTTGTTCTTAAGACCTCTCTAGTGATAATTGATTAGGATTTTTGTACAAAAATTATCATTAGAGGTGAATTTATAAATAAATCATTCTTAAAAATATATTAGCAGACATATCACTGGATTAATTTAAATAGTGCATATATGTCACTTAAATATGATTCTTTTATAAATTTTTAACAAAAAGAAGTGACATGTCTCTAAATAAACATGATATTTTTATACAATTTAAATTTACACAATTATATACCTACTAATATATATATTTTTTACTTTTTTTTACAAAACTTTTAGTTGTCCACTCATCGCAAATCATTCAAACACATGACACCAAGTAATTCATCCTCAATATCTGAAAGAAAGGGAAATTTCTTCACAAAAAATCCTACACTTGAGAAGAAAATAATTTGTACGTAGGCACGTCACGTCTGCACGGTCTTCTGCCACGAGATCCGATGGTTCCTTTTTTTTTAAAATTAAAATGAAAAATAGTGTATCTTCCACATAACTTCTCAATGTATATATATATATATATATATATATATATATATATATATATATATATATATATATATATATGCCTTCCTTTATGGCTGTTTCGAAATTCGACAATTGCACGTCAAGGTCGTTTAGAATGTTGTCAAATAATATAAAATATCACTTTTAAAAATTATAAAAAAATAAAGATTTCATCCCCCAATCTTGACTTTTGATGGTTTTGGGTTGAAAATTAAAATCCGTCAAAAATGGTGTCACTTGGGTCAACCCATTTCAAAACCCATTTTACAAGATTTAATGTTGTTCTACGGTATTTTACGGCATACCAAAAATGGCCTCTTAAATTCGATTACCTTGGTTGAAAAGAAAGTTTCGAAATATTTCACACTGAATTTATTATTATTCATGATTTTGCTACGACAAAGATCATGTAGACCCCACATTATTTTTCCTTGGAAAAGTAGGAATTTGCCTCTCTTCTTCATGTAAAGTACAAATGTCTCATTTGATGGGATATCAGTTTTCACATATATCCTAATGTAGTATCCTTTTTTGAGAATCAAACTCGGAAACTATTACTTCGTTAACTGAAAACTTTGTTTTATCCCTCCCTCCGAGCCAAAGAAATTGGCTATACATCTCTGCCGGTACATGATTGTTCAAGGCGTGCATCTTGTGAGGATTAAATTCAAAGCGTTGTTAGGGGTCGCCCTCTACAGTCGATTATATTTAGGATTAATTCCTCTGATCATTACATTTATCTATAACTTGTCACGGTCTCAAATTAACGAACACATCTCAAGACACTAGAAACAAGACCTTCAAAGTTATTGAAGTGCCACTTCCAGACCACTTTGATAATACGTTAGAATAAACTAACTTGAGTGGGCCAGGGGTGGGTTATTCCTTAGTTTTTATATTTGGGTTTTTGCATATATACTCTTGTAAAATTTGATTTTGTCAAATATATCTTTCATCGGAGCATATTATCGTGAATATTCTCGAAATGTGAGTAATGTCACGATTATGTCCTCGCCGTAACTCCCGTGTGTTTAACCCAAGTTAAGTGTGAGTCAAAGAGTAAGATTTTTGTATATATATCCCTGTAAAGTTTAATTTTGTCAAATATACCCTACATCTAACGACCGTAGATGGCATATTTTACGGAATATTCTCTTCCATCGACGGCACCAAAGTAAGGGGGTATAATCACAACATTTCTATCTAAATGAAGGATATTCATGATAATATACTCAGATGAGGGATATATTTGATAAAACTGAACTTTATGAGAGTATATATCTAAAAAATCTCTTTCATATTTTTATTTTGATGTCTATCCTACCCGAGGTCGGATAGGGTATTCTTGTGAGAGATGTGTAACGAGTTAATCTCGGGTTAAGAAATTTTACTCTATCTAACTCTGAGTGGTGTATTTCAGCTCTCAAAGTTGAACAACTCACCCATCCGTGAATAATGCATCTTAACTCGCCTTATTTCATTATCAAAGTGACCCAATAGAATAAGACGGGTTAGGATGAGTTATTCACGGACGAGTAAACTATTCAAGTTTGGGAGCCGAAATGTACCACTCATGGTCGAATAGGGTTAAGGCCCTTAATCATGAATTAATTTATTCCACCTCTCTCACGTGAATATCTTACGGGACCCGGATATGATAGGTCCCAAATTAAAAATATGAAAACTAGGAATAACTCACCCCGGGTTCACCCGGGTTAGCTTATACTGATCTATTATCAAAGTGGGCTGACCATTCTACCTAAAAAAGAGTAATTACAGAATAAATATATAATTGTAAGGGGTCAAAAATGAATGTTTAGGTTTAAAAGACTACTTTTTAGGAACGTAAATTGTTAAAGATAGTTAAAATCTAAAAACCTCAATTCAAAAAGGGCATCATGTTAGGGATTTCACTAATGTTGATGGGGGTGGGGCTCCATCCACGTGCAATCAGATGCACAAAAGCTGCAGCATCATCAGCGGCAAGGGGGGTTGCAGCTTGCACCTATCCTTTTGACGGTATTTGAGTGGGGGATGATTGAGATTGGAAGAAAAAGAAAAGCAGAAGCTTAAAGCTTTGGATTGGTAACCGTGGATTCGCCCAAATGATTACCCCTGCCCTGTTGTTGGCGAGTGGCCAAACCACACTGTGATCCGTAAACATATGGCCTTCCTCTTATTTATTTATTTATTTTTTTAGCGGGGGGAGGGGTGGTTTCGGAAGGTGGCAAAACACTGTGGTCCCTAAACATATGACCTTTGAGCTATGGCAGTTGGGAGCTCTGTTCAGTAATGTGTAATAAAAGCAGTACTTACTGTACACCCTTTCTTGCATCTCTTAAGTGTACAGTAGATTTTTTTTTATACTTTTAAAAATGAATTGACGTCGGACTCTATGCAAAGTACGTATTCACACAAGTCATATCATGATTAAATAGTAAAAAATAAAAATAAATAACAATAATAATATATTTATTTATTAATTTTAATAAGACACATAAAATTAATTTTATTAAGAATGAAAAGCAGAATGGGGGGGTTAAAAGTCACAAAAAAGAACATGAGGTTATGGACCAGATGAAGGGCAAGACCCTTCTTACGATGCAAAGGTCAGCCCAATGAAAGAAGAAAATCTGCGTTGTAGGACTATACATCAAATACAATATAAGCCGAGAGAAATAACCTCTAATATTCACAAAGAGAAGCGATCGCAAGAAGTAGTACGGTGAAGCAGGGATCAAGGATCAAGTCCCGAGCGACAGGGGCAACAAGTTTCTTCATCATCTTTTTTTTCCTATCGTTCTCCTTCGGTGAGTAATCTCCAACCCAAGTCTTGTGTGTTGCAAGAAAAGTATTATCATCCAGAGAATTTTGATTGTGAACGGCTTGAGGGATAAATGAGACAACATTAAAACATTGAGAGTACCAATGAAAGAGTGAGTGTCAGTTGGACCCCTTAACATTTGATTCTAAGACTTTTGTAAAAATATAACTGAAGTTGAATCCACTAGTGGGCAAGCAATAGAAGCAGTGTGAGGAGGACTCATAGGCTTTGGGGAGTGAGTCCGAGGAATAGACATGCAAATGTTAACTATACCTTTACAATTGGGGTGAGAGATGTACTTCTGACGATCCGAAGATGTTGTTGAAAAACTAACAATCGGAGATGATGAGTCCGATGGAATCAATGTGGGATCCTAAACATCTTCAGAAGAAGTAGCACCAACAACAAGAGTAGGCACATTGGCAACTTACAAAGTCTCACTAGGAGTGGGCGATCTATGCCTATCTTCATGACTGACCAGAGCAATGGTGTCCATAAGTACATCGATAACTTGTAAAGCTTTGTTGAGAGAAGGGGCATTAGGCGCAGAAGAGGCAACATGAGATATAAACGGTTCATACATGTAAGAACATAGTACGTGAACAAGAGCATGCATTGTACCAACATGTGCATTCGATGTTGGGTTAGGACAGGTGGACAAATTTGAAGGCATAGTGGGCATATTAGGTTGCGAGATAGGAAGAACAGTCGGTGCTAAAACTAACGTGGAGGGTGTTGCTGTAGCAGAACACCTGTGGCGATATGGTCACCAGGATAAGAGACTATGTTATGGGTAGCAAAATCCATGGTAGAACACACAGGAATTTGAGTGAAGGCTTCTGCTCCATCAGGGGAAAGAACATTGCAATTAAGGGTTTCATCCTTGTTATCTTGAAGAGCAGAAAAAGAGTTTTTCACCAGGATCTAGAGCCAAGAGGGAGAGCCTTCCTAAATGTGGGTATTGTCTGCTTGTCAACGAACCAGGCGCCACCGTGGTTTGAGGAGAGGAGCATGAGGAGGAGGAGGTACAATAGGGTGGGCATCAAAGCAAGAAAGATCAACCTCAAGGCGCATATCAGCAGGCGACGGAGGATGACCATGGAAACACTCCTAAGTCTTTTTACAAGAGTCCTCGTTATGTCTTAAGAGGCGGCATGCAGAGTAGAACAAAGGGAGATATGAGAAGATGACCAATTACCATCCTCCTCTGTTCGAGAATCTAATCCATATGTGATTGGGAGGGGGCTCTGTGACGTCCAATTCCATGCACACTCTCACTGTAGTAGTATTAGTAAGGTTTAAGGTGTTGTGGTGAATCTTCAACACAAATTCGAGATTACTAGCAATCGTTTGAAGTAGTGGCCCCTAATAGAAAGTAGCGGGCAAACTGGGAAGCTCTGCCCACACTGGGGCAACCATAGAATCGGCAGATATGGAGAAGTCGATCACCTATTTGAAGAACTTGAACAAGCATCCCTGGACAAATAAAAATTCCCGGAGTACAACTGTAAATAATCTTTTTAACTCTGAAAATAGAATAACAGGTGTCTTGGATTAAGAGCACTGGAGATAAATTCCTTTTTGAACTTGCATCTTGCAAATATTATGCACTCTGATGTCCTGAAAGGGGGGTGACCCTGCGGGGGGTGCAAATAATCACCACAAAGTCAAGGGGAGCCAATGTTTTTTGGATTTCCTCTAATGCAAAAAAGGCTACTAGGGGATGGATGAAGAGTTGCATAGGAGGGGGGTGTTAGTAGCCGGGCACACCCTAAAGGGGGATGAATAGGTGTGCCTTTGAGAAATAATCAAGTATTAAAACTTTCCTAGGTTGCATAGCGGAATATAAAGAGAGATTATGTAACCAAACCACAAGAGACACGAGATTTATATTGATTTGGTCAGCCCTGTGGCTTCCCTACGTCCAGTCCCCTTGTAACTCACCTGAGATATTTCACTAACCTTTCGTCAAAGATTACAATCGCTGTTTTCCATGGCCAGCTCCCTAGCTGATCTTGCAGAATTTAGTAGATCCTAGTGATTTTTCAGGAACTACCAACCCAACTGATTTTGGTTAGGTCTCAACCAACCAATAGTCACTTCCAGTGACTTAGTTTTTCTAGAGATCTCGCACCAACTAGCCTCCCAAGGGCTAGTCATTTAACTAATTTCTACGGTTTAAGCAAACCAACCAGTCACACATAGTGTTGATTATATCGAGCAACTAATGCTCTTACCAACTATCCTTCGAACAGAACAAAAAAAGTAAATATAAATAATTGAAATGAATGAAAGAGGAGGAGAAAAGTAGAATATCGTTACAACATAATATCCTCCTCTTTAAGACTTCCTAAGATGAAGAACATTAAGGATGAGCTTTGAATGCAGTGAAGTTATTCTGGTCATTGGAGCGTAGGAAGTAGGATGCTGAGATCACTTTGATTGCAGGGGAGCGTTTGAATACTTGATCGTTTGTTGCTTTAAGCGTTCTCTTTTGTTGCAACACTCTCTAGGTATTCATAGGATGAAAAGTTGGTATCCGTTAGATACATCATCCTTCAAGAGTCGGAGCTCGACTTTCGGGTCATGGAGATTTGTATGAACCTTTGGACTTGAACTCATTGTAAAATGTTAAGTCTTTGTCCAGCTTGTCCCGGTCTTGTCCATTTAGTAGGTAGAGTAAATATCCTGTTGTAGAGCTGCATCTGTCAATTTCATTCCCTCTTGCATGCTTATCCATCTCTCTGTCTTCCCTTGGTCGTATGGCTTGCAGGTTTACTAGAAATATTTCTACCATGCAGACCTTTAAATATGATGTGAGATAAAGTAGGAAATTTGAATTTTGAGAAGATTAAAAATAATATAAATTTCATACTTTTTGTTATAAGAGACAACATACTTTTGAATACGTAGTAAAATACATTATATGACATGCTTTCATAGTACGTGAGTATATTCAACCGATACTGAGCAATTAATACAAGTGTGTAATACACATTATATCTACTAAAAAAGTATCCCAACAGATACAGAGTAATAAATGCATATGGAAGAGCAGGTCAAGTGGTCAAGCATGCTTTTCCACATAGGATATTTATCATTGAGATGTATGTAAGTATAAGGAAGTTGTCTACTTCATTTTGCGTAAAACTGTATTCTTTAGAATATCTTACGTTCATTCTTTAGAGGTGAATATTATGAAATTATTTTCTTATTTTATGATTTTTACACAGTTCACCAGAAGTAAGTAGCCTTTTCATTTCAATATCTTAGTAAAATTATTTACGTGCATGGTGTTGTAGCACGTAAGTATTCTGTCAGTGCTATACAATGCACTTTGTCATTTAGTGTGATCAAAGAGTCAAATGTAATATTTGTGGACCACTTTTGTGTAAAACCATTTTAATATTAATATACTTTTAAAGAGAAGAGGCAAACTATCACCTTTTCATATAGTAAAGTGCATTACACCTTAGTTTTGTCATTTTTCATTAAGGTGGAGTATTAGGGTTCATTTCGCCTTTTCAAGGAAACACAAGTGATTATTTTGCCTTGTCAAGATTTTGTCATTTTGCATTGAGGCGAATGCTTCAGTCTCGCTTCACCTCATTAAATATTTTTATTATTTTCTTTTGAGGTGAATGTTTCAGTCTCGTTTCGCCTCATCAAGTAATTTTATCGTTTTGCATTGAGGCAAAATAGATTTGCCTTATGAAGGTGTTGAGGTGAATGTTTGATGAGGCAAAAGCATCAGCTAAGGCAAATACTTCGCCTTTTCAGTTTACTGAGTCGAATACTTCACCTCTCAGAGTTTTGTTATTTTGTATTGAGGCGAAGTACTTCAGTTAAGGCGATTACTGTTAGCGCAACAAGAGTGATATAGAAAGGGGGGGGGGATGAATAGATCACTCCAAATTTGTAAAAACATAGGCGGAAAATTAATTCTACTGCTTACGCCCCTCCTGAACCCGCACACAGAGAAATGCAAACGCAGTCACCAAACAAGACAGTATAAGTAAATGAGAATGAAGAACTGATCACATGGAAGCAAAGAGACAAGCAGATGGAGAGCGCAGATAATAATAGCAAACCACAGAGGAGGCACTCGGTTTTTAGGTGGTTCGATTGCAGTCCGCAATCTACATCCACCCCTCACTCCAACTAGAATGAGGATTCCACTAGACAATGCTAGAACACTGCAGACTCAGTCTGCGAACAACATGCTGCCACACAGCTTGAACAACCAAGGGAAACAAATCCCTCAACCAAGCTCTGCTACCCACAGAGCTTGAAACCTGTTCCAGCTACCAGCTAGAACAGAACCGGAGACACCTCTCCCTTCCTCCACACACCGGAGGGAACCTGCTAATGACAACATGTCACTAGCAACACCAGAGATCACCGATCTCTCTTCCTCTGCAACCCAGAGGGAAGTCGGAGTAACACTCCCTTCCTCCACACACCGGAGGGGAACCAATTCGAATCAGAAGAATGAACAAAATAAAAAGAAAACAAAATAGAAACAAGGACCAACGAAGAAGCAGTCGGTTCTGAAACCAATACAAATGTAGCTTCAAAGGAAGCAATTCATCAAACCACAGACACTGCTCTCTCTCTCTCTCGAACATACTCCTCTCAGATCTGGACAATATGGAACTCTCTGCTCTTTTTCCTTTCTGGATCGTGCAGTCTCACACAAATGGCTTCTGCCTTTTCTTTTCACGATCACACTTCTACTGAAGGACGAAGCTTCATATTTATAGCAGATATTAGGCGTGTGGCTTCCAGGTTCCCGCCCAAGAACTTTTTGCCAGATCATTTGAATTTCGACCACATGGCAGCATCCTGACTGGGTTGCCATCCACGTGTCATGTTCCTGGTTTCTTGGATCACGTGCCAGGTGCCAACCTCGGATCACGTGCCTAATCATCAGCCTGAATCGCCTACAGACAGAGACAGAAGGAATGTATATACTTAGTTAGTTTAGGCTATTAACACGAGTGTATATACTTCAGAAACAACAACTGAGTAAGTGTGTACAACGTGAGAGAGTGTATAGACTTAATGAATAAGCGCATGTGAAGGCAGTGTATAGACTTAATGAATAAGCTCATGAATGGCAGTGTACAGACTTAATGAATAAGCGCATGAATGGCAGTGTATAGACATGTGATGAACAATGCATGAACTAGCCTTACCAATGTGTAGACTTTACATTGTTCAGCCACTGTATAGACTTCACGAAGCGTAACCAGTGTACAGACTTGGAACGAGTGTGCTGTGAGCACTGAAGACTCAAGTTATAACAACCGAATGTATAGAGTTGTGGTCGGACAACCCAATGTATAGACTTGAAGCATGAGGCCAATGTTCAGACTTTGATGCCCAACAACGATGTCAAGACTTCGACAAGCTTGAGCCAGTGTATGGACTTTGCGAGAGTGAGACGATGCATGAGACGCTGAAGGATCGATGTACAGACTCTGAATGTGAAGGCAGGCTGTATAGACTTTAATTGCTTGAAGCGATGTACAGACTTGGTGAGGCTCAAGTAGTGTACAGACTTGTGAAGGCTTCAGCGTTGTACAAACATGGAAGTACCACAATGGATGTATGGACTTGATGATCCACTGTGGATGTATGGACTTGAGTGAATGAAGCCGATGTATAGACTTGCCGATTCGAAGCCACTGTACAGACTTTTAAGAATAGTTCAATGTATAGTCTTGAAGCCCCTGAGCTAATGTTTAGACTTCACGCTGTACAGACTTTGAGCTTTGATCGTTTGAGCAGTATGCAATGTACATGCTTAGCGATGTATAGACTTGGCCAGGAAAGCGTAGGGAAATGTATGAGTGTATAGACTTGGCCAAGCGTAGGAAAAGATGTGGAGTGTACAGACTTGGTGAAACAAAGTCCAGTGTATAGACTTCAGTTAGAAGGTGCCCGATGTACAGACTTGAAGATGATATGCCAGTGTACAGACTTAATGATATGAACACTAAGGCATGCTGTACAGACTTACTCGATCAAGCTGATGTACAGACTTTGATACCCAGACAGTCAGTGTTCTGATGGGTCGACGCATCAGCAAGGGTGGGTCGACCCACTACTGTTCATTCTAACTAAGCAGAGTGTAGATAGATGAACTAATGAAACATCATATGAACTGTACTCACTTACATGATGAACTAGCATAAATCTAGAGATAGTAGATTGATTTATAGTGTGAGACATCATCAAAACCATAGGGATGCAACAATCTCCCCCTTTTTGATGATGGCAACACTATGAATCAAGTAATATCAAAGTTCAACAAGAAATTAATATCAGCTGCAACAAACAGAGTAAATTCAAGGCATGCTCATGCAAATGAATTAAACATTCCCTACCACACACTCTCATCTCCCCCACAACTCATAAACATATCTTCCCCGAAGCAACATGACTCCCCCAAAGCTCAAGACAAATCCAAGACTCACTGATATTACAGAATTTCTCTCCCCCTTTGACATCAGCAAAAAGAAATACAAAATGTATGACAGTGCTGGAAACATGAAGAATAAGGGCAGCAACTTCTTAGTGCAGAAAGTCACGAGTAGGTCTTAAGAGAATAAGTGAGTTTCTAATCTCAAGAGAAGATTCTTTAAACTCCAGTACACAATAGAGAAGTAGAATGATAGAAAAGTTTATCAGCATACATAGTGTATGATTTAGAGCAGGAGTTAACAAGTATGGCCAGATATAGCTGATCATTCAACTATCCCACAAGACAGCAAGAGACGAAATCTGAGAGGTGTTCTCAAGGTATTGAGGACAAGCAATCCATTAGTTGCATAACAACAAGGAATTTTTTTCTTTTTGAGATGATTTTCAAGAAGATCAATGAGTAAGTTGGTAGTTCACTCCTTTGACATTAGGGAGACACCTTGATTAGAGGCCTGAATCCCCAGTTACTCAGAGTGAGTACCTCATTACTTCCTTCATTTTTTATTTTTATTAAGGAACAGAGTTAGTAACTGTGGCTTTTGACATGAGGAAACACCTTGATTAGAGGCCAGAGTCCCCAGTTACTCACCAGCAAGCCACCATTGCTCTGTCATGTCTTTTCATTCATTTTAAGCATTTGACACCTCATGACATGGGAGAAATATTCATTTCATTGATGAAGCTCCCAGTTTCTCAGTGATCAAAACAGAACATGTTTGTTCAGTTAAGCCCTTGCGTTAAAGAGATAGAATGATTGAAAACAATACCAGAAGGACTATTTCTTGAATTGAGTCTTGAAGTCTAGATTTCAAGCTGATTGGGTCAGATATCAAGACATACAGGTTTTGGCCTGAACTAGAATCAATGACAATGTAGGAAGATATACTTTATGCAATTAGTCCAGATCTCTGAAGGAGTACCAAAGGAAAGATTCTAACTGGATTTTAGAGTCACTGACTTATAGACTTAAGAGATAAGTGACACTCTACTGTCTGAGAGAACCACACTAGATCAGTCATGCAAGACCAGCAAAGTTACACATCTGGACAGTCCTTTTGAATCTGTCAAAGAACTTCTCCTCTCACACAACAACTCAGCTCCCCCTAAGACATAGCATTCCTCAATGAAACAATCCAACATAATCTCAAAGCTTCCCCTCACTCAAAGCATTCCTGAAAGCTAACCAGCAGATATTCTGAACTCCCACTTAAACTAGCATGACATAAGGCTAAACACCAGACAAACACAACTCCCCCTCACAACAAGAACAGGCTTCATAATTAAGACAATTTGTATAAGCCTAATTCTCTTCTCAATGTGGTGAATTTTTCATTATCCAGAGGCTTTGTGAATATGTCAGTAATCTGATTATCTGTGCCTACATGAATCAGTTCAAAATTATTCTTAGACACCTCATCTCTTATAAAATGATGTCTTATCTCTATGTGTTTGGTTCGTGAATGCAAAACAGGATTTTTAGCAATATTGATGGCACTAGTATTATCACAGTAGATTGGTGTGCACCCCAGGTCTACTTGGTAGTCCTGAAGCTGGTGTTTAATCCATATGACTTGTGTTTCACAACTCCCTGCAGCCACATATTCAGCTTCTGCAGTGGAGAGGGCCACAGAATGTTGTTTCTTGGAGCCCCAAGACACTAAACACCCACCCAAAAATTCACAATGACCACTAGTGCTTTTCCTGTCTAGTTTACAGCCTACATAATCAGCATATGTGTATGCAACTAAGTTAAATGTGTGAGATGCAGGAAACCATAAACCAAGAGAATGAGTAGCTGACAAATATCTGAAGATTCTTTTAACTGCAGCTAAGTGTAATTCAGTAGGTCTAGACTGATACCTTGCACACATTCCTACACTGAATTGTATATCAGGTCTAGAGGCTGTCAAGTAAAGAAGTGATCCAATCATACCTCGATAAAGTTTGGCATTTACTTCTTTACCTGTCTCATCTACATCCAGTGAGGTATTGGTGCCCATGGGTGTTGTAATGTGCTTTAAGTTTTCCATACCAAACCTCTTGAACGGTTCGGGCGGGACACCAAATCCATGTATCTTTGCCGATTAACCAATTTCTCACGCTGGAGTGGATCCTAAGGAGATACCACTTCCTTGTGTATTTGGTTTGGTTGATGAAGCACCCATCCTCTAGCTGCTGTACCTGCAATCCAAGAAAGTATTTTAGTTCACCAACCAAGCTCATTTCGAATTCAGCAGACATCATGGTAGAAAATTCATCACATAGTTCATGCTTAGTTGATCCAAATATAATGTCATCTACATATACCTGAACTATGATGAGATCTCTATTTATGCCCTTGGTAAATAAAGTTTGATCAACTTTACCTCTTTTGTAGCCCTTGCTGATCAGAAATTCAGTCAATCGTTCATACCATGCTCTTGGAGCCTGCTTTAGACCATACAAAGCTTTGTTTAACCTGAAAACTTGGTTAGGTTGAGGAGAGTATTGAAATCCAGGAGGTTGTTCAACAAAAACTTCTTCTTTAATGACTCCATTTAAAAAGGCACTTTTAACATCCATTTGTTGGAGTTTTATATTCTTTGAACAAGCAAAGGCAAGCAACAATCTTATAGCTTCCATCCTAGCAACAGGTGCATAGGATTCATCAAAGTGTACACCGAATTCCTGACAGTAGCCTTTGGCTACTAATCTGCCCTTATTCCTCGAGATGATTCCATCTTCATTCATCTTATTTTTGAACACCCACTTGGTTCCTATGATATTGATACCATCTGGTCTTGGGACAAGCTCCCAGACATTATTCCTTTCAAACTGACCTAATTCCTCACACATAGCATTGACCCAAGCTTGATCAGCCAAGGCCTCTTCTACTGTTTTGGGTTCAATTTGTGAGACTAAAGTAATTAAGTCATCATTATTCACATTTCTAAAATGAGACCTAGTCCGAAGAGGATCTTCAGGATGGCCTATGACATTATCTAATGGATGGTCTTTAAGAAATCTAACATTTGTTGAAGACTCACCTGTTTCTCTTGACCCTTCCTGATTGGGGGAATTTGTTTCTCCACTCGGCTGAGTCTTCTCTTCTTCTTGTTGGTCTTCTAAGAAATCCCCATCATGATTGGAATCCCTGTCAAGATTTTCAACATTAGAAACATCTTTCTTTTCACTAAAAAGGATGTGTGGAGACTCTTCCACTTTCTGATCTGATATGTTAAATACCCTATATGCCATTGACACTTCAGAGTAACCCAAGAATATTCCTGGGGAGCTTTTAGCTTCAAACTTGTCTAAATCTTTCTTATCATTGTTATGAATAAAACATTTTGCTCCAAAAATTCTGAAATGAAACAAATTTAGTTTCTTACCTTTTAGAAGCTCATAGGGTGTTTTCTTGTGAATGGGTCTTACCATGGCCCTGTTGATTATGTAAGTTGCTGTATTGGCCGCTTCTGCCCAAAACCTTCTAGGTAATCTACTTTCAATCAACATGGTTCGGGCCATCTTCACCATAGTTCTATTTCTTCTCTCCACAATCCCATTCTGTTCAGGTGTCCTGGGAGAAGAAAGCCTGTGAGTTAGTCCCTCTTTTTCACAAAGATCAGTAAACATGGAGTTTTCAAACTCACCTCTATGGTCAGATTGAATAGAACAGACCTTGTATTTCCCTTCTTGTTTGACCTTATTGAAAAACAGATTAAACTTTTGAAATGCATCACTCTTATTTGCTAAGAAAAATATCCATGAATATCTAGAGAAGTCATCTATGATGACATAGCCAAACCTGTTCCCATTAAGACTCTGAGATCTAGTGGGACCGAAAAGGTCCATATGGAGAAGTTCCATTGGTCTAGAGGACAATGGCTCAGATCTTAATTTGAAAGAATTCCTGGTCTGTTTGCCTAGAGCACAGGCATCACATGATTTTGAAATGGAATTGAATTTAATTCTAGGCATGCCTTTAACTAAATCATGTTTGACCAATTTATTTAAAGTAGTAAAGCTAGCATGACCTAGACGTCTATGCCATTCAAAAGCATCATTTTCAGAGTTGGCAGATAAGTAAATAGTAGATTCAGATTCCTCATCTAAGTCTACAATGTAGACATTATTAATCCTGTTGGCTACAAATTTAACCATATCAGAATTTATTTCAAGGATTTTGCATGAACTATCATCAAATACAACCATGTGACCCTGTCACATAACTGACTAATGCTAATCAGGTTGTGTTGAAGCCCTTCCACAAGTAAGACTTTTTCAATGGAGTTTGTGGAAGACTTACCTACTGTACCAACTCCAATTATTTTACCTTTGTTCTTTCCTCCAAACTTGACCAGACCCCCTGGCTTCATCTCTATCTTGCTAAACTTGGATCGGTCTCCTGTCATATGCCTGGAGCAGCCACTGTCGAGGTACCACTTGTTGTCTTCAGCTGCCAGGCCGACCTACACAAATACATCAAGCAGAGTGATTTGGAACCCAAGATGAGTTGGGTCCAAAGACATTGTTCAAATCTCTGATCAAGTGTTTAGGTATCCAGATTTGCTTCAGAATGGTTTTCTTTGGCACCTTCCTTTCTGGTTTATTAAAGTTGAATCCAGCTGGACTGGAGAAGTGAGTTCTATTCCATTCATTAGTCTTCCTATTCCTAGGAAATTTCCTGTAAGCTTGTTGATTAACATATTTTTGACCATGAAAATTATTTCTCCAGTAGGTCCTGTTTGGACCCATCTGATTGTTGTAATTCCAGCTCTTATTCTGATTCACTTTCTTGGTCCATCTACCATTTGTGTTCTGGTGAGTGGGCTTAGTGATATTCTTCATAAAATTCATTCCCATCTTAAATGGTTGTCCAGCACTGGTTTTTGTGTTTTCTTTAGGACTTTGAATTCCCTTAGTGCTGTTTGAGCTAGATGGTGTGTCCAGCTTCTCTTTTCCCTTCTCTGGGCAGAATGTGATGGTCTTGAATTGCAAGGGTCTCTTGTTGGTTGGGTCATAGCCTAGACCCTCCTTATTGAAATTGACCCTAGTCCCTAGTATAGCATCTAAACTAGTTTTTCCTTGGACAAACTTTTCTAAGACTTTCTGTTTGTCTTCCAGCTCCTTTTGAAGGGACTCAGAATTTTTTAGGAGTTCAGCATTTACTTTCTTCACAGTTTCATATTTCTCTGAGTTCACTCTAATTTCATTCATGCTTTCTTCAATTTTAGTTTTGAATTCATTGAGTTGATTTTGACTTTCTTGAATTTCTCCCTTGAGCTTATCATTTTCTTTCCTTAGTGAGGTCATTTCTTCTAGTTGTTCTTTTAGCTTCTCATTTTCCTCACAGACCTGAGTTTGTTCTTCAACATTTGTGTTAAATTTTCTTTTTAGAACTCTGTGCTCTTTACTAAGAGAATTAAATTTATCTAACAATTCACCATAAGCATCCTCCCAGTCATCAATTGAGAAATTTTTAAAAATATTTATTACCTCCTCTTCACTGTTTGCCATAAGGCAAATTCCATCTTCATATTCTTCTGAGGAAGTGTCTTCGGGATCTTCTTCTTCCTCGCTCCATGTGCAGACCATCGTCTGTGGCTTCTTCTTCTTCTGCACCTTTGTGTTCTTCTTCTAAAGATAGGGACCCTTCTTCTGGAGGTCTGGGCATTCACCTTTCATGTGTCCCTGTTTGTTACAATTAAAACAAGTCAGTCTCTTAGGATTTCTATCCCTATAACTAGTAAATTCAGCATTCTTGTTAAAAGAGTGTGGCTTCTTCTTCCTAAAGGTCTTTCCCTTTTTCTTCAAAAATTTTCTAAACTGTCTAGTGAGCATTGCCTGCTCCTCCTGGTCGAGATTTGAAAAACCTTCAAGCTCGGACTCGGACTCGGGGCTACTGCTGCTGCTCCCGCTGTTGCTACCCTTGTTGCGGGATGCCCTTAGAGCCACATTCTTAGCCTTCCTATCACTTCCTTCTCCACCTCCTTTGAAATTCATCTCATAGGTCATAAGGGATCCTATGAGTTCATTCACAGTCAAGGTAGTCAGATCTTTTGACTCCTCAATCACAATGGCCTTAGTGTGCCATGCCGGGGATAAAGATCTAAGAATTTTCCTGACTATATCTGCCTCAGCAAGATCCTTCCCTAGCCCCTTAAGTGTGTTTGTGATCAAGGACAACCTGGCATACATTTCAGTAATATTCTCCTCTGCATTCATCCTAAACATTTCATACTTGGAAGTGTAGAGGTTTACCTTCGAGACTTTCACTTGAGCTGTACCTTCATAGATTAATTACAGCTCATCCCACATTCGCTTGACAGTCTTGTAGGCAGATATACGGGCATATTCCTCTGGATGAACAGCACACTGGATGATGTTCAGCGCCGTCCAGTTGAGTGAAGATAGCTTGACATGGTCATCTGTCCAAGCGTCCTCGTTTGGTGGCAGATCATATGGCCCCACAATAATTACTCTCCACAGTTTATGGCTCTGAGCCCTGATAAACACTTCCATCCTGTTCTTCCAAAATAGATAGTTACTACCATCAAAATACGGAGGGCGACTAATGGATTGACCTTCGACCATGAAGGTTCTAGGACCACTGGCATTTCCTTGACCGTTCGTCCACATGGCGTAAACCTGCTCTGATACCAAATATTAGCGCAACAAGAGTGATATAGAAGGGGGGGGGGATGAATAGATCACTCCCAATTTGTAAAAACTTAGGCGGAAAATTAATTCTACTGCTTACGCCCCTCCTGAACCCGCACACAGAGAAATGCAAACGCAGTCACCAAACAAGACAGTATAAGTAAATGAGAATGAAGAACTGATCACATGGAAGCAAAGAGATAAGCAGATGGAGAGCGCAGATAATAACAACAAACCACAGAGGAGGCACTCGATTTTTAGGTGGTTCGATTGCAGTCCGCAATCTACATCCACCCCTCACTCCAACTAGAATGAGGATTCCACTAGACAATGCTAGAACACTGCAGACTCAGTCTGCGAACAACATGCTGCCACACAGCTTGAACAACCAAGGGAAACAAATCCCTCGACCAAGCTTTGCTACCCACAGAGCTTGAAACCTGTTCCAGCTACCAGCTAGAACAGAATCGGAGACACCTCTCCCTTCCTCCACACACCGGAGGGAACCTGCTAATGACAACCTGTCACTAGCAACACCAGAGATCATCGATCTCTCTTCCTCTGTAACCCAGAGGGAAACCGGAGTAACACTCCCTTCCTCCACACACCGGAGGGGAACCAATTCGAATCAGAAGAATGAACAAAATAAAAAGAAAACAAAATAGAAACAAGGACCAACGAAGAAGCAGTCGGTTCTGAAACCAATACAAATGTAGCTTCAAAGGAAGCAATTCATCAAACCACAGACACTGCTCTCTCTCTCTCGAACATACTCCTCTCAGATCTGGACAATATGGAACTCTCTGCTCTTTTTCCTTTCTGGATCGTGCAGTCTCACACAAATGGCTTCTGCTTTTTCTTTTCACAATCACACTTCTACTGAAGGACGAAGCTTCATATTTATAGCAGATATTAGGCGTGTGGCTTCCAGGTTCCCGCCCAAGAACTTTTTGCCAGATCATTTGAATTTCGACCACATGGCAGCATCCTGACTGGGTTGCCATCCACGTGTCATGTTCCTAGTTTCTTGGATCACGTGCCAGGTGCCAACCTCGGATCACGTGCCCAATCATCAGCTTGAATCGCATGCAGACAGAGACAGAAGGAATGTATATACTTAGTTAGTTCAGGCTATTAACACGAGTGTATATACTTCAGAAACAACAATTGAGTAAGTGTGTACAACGTGAGAGAGTATATAGACTTAATGAATAAGCGCATGTGAAGGCAGTGTATAGACTTAATGAATAAGCTCATGAATGGCAGTGTACAGACTTAATGAATAAGCGCATGAATGGCAGTGTATAGACATGTGATGAACAATGCATGAACTAGTCTTACCAATGTGTAGACTTTACATTGTTCAGCCACTGTATAGACTTCACGAAGCCTAACCAGTGTACAGACTTGGAATGAGTGTGCTGTGAGCACTGAAGACTCAAGTTATAACAACCGAATGTATAGAGTTGTGGTCGGACAACCCAATGTATAGACTTGAAGCATGAGGCCAATGTTCAGACTTTGATGTCCAACGGCGATGTCTAGACTTCGACAAGCTTGAGCCAGTGTATGGACTTTGCGAGAGTGAGACGATGCATGAGACGCTGAAGGACCGATGTACAGACTCTGAATGTGAAGGCAGGCTGTATAGACTTGAATCGCTTGAAGCGATGTACAGACTTGGTGAGGCTCAAGCAGTGTACAGACTTGTGAAGGCTTCAGCGTTGTACAGACATGGAAGTACCACAGTGGATGTATGGACTTGATGATCCACTGTGGATGTATGGACTTGAGTGAATGAAGCCGATGTACAGACTTGCCGATTCGAAGCCACTGTACAGACTTTGAAGAATAGTTCAATGTATAGACTTGAAGCCCCTGAGCTAATGTTTAGACTTCACGCTGTACAAACTTTGAGCTTTGATCATTTGAGCAGTATGCAATGTACATGCTTAGCGATGTATAGACTTGGCCAGGAAAGCGTAGGGAAATGTATGAGTGTATAGACTTGGCCAAGCGTAGGAAAAGATGTGGAGTGTACAGACTTGGTGGAACAAAGTCCAGTGTATAGACTTCAGTTAGAAGGTGCCCGATGTACAGACTTGAAGATGATATGCCAGTGTACAGACTTAATGATATGAACACTAAGGCATGCTGTACAGACTTACTCGATCAAGCTGATGTACAGACTTTGATACCCAGACAGTCAGTGTTCTGATGGGTCGACGCATCAGCAAGGGTGGGTCGACCCACTACTGTTCATTCTAACTAAGCAGAGTGTAGATAGATGAACTAATGAAACATCATATGAACTGTACTCACTTACATGATGAACCATCATAAATCTAGAGATAGTAGATTGATTTATAGTGTGAGACATCATCAAAACCATAGGGATGCAACAATTACATCACCTTACCTTCATGCTAAGTTAAATACTTCACCTTTCAGGGACCTCAAGTAAAAATTTTGCCTTGTCAGAGATCTTGTCATTTTATGATAAGGCAGAGACTTTAGTTAAGGCTAATGCTTCTCCTTCTCTTGAATACTTTGCTTTTTATGAGTCCTAAGGTATATGTTTTGCCTTGTCAGCAGTTTTGTCCTTACGTGATGAGGTGGAAGCATTGGCTAAGGAGGATGCTTCGCCTTCCAAAGATCTTACGTTAATAATCCACCTTACTGGATTTTTTGTTGGTTAGCGATGAGGCGGATGCAAAGTCGAATACATGAAGGCGAGTACTTCACCTTCCGAATTACTAGACTGTAAATGTTCCATCTTATGAGTCTTCTTGTCGTTTTCTGCGAAGGCAAAATTATGTTTTGCCTTTCTATTGTTCCTTTCGTTTTTATATTGAAAACTTCATACTTAGACAATATTAGTTATGATCCGAGACATTAGAGGAGACTTATATTTAGGTTAAACCTATAACAACAATTACTGGGATAATAATTAATTTTGCCATAATCTAAATAATGGCTTTTATGAAAAATATATTTTCCAACAATCTCTCTCTTTTTAGTTATAACAAAATGAATTAAAATTCTTGAGAGATTTGTCCTTAAAATTTAAGAAAAAATTTACTCTTGATAAATCTGTAGGGATTTCAAGATATATTAATATGTCTTACATTTTTTACTTTGATTTCCCCTTTAATCATGTATTCTCCCCCTAAATATGAATATCTCCCTAAGTATAAGATCTATTTCTTACCATTACTCAATTTCTCTAATTACGCATATTAATATATTACTCCCTATTTTTTCCAGAGCCAAAAAGGTAAGTAGAATGAAGGGATAGTGCTCATTTTTTCTAATAAACTTTGATGTTCCTTCCAATTATCAAATTTTATACACAAAAGATCCCTTTCTTGTATTTCCTCGTGCTATTTCCCCCTATCCGACAACACCGCATAGAAGAAACATAGACATTAGATGTGAAAGGGGAGACTTTCATTGATAGATGAAAAAATACATTTTATCTGATTATAATGATGGAAACATAAAATTTTCAAAGAGGGAGTATAACGATTTTATCTCCAACGGTGGAGGACAGCTTGCTGGAGGTAGTGTGAAGGCACCAGAGAATGATTATATGCATGACATTGTGGATAGTACCAAGTGTAGGGAGGATAGTTCTTGAAGCACCGACAAATCCTTACAAATGTCACGTTTGTAGGTATGTTATGCTCCTCTTCTTGACTTTTATAAGAGTCTAGAAACTTAGTAAAATCATATTTTTCCTACCTCAGATCATCTAGAAGTGAGATCGCTGGTCCTTCTCATGGATCACAAATTGTTAGGTGCAAAGTCGGGATTTAGAGGGGGGTGAATAGATCCCTCAATTAAAAAAAACTTCTTTTAACTAAAAGACATACTTAATTAAAATGCAACGGAAGCTAACGTTGTAGATTAACCAGTCTACTGATGATCAAACCAATGCACAAAGGTAACTAGCAGATGGCACTGAGATTGAATCAAACCACGTAGGATAGAACTCAAGCACTTAACACACCATGAGATCAACTGTACTGCTAGCAATAACACAAACAACTAGCAAACTCCCAACAACCAGCAAACCAATTCATACATAACAGTAAACGGTTCACACAGAATTACTATCGAGCGCTTAGCACTATGTCAGAATGGAGTGATGAAACAACACACATGCCAACCTATGAAGGTGGTAGAAGATAAGGAGTATGCGAAAGACAAACCACAGAGGACATGATCTTTTAGGTGGTTTGATCTGCCACAAGCAGATCTACGTCCACCCCTCACTCAAACCTGAGTGAGGCTTCTCTTGCGGAAGCAAGACACAGACTCAGTCTACAACATTTGCTGACGACACAGCTTGAACCTGAGGGAGATCACAAATCTCTTGACCTGTTCTCACACCCAGCGAGATCAGAACCACTACCACTGGCAGTGACCGAAGAAGCAAATTCTCCCTTCTTCTGTGGACACAGAAGGAACCCGTGAGCAACCCAGTTGCTCACAACCCAGAGAAACAATCATCTCTTCCTCTGAAACCTCAGAGGGAACCTTGAGAAAACACTTCTCCCTTCTTCTAAAAACTCAGAAGGAGCCCGACCCCTGAACAGGGTATCGGAAGAACAAGAAGTAAAATAAAAAGACGAGCGAACAAAAACACAAGAAAAAGGAACAAACAAAATGTAGCTCCCCAGGAGCAGAATAGCTCTAGACTTGATCCACGAGCTAATGGACACCACAGAGACTAAATGACTCCGACTATACACTCTTCTTCTCTTACGAACTGGCCCTGGGATCTGGACTCTCTCTCTCTTGAGCTCTCTCTTTCTCTTCTTCTTTTTCTTCTCACAGATCTTTCTCTCGATCTCTTGGAATGGCTACTACACTCTTTTCTTCTCAGATCACTCTAACTAGCTTTCTTCTGTAGCCACTTCTCTTTTCTTTTTCCTTGCGGTAGCCTTTTGCCTCGCCCGGTCTTCGGAAGAAAACAACATCTATATATAGAGCAGAAAAATCGATCTCCACCTAAAAAAAATTGATCCATAGACAAATTAATCCATTGGTCCAGGTGGCAAGAGAATATTCAGTCAACTTTAGCTCTCCAAAATTCAGCCATGTGGTTTGGGTTGAGCGCCAACTGGCTTGAAGTCGCTGACACGTGATCCACTCGGGTTCTCACGTTGTGGAGAAAGGAGTGAAGCTGCGTCGATGCAGCAACTTGAAGCATCGGTGCAGTGAGAATGAAAGGCTTTTAGAACCATGGCTTCAAGTAGACATTTGGTGCGTCGATGCAGTTCCGTGATGCTTCAACATGGTCACATTTAAGTTCTGGTTTTGTGCCTGGTGCGTTGGTGCAGTTCTCTATTGCGTCGATGCAGAACTCTGGAAATTGCTTCTGTGGGCATGACTTCATAATTACTGATTAGCATCTTTACACTTTTGGCTGACCTATCTTCAGTTTCTGAACATTTTGAGACTTTTGGTTGACCAAAAGAAGCGAGCCGACCGATCGGCTTTGGCGTTAAGCTAGGCACCAGCTGCCAACTTCCTTCCTTCTCTCCCTCATCATCATTTTGACTGTGTCAACTCTACATCTTGGATTTGTCTTGACTAAAATAACTTTTTGGCCTGCTGAACTTTAGAGCTCGAAGACATGTGGCTGCTACCTTGTATGATATCTTGCTTGGCTAACCATTTCTGCAAACTTGCCTTCAACTGATCTTCCACAGAGTTTGCTCGTACTTCTGAATTCCAGATTTTGCAATTTCTGAGCTTATGGATTTCTGAACCTTCGAAAAATTAAACTTCCACCGAGTTAAGAAGTTATTTTGCATTGACATCATCAAGAGTATAAAGGTGACTCATAAATGAGTCATAGTTTGACATCATCAAAATCACAGGGACACAACATTCTCCCCCTTTTTGATGATGACAACTATGAGTCATTATGAACAATATAGTCCTATGAACAATATAATCCATGATTAAATCCATGTTCAAGTTTCTTTTAAATGAATTCCCACCCATATACTCACTCACACCATCTCTTCAAATGAATGAATGAATGACTAATCAAACTCTTCTCCCCCTTTGTCTTCAACAAAAAGAATGAGTTTGAAACTCAATTGATAATATGGAGATGATCAAGTTTAGTCAAGAACTGTGCAAAGTTGAATAGGATCACATCAACACCAGTAAGGTTAAATGTGAAATAGAAGTGTTAGGAGGCATGGACACAGCCTAACCTAGACAAGGCATGTGATACCAGAGGAACGCAAGCAGGTTTGCTCAGAATAAGAAATTGAGCAAGGCATAACCTAGACAAGGAATTGCAATATGGATAGCAGCAGATAAGGAATCATGATTTCAGCAAAACACCAGTCAGTTGTAGAGAACAACCAATAAAGGGTTTCACTTGAAAGATTTTTTAGAAAATTGTAGCAATAGAGAAAGAGTATTTTTGCATTTCAGAAAATGATAATAGAGTCAAGATTCTGAAATGACAGTTTCAGCAGCAGTCACCGTCCAAAGTTCATTAGTAATGTGCCATGAAAAGTGCATGAAGTGGAAGAATTGTTTCTTGGAGTTCAAGATGACATTGGATCAAAAGAATCACAATCTGAAACATTATTCATTAGTCAAGCATTCAATTTTCAGATTCTTCTGGGATAAGATTTTCTATGACACAACCCTGATTTGCTGTCTGGTTTAAGTGTAATAAATTTAGAGTTTACTAATTAAATTTTTTGAAGCATTTTGCATTCAGGCTTAATACAAATAAACCAAAGTTACATGTTCATATCCTATTTAATCTCCCTTTGCCCTACTCATTTTAAACTTAATGACTCCCTTAGGAGTAACTAAAGGCTAGTATTGAAATTGAACATTGTAGCATTTCTGAATTTTGTCGTTAGGGTTACATCACTTTTACTGACCTTTGGTCTTATTTTCAGATTTTTCTTTTTGCTCATAATTTTTAAGAGCATTCAAGTGTATCCCACACCTTTGTACATAAGAGTGCACGTTGTTTAGACGCCAGCACCCCTAGTTGCTCAGTGAGACTAACTATCCTACTTCATTTTGAACAGAGATAGCAATGGCAGTTCATGACTGAGTCACCTTCATTTTTTTGATGAAGGGCTTAGTTTCTCAGTGACTCTTAGCCATTCTCAGTGACTCTTAGCCATTGCTCTGCCTTGAGCATTGAAACACAATTTCTATCATGTGTTGCCCTTTAGAATTTTTCAGATTGTTTCAAGTTTAAGGACAATACTCAATCTGATTTTCTCAACCAAAGTTGCCTTAAATTTAAAATTTTCAGGTTCTAGGAGTTTTCACAGGGGCACAACATGTGAGAGTTGGTTGGGATCTATTAAGCTCTGAATACAACCTTTTTCAATGAATTTATTTTTTAAAACTCTTGAGTTTATTAGGCTTAAACCAACAAATTTATTGATGGGCAATCACAGACCCTTATAAAGAAGATTCTTATATCTGATTAGCTCAAATTAATGAATTTGATGAACATATTGAAACTCTTCTATACTCAATGTCTTTTCAAGTGATTTCAGTAAACATTACAGTTTTCAAGAGTGATCACATGTATTGAGTTAGAAGAATGTATCATGACGTGTGGAACATGCTTCAAGAATATGTGCAGAATTAAGGTGAATGATAGGTTCAAATTTTCATCCAGATAGAAGGAAACTCCCCCTAAGGAAATGTAAATCAGCTCCCCTTCAGACATTTTCTGGGATTTTGAAAGGCTAAAATTTCAGAGATGAAGTATTTCAGCAAATGCAAGGAATTTGAAATCAGAATTTTTCAGAGTTGAAGGTTAAGAAGGAAATGTGATCAGGTGTTTTTCAAAGAAGCTCTCTCTTAAACAATTACAGAGATTGCAAGATAGAATTTTCATGAATGAGAGGAATATATTTTTAGAATCAGAGTCTCTTGAAAGGAACTCCTTCAGCAAGTCCATGATGTTTCAAGAATATTCAAAAATGTAGAGAAGACAACAGGTATACAAAACTCTCAAGGTGCCTAGCTCAAGGGTAAGCCAAGATCAGCCAATTTGACCATGAAGCAGAAGGTTTTAGGGATTGTGTAGGACCCTGAGCGGACAACCGCTTTAAGAAGGATTCAAGGTGTAGCAATTAAAAGCAAATCTCATGAAAGAAGAAACATGAAGACTAAAGTACTCTCCCCTTGAGACAATGCAGTTCAAAGCCTTTTCAAATAGGACTCTCCTTCAGCAAGAAAGAAATTAAATGCAATTTAAACCAACATCTACATGCATCCTAAATGTTTAATTCAAAAGACTGAATACACTTACTCCCCCTTAAATGTGTGCATGATTCTAATGGCATATGCTCTAACTCCTCCAATTTAAATGCATTGAGACATTATTTTAGACGTGATGAAAGTGCTATGCATTCTAAATTAGTTCTTCAAGATGTGCATGAGTATGCAAAGAGACACAGATGTAGTCAACATGAATTAATTGTGTCGACCTGTTATGAATAGAGGTCGAAGCACAGTAATATCCCAGAGCGTCTATTTGGATAGAAATGTACTGATAGGTTGATGCAGCATGGACAGAGGGTCGACGCAGTGCATTTTACAGACCATGAATTCTGATGAAATGAACTATGAGGTCGATGCAGCTGAGAGGAGTGCCGACTCCTTTCTCTAGAAAATGAGATTTACAAGAATTGTGTTTCTTTTTGAGCACAAAACAGGATGTGCATCCATTTCAAATGAACTTTTGGAATGTAACACAATTGATGTGTAACTAGTTCATGCATGCGCAGACTGATGCATACATTGACTCCCTTTATCTCAAGTAAGTCATATGTAAGTGTTGACTCCCCCTAAATGTATGCAAGCTTATCAAACAATCTTTTTGAGTCTTTGACACAAGAATGTGCAATCAAATGGATGTATGCATGATCATTGGACTGATCATCAAATATGACATGAAGACTGTGCAGGAGTTATTGAACTAAACTCATGAATGTTTAGACCGTTATGTGCAAATTAGACCCATGGTACTAGATGGAGAACATAGGTCTTAAGACCACCTCTCGCATAGTATGGGTTTCCAGACAGAAATGATCTTCCCTTCTCCCAACATACCATTTTACATACCATAGGGGTCATGCATGAAAGTGCATGGCAAATACAATGTAGTCCCATATGCATTTCCGATGCAGATGTAAAAATGTATGTATGAACGAACCAACATATGCATAGAGAGGCTTATAAAAAATAATACAACTGACATATGAAAACATAAGAATCCATGCATCTTAAATTATTCCAAACTCTCCCATGATTATTCAATCAATTGTAACAATGAACACATAATTCTATTCAGATCAGAGATGCAACTTGTCAAGAAGAAAGGTGGCAATCAACAAATTCAGAAAAAAAAAATAGAACTGAGGTTTTACCAAACACAGGTGCCTTGACTTATTGAACCCCTTTATTTGCTAGCTCCAAGGCACACCTGCAAGAATGAATTCTCATTTTCTGTTCATAGGTACCCAAGATCTCTTGGGTCTTGATAAGTTAGGAATACTTCTCACTGGTTCTGTCCAAGAGTTCAGAGCATGCAGATTATCTGATTTCATAATGAAGCAGCCATTCATAACATGCCCTAAATTTCCACAGTAATGACAGCAAGTAGGAGACACATTCTTCTTATAAAAATGAGCATTCTGTTTCTATGGGTAGGCAGGGATTTTGCCATTTCTAACATGAAAATTGTGTTTCCATTTCAAGTGCCAACAGTCCTTGACTGTATGGCCGGTCTTCCCACATTCCTGGTAGTAAGGCCTCCTTGGAATAGTGTGTTTTCTAGAAGCCTTTACCAATTTTAAAACCAAACAGTCATGCATTGCATGACCAACCCGTCCATAATGAAAGCACTTGATTGACGGCATGATTTTTGACATATCTTTTTCTAGCATGCACATGATGATTTTGAAGTGATCCCTCTTTATGTAAAAAGATCTTTACATTTTCAAATCCATTCATACTCATACATGCTTTCAGGTTGTCAGATTTCAGGACATGACAATCATGCATCAAATGACCATTCCTACCACAATAATAACATGAACTTTTCTTTTTGTGTGCATGTATGTGTGAATTAGACTTGTGTGCAACATGCATAGTGGCAGCATGAATGTTTTTGGAATTTTTCTCCAAATTATCACTCCTTTTCAGTTTTTCAGTTGGTTTTGCAGATTTTTGAATGACAACTTGTTTTGGGTCTTTCTGGGCAGTAAACTGGAAAATGGGTGAGTTTGAGGTGCTTGTTGGCCCAGAGCTGCACACAAATGATGTGTAGAGCTTGCTTTCAAAACTCTTTTTATTCACTAGGTTGAAGCCCAATCCCTTGTAGATCTATTTAAAATACACTAAAAAAAGAAATAAAAGAGAATAATAGCTAGGAAGCTATGTGAAGTGTGGGGGATAAAAGGGAAGTGGGAGCATGCGTAGGATGCTATGAGGAAGTGTGTGATCGCCAAAGGACTCGCGGGCCTCAAATAATATAATGAATAAATAAAAAGAGGGATCGCGGAATACCTTAAAGCATGGGAGATGTAAGTGCTTCCTTCTCTTTCGATCGGCCGGCCGATGGAGAGAGTCTTCTTGTGCTTGATTACCCTTGAAAACAAAGACAACACCAACAAAGAAATATAGAATTAGACAACGAGTGCGTAGTATCAAATCCAAATGAAATATGTAAACGTGAATGTACGGGGATGAACACACCTGTTGGGGTGTTGCCCCTTTAACCCCTTAAGTGTAAGGGTGGGAGTATGAATGATGAATTATATGTAAATAAAGGACGTGCAAGTGTTGCACTGAAGGGAGGCTCAACGTGGTTGAGATGATATTAATAAAAGAAATATGATGCATATGGAAAATGCAGTTAAAAGAAAAGAGAACAGAGAATGGAGAAAGAGTAGAATAGAATAAAAGAGCGTGGGGATATTTCTCTGTGAAGGCTTCTGATGAACGTTTGGGAGAGAGTCTCCAAAGGGATGAAGCAGCAGGTGCAAGGAGCTCCTCCTTAAGCCACGAATCCGGCAGCACCTCCTCGCCTTTTTTATTAAGTTGGCCTTCTCAACAGAGAAACGAAGGGCTATTTATAGGGGAGGAATCATGATTTTAATTCCAAGAACAATTAGGAAAATTGATTTTAGAAACGAGATAAATATTGGAAAGAGTCCTCCCCAGTTCCGGAAAGTCACAGGAATCATTCCCCAGTTTAAACGGACCGCAAAACGAGGAAAGAAGGAGCTATAGATGAGTTTGGGAAACTTCAGAAAAATGGCGTCAGACCCCGTGGTCGCCCATTAAATTGGCGTCCATTATTTTGGACGTTTATTAGCGTTAAAATACAAAAAGTTTAAAATCTTCCAAAATTGGAAAAGAATTGGCGTCCATGGTTCTCGACGCTCATTAAAGAATGAACGACCTTCAAAACATACGTAAATTCAAAAATAATCTGAATTCGGCGGAAAATATGACCAAAAGAATTTGCGTCATGGGTTTCGGACGCCCATTTAAGAATGGGCGTCGTCCAGGGGCGACACCAATTAAAAATCACCCAAACTCATCAAATAAAAATATTAAAAAAAGAATTGGCATCACTCTGGGCAGACACCAATTTAAAAAAATTTAAAAAATAAAAAAATCCCATAAAATTCCTAGAAAAATTCAGAAAAATTTAAAAAATCTAAAAAATCCTAGAAAAATAAGAAAAGGGTAAAAAATAAAAAAAATAAGAAAAATCATTCAAATAAGTCGATTTGAGGGTCAAATTGGGACATTATAAAGTAATATAAAATATACTCATGATGATGTCAATTTTAGCGTGTCTATAGCTGTCCCGCCTTGGCGTCTGCTTTGCAAGGGAATGGAGTGAACTGAAAAGTAGACGCCAAGGCGTGATGAGACAAGCGATCAACATCACATGATGAGAATTGAATCAAAAAGATCAAGATGAAGCAATCTCGGAGCAATAATGTTTGGATAAAGGAGGGAGTGTGCACGCGGGCACGAAGGAGAGAAAATGATGATCAACTTCCAACGCGGTGGAAGTATCCCATGTTACAAACTTGTAGGTTTCACCATTAGAGAGCAGTTACCAGCCAATGTGGACATGATGTAACCAAGGTGGATCTAAGGAAAAGAGATTAAGTAAGAGGATAGAGAATCCAAACAAAGGGTTTTCGAGAAAACCACCCAAAACAGCAACAAGACGAACCGAGGACTCCATACGGTAATGAATATCACATATCTTGAAAACTTAGAGTTAACTGCATCTCAAGATCAAGTTATTTAGAATGATTTTCCAAATTTGATTGAAAGCCCTACATGAATGCATGTTGGGTTTAAAGGAAAAATTAAAGCAGATTAAAATAGAAAGTAATCAAGGATACTATTGTTAAGCTGTCCAGACTGGGTCAAGAAATTGATTTCGTGAACTGATACTAAGCCAAAGCCCATTTATTCGCGCACCAACTTACAAAAGGGAGCCATTGTCCCCAGTCTTGGATGGCTCAACGGCCTATCAGTGCGACTAAGATTCCTATGAAATCATCAATTTTTTTGATGAGGGGGAACTCAAATTCCAGATTTATCAAAGTCACAATATAACGACCCGAGATCCGAACACCAGGAAGGCCCGATAACCCGAATGTCAGACCGCCACCCACGAGCCCGAAGACTCGGAAGGGTTAAAGGGATGGTGTGGAAATACATAAGAATCTAAAATAATTGCAGAACTACACAGATAATATGAATAAATAGGAAATAATAAATAACATCAAACAATTTACATGGTCCACAATCTAACAGCAGTCTAAAATATGACAGTAGTCCACAATTAGTTCATTCCAGAAAGAAAAGGTACAACTACATGGGGCATACCCTGCCTCTGGCAACTAACCCTGGGCACTAGAACCACGTGGAGCCTCGGAAGCGCTCCCCTGAAGCCTCCCCTCACCTGAAACCACGGAAAGACGCAGGGAATGAGCCTTATAACAAAAGGCTCAGTAGGGATCACCCGGACCCCTACCTCCCAAAACGAGAAACTGTATGGAAAGCAGTCAAGGCTAACACTAACCAAACGTAGAGCGAAGGTCAACAAAATAAGTAAACGAGAAAGCTCAGTCATGCCAAGTACCAACCATACGGCACGAAAACTGAGATAACCTGACAAAACACTAAGAGTCACTACCTGACAAAGACACGAGTACCATTCACTAGAAGCAAGGCCGGATGCGCCCACTGGCGTCTTAGACAGCGCCTCAGGTGTCCCCCTCGTCACACCCTGGCGGAACGGGGGCCCGTACAAGTAACCACAAAATAAGGACTGGTCAGGGTTGCACTCGTCAGCGCAGGTCCACCGCCCTCGACCACGTGTGCACACACAGACCATGCATCCTAGGTCTGGCCCTCTGACTGGTTTTCCCCTCAGTCGGACTCTAGCGTCAAGACGTGGGGCCCTACGGTAACCAGTCTAAGAACCGTCTCTCGGGGTAGCCTCGCCACCACTCCCTGGTGGGACCACTCGCGTGTCAGAAGGCTACGACTAGTGGAGGGTCGCTGAAAGAGTAGACTCTCTATCCAACGAAAAATAATGTCTAAACCGGACGAAGTACAAGGACTGCTCCTCGTACCGACACCGACTCACGGTGACATCAGCCGAATCTACGCCACTCCCTGGGGTTCCCAAGGCACCCACGTACGGCCCCCACATGATGGCCAACATCAGTCGGGCCGCCGGTCAGCACGGGGATCAAGGTCCACTCCCCCAAGATTGGGATCGGCGAGAAAAGAACTCCGATCGGATAGAAGACAGGTGGCGGTTCACTCTAGACTGCCTCGGGGCAAAAACGGTCTAGTGCTGGACTGCCAGACAAAGAAATGGTCCTCTCTGGACCGCCAGACTCATCAGGGGGAAAACGGTCTCCTCCTAGGCCGCTTACAGGCGAAAACGGTTCTCTCTGGACCGCATGACCCATTCGGAGAAGAAACGGCCATCTGCAGACTGTTTAGGATAAAATGGTCCAATCCTGGGCCGCCTGATGGCATAAACGGTCTCCCGTGGGACCGCAAGGCCATGGGGTTGCCAAGGAGTAAAACGGTCACCCTGTGACCGTCTGGACAATAAACCGTCCTCTCTGGACTGCCAGGCAGGGTCAAAACGATCATCCCATGACCGCTTACTCCAGGTAACTCCAACGGTCAAAACACCAACGGTCAAAAATACCTCGAAGACCACGCTGGCCAACGAGGAAAAACTGTCGGCCCCTTGGCCGCCTCAGGGCTAGGTGGTCTAACGCATGACCGCATACCCTACCGACACTCTAAGCCCAAAAACGGTCTAGCTAAGGCTGCTTCAGGATGAAAACGGTTCCTGTTAAGATCGCATACATTCCAAAAAATCGAGAACGGCGGGAGTGGCCCCAAAATGCCATTCCACACCCCATTCACCCCCGGGTGAAGGGGAAACAAAAGGGGAACCCTTCCCCATGCCCCATGGCACCCTTTGATGCCTACAAATCACAAGATAATGCGATAAATCTCTAGATCCGGCGCTCAAACCCCAATTCATGGTTTTCCCTTCTTGACTCGAAATAACCCTCTCTCGACCTCCCTTCGGCCTAGAAATCACGGGGAAGGTAAAGAACGAGCTAAGGATCCGTCACCCTACCTCGGGGTCGCCCGAAATGTGACGGATCGCCGCCGATATTTAAAACACATCTTGAAACCTCGCGAGCTCCTACGATCTCACCGGGCACTGCACGCCGCCACGATCGCCACGCCACCACCGTCGCCGCTGTACCGTCGTCTCACCGCCGTCTGCAGCCGGAGGGGAGCACGCCGGAGTCGTCGTCGGAAGGGGGGGCGGTCACCGTTGCGTGCGCACGGAGAGAAGGGAGGAAGAAGAAGAAAGAAAAAGAAAAAGAAAAGAAATAGGGTATTTATAAAAAAATCCTGATTTTTCAAAAAATATAGAAAAATAGAAAAGTAAATTTCCTCGATCCTTGGAACATGCTGGTCACACTGGTACTGTCCCGGAGTAGGAGAACACAACGGTTTACCCTATGCAGGGTTCCGTAGGTTCGTTAGGGAAAAACACGTGTAAACCGCGAAACACGTTCCGGGACCTCAACACTGATCCGAAACCCACGGATCCAGATCCGAAAAGTGCCCAAAAAACTCGGGGCATTATACACAAGGTGTAATACTCTGGATTCTTATCGGATCTTTCGGGTCCTTATCGGAGTATTTTCGGATCGCTTTTGTGGGTCCTGAGTTGAGTTTTACGATCTGCGTGGGTTTTTCTCTCCTCCTAGTTACGGAATCCCGTGGTGAGTTTATTATTCACTTCATCGACTCACGGATGATACATTTGCGTTGTACTTTCGAGAGGATCGTTTCGGCTATTTTTTCGTATTTTTCTGAATTAGTCCATTTTAGGGCCAAAAACCAGAATTTATGAAAATTAAGAAAATTCCTATTTTCCTTTCCTTTTTCTTTTCCTTTCCTCTCTCCTTTCCTTCATTCGCATGGCGCACCCTCTCTCTCCCGTTCTCTCCCTTCTTACCTGATGTGAGACGGACACGCGACCTGAGACTCTAGCTCGTGATCGTCCCTAAGCGAGGGAAGACGTGGGACCGGGCGCGGTTGAGAAACCGGCCTTGAGTCTCGGGTATCGGCCTTTCCGCGTGAACTCGGATCGAGTCACGGGACGGTACACTCACTCACTCTCGTAGCGGTGATAAAGTATGATCGGGCTAGAAATCTAACACTTGCAGCGGCATTCAAAAATATACGAGGTAAGCAAAATGCGATAAAGAGAGGGGGCGAGTTTACCTCCACGCTCCGGACGTGGGGAAGACGATCCCGACGAAGACAGTAACTCCCGGTTAAACAATTATCACAATAATTACAGAAATGATTTCTACTGCCCACTCCACGCAGGGAGGTAACGGGCTACAAATGGGGCCCGGGAGGACGAAACTTGGGTTGACGGGCAGCTTTCGATGTACCTTTAGCGGCACACGTATTCACGAACGTGGGGCCCACGTGCTCATCGGCGGGTCCGAGTGGGCCCGGAGTGGTACCGCTGTGACGTTGGCTCCTGGAGATGTGCTCCCTGGGACGGCGGTATGCTGGTTCGCCTCGTGGGAGGCGAGTCGGCTCCGGTCTCACTTGTTGACCGTGCTGCCCACGGATCTGAAGTTGCTGTTTTACAGCGCGCGACCCGGCGAGATCTTTTGCTGCGATCACTACCAACGTTGGATTGATGAACAAGAGGTATCGTTGGAAAGCTATTTCAAAATGCTTCGATCTTGGGTCAGAGAAATAATTTTGAATTTCTCAGATATGGCCTTGTCCGATTTTACAAGCTGCTGTTGGACATGACCCGAAATCTCAGGACAGAAGTAATTTTTCCTGAGAGTTGGCATTGAACGTGCTTCAAACCTCCGATATGGAACTTGGACTCTTCACTAAAGTTGTAGAGGTTGGAACAAGGAAGACGGGGATAATTGTTATGAAGGATTTAGTGGAGGTTTCGATTTTTTGGAGAGTTTATACTGACTGGGGGTCGGATCTGAACTGTACAGGACAGAACAAATTTGGGAAAAGACAGCAATTTTTAAAAACACAAAAAGGACTCTAGAAATTCTAAGAAAATTCGTGGATCATGGGAGTGATGGACAGAACTCCCAATAAAATTGGTGACCCAACAAAATAAGGGAAAATGGGTCGAAACGTAGAAACATAGGGTTGCTGTGATAGGATCTGAATAGAAGACAGAATTGAAATACTGAGGGACACGAAAATGGGAAAATACTTAACGACGAGTAAATGACTGGATTTTTTTTGTGGAGGCTGGGGTGGACGTGGATGACTCACCCTACAAGTTTGGACTCGATATGAGCTCCTTATGGAGAGATAAAATTCAAGCTTTGATGCCCTATCCTGATGTAGATAGAACTCCTGCGATGATGACGGCGGCGCGATGGCGGCGGCGGCAGAAATAGAATTCAGAGGGGCTAAGGAGAAGATAGAAGGGCATCACACTCAAGATTTAGTAGAAATCCATCTGCAAGAGGGGGAAGGAGAGAGGAGGAGGGCACACCCTTCTTTGGCTCCAACCAAATTCACAATTTTCTCTTCATTAAACCTTACAAAACACTATACATGGGTTTATATAGAAGGGGAGGAAGGGGGAGAGGGTTGGAATTCATGGGAGAGAGGGGAGGGGTAGTATTTTCTTCCCCATGTGGTCAATTGGCCTAAAAATATAAAATACAAAATATCATTTTAATGGGGGGGGACCCCCTTGACTTAAGGGGAGGCATCTTGGACCTTTTGTAACATTTGTCCCCCTTTGAATGTCAAACCATCTAGAAGCCCACCTTGGACCTTTGACTGACCCCACATGGGCCCTAAGACTTAGGTGGACCAATAGAAAAGGAGAGGGGGGTCCCCTTGTTGGACCTACTGACATTTTGCACAAAAACCCAAACAATCCTAGGGAATGACACATTGGCTTGTAAAGCCTTACAATTGCACATATGCTATCCCAATGATATAAAAAATAAACTAAAGGACACAAATGTAAATTAAAATATCAGTGCTCTTGCTCTGATGTCCCCATCAATTCTCTCCGGGTGGGAAGAACTCGACCCCGTCGAGTAAGGGGTGCAGCTGCTCGAGTAGCTCCGGCGGATGCGTCACCGAACCTGAAAGCGCGGAGTACGCTCCACTCTAAGTAATCGACACCTGCTCATCTCGTATAGATTCGATATGCAAACGCTGCTGGGGAGGAGGCTAGAGGTGGACACTCCGGGGTGGGGTCACTCTCAAAGGAGGGAAGGTGGCTCGAAGACTCTCTGGGAATCACCGCTGGTCCCTTATGTGACTAGATCCGATATGTAAAGTAGAACCGATCCCAAAGTCCGACAAGTCTCGAACTCGAAAGGGACTAACAACACGAGCGTACAAACCAACTCGACTCGATGCATGCACAGACACACGACAGACAAACGAAACAAAGACTCACAAAGACCCTAAACAAACCTAATGTTAGTCCGACCTACGCATAGGCGATGGTGGACCAGGACACCCGAATGTGTGCCATGCATACACTAAATGCAACCGGTGGTTGGCGGAATGTTGAATTCCTAGACCTCCTAAAGTAGACCATGCATGCACATTGGACTTGGATGTGGGAAGTCCGGGAGGTTCAGGTGATTTAGGTGGGCCGGGGGAACCGAAGTCTTCATTACCCCCGAATGATGGTTCGGACCTATTGCTATGTGGAGGTTGCTTGGCCCGAGTGGAAAAGGTGTGATAGTGAACTACGCAGACGAAGTGGAGTGAAGATGATAGCTTGGGAGGTTCACTAGTGAAGGGGTCAAAAGGGTCAAAGAAGGTATGACCCCATGAGATGGACTCCCATATGACACGGTCCCAATTGTGAAATTCTTGAAGGTGTGGGTGATCACCTTCAACCGTCATGGTGAATGGGACGGTAGTCATGTGAAAAAAATGAGATTCTCCCTTGGGCAAAAGGGTATGAAGTCCGGTTCGACCGGCATAGGGAGGAATATAAGAATCTCCGTGGTGACACAACCCACGGTGCATACGGAGGTAATGGACTCTATGGCCGGGTGGGTGAAGCTATGACTAGTGGGTTGGTCGAAGTCTCGGGCCAATAAGTGCGTCAACTTCATTGCCAACCTAAATCAAAAATAAGGTCACCCAATGTATCAACGTGGTGACTAGACCGGAATGTCGTGTGGTAGGAGTTGACAGGCACTAGAGGTAAGGTGGGGTCCATGGAGGGGTAAGGAAGTGGGACCAAGCCATCCTTGTGCCAACTAAGAAGCGGCTCGGCGATGAAAAGCGTACTCGTTAGAAATACGGGTGGCTCGAGCTTTGGTGGCTCCAAATATGATGGCTCCGGATGAGGGTCGGAAGTGGAGGGTAGTAATGGAGCACTCACGGGTGGTGAAGAGGCACGTGTCCTTTCTAACCAATCCGAAAACATTTTCTTGATTTCATCAAAGGTGCGGGTTGGAGTAGGGACCTCGTGGTGGACTCACTCCTCGTCTCTTGGCTCGGGTGTGGACCTAGGCTCGGCTAGAAGCGGGGCTTCCACTTGGTGGGAGGTGACTGGGCGGACCACTTGATTGAGGTTGCTTTGGAGGGCTTGGATGGGGGTGAAGGGGCGGGGTTGGTTGGAGGTGTGGCCCACTTGATTGCAGGTGAGTTGGTGGGGCCGACTAGTGGTATAACCCCCGTGGGTGGAGATAGGTGGGTGGAGCCGGCTTGAGGTGATTGGGTGGGACGGTTTTGAGGGGACCGGGTGGGGTAGGTAAACCTTCCTAAGCTCCCTTTTCATGTCCCACCATGATTCGACGGGCCCTTGTCTCCTAATCTGCCTCAAGCATTCAATGTATCCCCACTTCTTGGCAGCCTCGTGAAGTAGCCTATCCTTGGCAAAAGGGAATTCATGGGCCTCGGACATGATGTAATAACCGAAGTATTTGTCCATGGCGGCTTCCCAACGTAGGTAGTCGCTCGGGACTTTGGAGCCATAAAAGTCCTGGGCTTCGGGCCCAAGCCCATGAGGGTGCCAACGGTAATATCGCCCGGGTGACCAAGATTCCATTGGGAATGGGGAACTACAAGGTGGACATGCCGACACATGGAGACAAGACACTAGACACGACCCTAAACGATAATGCAAGTTGGAATGCCGACTCGACTACCAACCTAGACACAACCAAGATTCGATACTGTGGCGGAGTTACGGGATCCGAAGATCCTCTCTCACAAGTGTGCGGTCTTCCCGATAGGCGTAGCCTAACGTTCGGACAACACCTTTTAATATACCGAATAAAGGTATGCAGACGCAACCTTAGATCGACTTAGATGATGACTAGACGTAAATGACACTTTTTTTTATTTTTGTTAAGCAATGATGAATGACTACCCTAGACTCAACTGGCTCTCTGATACCAAATTGATGCGGGACGGACACGCGACCTGGGACTGTAGCTCGCGATCATCCCTAAGCGAGGGAAGATGTGGGATCGGGCGCGGTTGAGAAACTAGCCGTGAGTCTCGGGTATCGGCCTTTCCGCGTGAACTCGGATCGAGTCACGGGACGGTACACTCACTCACTCTCGCAGCGGTGATAAAGTATGATCGGGCTAGAAACCTAACACTCGCAGCGGCATTCAAAAATATACAAGGTAAGCAAAATGCGATAAAGAGAGGGGGCGAGTTTACCTCCACGCTCCGGGCGTGGGGAAGACGATCCCGGCGAAGACAGTAACTCCCGGTTAAAAAATTATCATAATAATTACAGAAATGATTTCTACTGTCCACTCCACGCAGGGAGGTAACGGGCTACAAATGAGGCCCGGGAGGACAGAACTTGGGTTGACGGGCAGCTTTCGATGTAGCTTTAGCGGCACGCGTATTCACGAACGTGGGGCCCACGTGCTCATCGGCGGGTCCGAGTGGGCCCGGAGTGGTACCGCTATGACGTTGGCTCCTGGAGAGGCGCTCCCTGGGACGGCGGTATGCTGGTTCACCTCGTGGGAGGCGAGTCGGCTCCGGTCTCACTTGTTGACCGTGCTGCCCATGGATCTGAAGTTGTTGTTTTACAGCACGCGACCCGGCGAGATCTTTTGCTGCGATCACTCCCGACGTCGGATTGATGCACAAGAGGTATCGTTGGAAAGCTATTTCAAAATGCTTCAATCTAGGGCCAGAGAAATAATTTTGAATTTTCCAGATCTGGCATTTACCGATTTTACAAGCTGCTGTTGGACAGGACCCGAAATCTCAGGATAGAAGTGATTTTTCCTGAGAGTTGGCGTTGACATTGTCTCAAACCTCAGATCTTGAACTTGGATTCTTCACAAAAGTTGTAGAGGTTGGAACAAGGAAGACGGGGATAATTTTTATGAAGGATTTGGTGGAGGTTTCAATTTTTTGGGGAGTTTATACTGACTAGGGGTCGGATCTAAACTGCACAGGACAAAACAGATTTGGAAAAAGATAGCAATTTTCAATAATAAAAAAAGGACTCTAGAAATTCTAAGAAAATTCATGGATCATGGGGGTGATGGACAGAGCTCCCAATAAATTTGGTGACCTAAGAAAATAAGGGAAAGGAGGTCGAAACTTGGAAACACAGGGTTGCTGTGACAAGATCTGAACAGAAGATAGAATTGAAATACTGAGGGACACGAAAATGGGAAAATACTTAACGGTGGGTAAATGACTGGATTTTTTTTGTGGAGGCTGGGGTGGACGTGGATGACTCACCCTCCAAGTTTGGACTCGATCTGAGCTCCTGATGGAGAGCTAAAATTCAAGCTTTGATGCCATGTCCTGATGTAGATAGAACTCCTGCGATGATGATGGCGGCGCGATGGCGGTGCGATGGCGGCGTCGACAGAAATAGAATTCAGAGGGGTTAAGGAGAAGATAGAAGGGCATCACACCCAAGATTTAGCAGAAATGCATCTACAAGAGGGGGAGGGAGAGAGGAGGAGGGCTCACCCTTCTTTGGCTCCAACCAAATTCATAATTTTTCTCTTCATTAAACCTTACAAAACATTATACATGGGTTTATATAGAAGGGGAGGAAGGGGGAGGGGGTTGGAATTCATGGGAGAGAGGGGAGGGGTAGTATTTTCTTCCCCCATGTGGTCAATTGGCCTAAAAATATAAAATATAAAATATCATTTTAATGGGGGGGGCACCCCCTTGACTTAAGGGGAGGCATCTTGGACATTTTGTAACACTTGTCCCCCTTTGAATGTCAAACCATCTAGAAGCCCACCTTGGACCTTTGACTGAGCCCACATGGGCCCTAAGACTTGGTGGACCAATAGGAAAGGAGATGGGGGCCCCCTTGCTGGACCTACTGACATTTTGCATAAAAACCCAAACAATCCTAGGGAATGACACATTGGCTTGTAAAGCGTTACATATGCTATCCCAATGATATAAAAAATAAACTAAAGGACACAAATACAAATTAAAATGTCAGTGCTCTTGCTCTGATGTCCCCATCATCGCCCTCTCTACTTCGGCTGCAGACGGAGGAGGCCCGGGGGTGAGGTGGCGACGGCCTGGAGCTGATGTGGCGCGTGATGGTGCGAGGAATGGAGCGTGGTTGGCGCGATTCCGATCGGTGGATTCAAAGCCGGCGTGGTTTGATCGTCGTGCCTATTTTGGCGTGGTTTAGTCACTTTGGTGCACGGAATCTTCGGTGGAGGTAGGGAAATGGATCACCTACTTCTCCTCTACGTTCCCTCATAGTTTCACGTCGAACGGTGTGCATATGAGTGGGTTTCATTTAGTTTCAGGAAAAACATACTCGGGGGGTGTGCGTCTGGTTCGCTAGAAAATGACGACGATTTTTGACTAGATTAGTTTCATTCTGACCCCCAGTATGTCTGTATTCCATTTCCGCTGATTTCGTGTTGATTGGGTCGTCATTTGGGGCTGGTATGAGCCCGGGAACCCCGGTGACCGAATTAGGGTCGATTCATTGGAATCGCCCATTTCTTGGGATTGAGCTGTTGCATGTGCCCCTTCCGGCCCGTGGAAGGTTGTTTTCGTCGATCAGGACTGTTTCCCCTGTGTTTAGACGCGAATGGGGCATGGAACCGCAGAGATCGGCCATTCCCATGGTTTTCTCGCCGTATCGTGCTAGCGGTCATTTGAGAGACCGTTTCATGTCTCTGGCGGCCCAACGATAGACCGCCACACACCGTAGTGTGTCGATTACTTTTAGGTCGGTTTAGGCTGGCTGCTTAAACTTGGACCGCTTCTTGCCTCTGGCGGCCCCATAGTGGTGTGCCAAGTGGCGCCGTTTCTCGATTTTAGTGTAGGTCGGTTCGAGCTAGCGGTTCTTGCTCTGACCGCCTTGTCCCTTTTAGCGGCTCTTTGGTCGACCGCTACTTGTCGTTTGACCGAGTCCATGTTTTAAGTCAGTTAAGGTTAACGGCATAACCTTAGACCACCTATTTGTTCTAGCGGCCCTTCTGTAGACCGCTATGTGTCGTTCGACCAATGGTCAAACTTCTAAGTCAGTTAGGGCGGTGCTCTCGCGGCCGATTGGTAGACCGCGTAGGTCAGTGTGGTGGCTCAATGTTGGACTGCCTGGTGGTTTGACTGGGCATGTTGGTTCTACATTGACTGGCTTTAGCGGCCATTTCCTTGACCGCCCCAGTGTTCACGCGGCCCATCCCATGACCGCCAGAGTCTTCACCTCTGGGTAGTGTAGCGGCCCTTCCCTTGACCGCTTACATCATCTAGCGGCTGAGGTATAGACCGTCTACATCCTAGAGAGATGCTTTTGTTGTTTTAATTTCCGATCGTCTAGGCTTGACCTCATGGTTTGCCCGTAGTCCCGTGGATATCTTTTGATGTCCTATAAGGGCTATGACCATGCTGTAAGGTAGCCAAGAGTGTTTGTGCAGTGATTAGTGTTCTGTATCGCTTCAGAGTCATTGTCAGGTTTCTGGTCAACCCGGTGAGACCCAATGGTTGACAGGCGACCTTGTGAGTATCTCGGCATCTGTCCAGCTCAAGACATGGTTCTGGACACCTTGAGGTGCTATCTTACCTCGGTTTGTGTGTCCAAGTACTTTGAGGGTCTTGATGCTCCCTCAGGTCTCAGTGTGTTGTTTTATGCGGTTGTGTGGATCTGATGATCCATTGTCGTTTCCTTGGCTTAGGATTAGGCTGATTAGCGGCTTGTCACAGTCGTCGTGCGATGATCTTGACCCCAACTCGTGAGACTCAAGGATCGTTGTGTCAGCAAGTCTAGTTGCCCTGTCTTGAGTCTATTGGTAGTTGGGTGTACTACCTTGGTGCTTCGCAGTACCTGTGACAGTGCGTGTTTAGCCTGTTTGTACTCCAGCACTCGTGTTTAAGAGTCTCTATCTCTAGTGAGCCTCCACTAGTCGTAGCTTGACGACGCACACGTTCCAGTGTGTCGGTCCACCTGGGAGTGGTGGCAGGGCAGCTCCCGAGATATGGTTTGTAAGCTAGTTTCCGTGGGCTCCCTTGCCTTGCAGTAGCGTCCTGTTGGAGGAGAAAACTAGCTAGAGACTTGGCTCAAGGCATTGTGCTTGTGTGTGCACACGAGGTCAGGGGCGTTTGGACGAACGCCAATAGGTGTGACCCTGATTAGTCACTGGTTACTATTGTTCCTTGTTCCTGAACCTATTCCTGGTTCAGAGAGTACCTCAGTCTCCGTCGTTCTCGACATCCGTAGGGAGGTACTTGAGGCGCAGTGTAAGACGTTAGTGGACGCATCTGGCCGTTCTTCTAGTAAGGAGGTGCTGCCGTCACGTGACACATGACTCCCGTGTTTCTCGTTCTCCGTGTCATGACCTTTTCTGAGGTAGTCTGTCCTTGACTTTACCCAAGGTCGGCTATGTGTAGCGTACATGACGCTCTAGGCGTACGCGTCAGTGTCTGTTGTCTGTCTAGGTCTTTTCTAGAACTTTTTCCTAGTTTTGTAGGACCTTCGCTTTGGGCCTTGTGCCTGCCAACGGATCGGTAACTCCTAACTTTGTGAGATCAGGGTTCGCCCTTCTGTCGTTATTGGTGTAGTTTAGGGAGCCGTGCTTTGTTCGGCAGCCGTATTCGCGTTCTTTATGGCCTTGCTTTTCCATTTTCTTTTAATTGTTCTACTCCTGCTCTTCCAGCTTTCTTTTACAGCTTTCTAGTTGTAGTTTAGCCTCTCCTGCTTTCTTTCCTACTTTACTACTACTACTGTTTTAGTTGTTGTTATGTGTTACTACGTTATTTTTCAGTGGGGATCCGCATGACCCCTACTGACCCAGTGACACGAGACTCACCCCTGCTTTTCAGGTGTGGTCGTCTCTGCTTCTTTACGGTTCCTGGTGTGGCGTGTTCGTAGTTGCCAGCGGTACCTGCATCGGGCTTCCCCCGACCTCAGTGTACGTTTTTCTTTCTATTGGACTGTACTTGTCTTTCCTTTGGACTGGACTCTGGTATAATTGTTAATCTAAACTATTAATTAAAAATTAATTTTATTTCTGCTACTTTAGCAAACCTGATTAATGAAATGTAATTGCTTACTGTTATATCTGCGACTTCAATGTACTACACGATAATCCTTTTATCCCTTTGGAGCTCAACAGCTCTTGGGAGGCTTCACGGGTTCCAAGTGGTATCGGGTCTACTCAGTAATCCTACCGGGTATATCCGGTATCTAGAGTCCGGGTCGTCACAGGTGGTATCAGAGCGTTGTTGTGTGAAGTACATGGGAATCCAAGATATACAGGGTCCAGAGTCCTGAAAGTCCAGTACAGTCTTTCACTGGCCTAGGTTTCGCAATTCCTTGTCGCTTTGTTTTCCGTGTGTGGTCTTGTGCGTGCTGTGTCAGCACTGTGCAAGATGGTTTTGCTCTAGTCAGGATGTGACGGGATGCTCCTTGTCGTCGTGGTGTTCATCTCGATCGTGCTGTACTTGGCAGAGTTTGCCAATAGGTTTGAATCTGCAGTACATTATTTGAGATTTCTCCGTGTCTTGTTCAGATGGCTGGTGACTTTTCGAGTTGTTGTGATGGCCGTACACGTTCTCACGTTGTTTTGGTCGTCCCAGCTTGAGTCTGTTCAGCTCCTGAGGTTGTAGACACGCCATTCCTGATGTCTCCTGAGAAAGTCTCATATTACTATACGACGTCCCGCGACGGCTTGTGCATTTTGAATCGCTCGAGTGCTTCCTTTTCTTGAGTCTTCTTCCGCCCTTCTCAGCATCCGGAATCGTCTCGTCACGGCATTCGGACGGCATCAACACCAGTTGGACGCATCAGAGGTTTCGAAACCAGGAAGGGTGTCTGCCCGGCGACTGCCAATGCCTGAACTGAGGACCCGGGTGGGTCTTTATGGAGGCATCCAGGCCCCTGGACGCCCCCATTCTTTTAATTTATTTTTCAAAGCCCAAAACCAAATAAAAAATAATATATTAATGGAGGCGTCCAGGCCCCTGGACGCCTCCATAAAAACAAATATAAAAAATATAAAATGCCAGTTGGCATAAAAGACAAAAACACAAATAATAATAAAATATTTTCTTAGAGGCGTCCAGGCCCCTGGACGCCTCCATCAACTCACTCACGGGGCGCCGCCCACCGAACGACGGTTTGTCGTGTGTGAAAGAATCCAAATTGTGGAGACGTCCAGCTGGCTGGACGCGCCCATTTCTAAATCACGGGTCGCCGCTCCAAAATCACACGTTGTGTTAAACCGCGTGCGACTTTCGGTGGAGTTCGGTGGGACTTATGGAGGCGTCCGGGACCCTGGACGCCTCCATGAAAATATTCGGAAAAAATGAATAAAATATCTTTTTTGCCCTGATGGAGGTGTCCAGGGTCCTGGACGCCTCCATCCTCCGGAGCCCTATAAATAGAGGCCCACCCCCTCAGTTCTGGGGGAGCTTCTAAGAGATCCGATAGGCTGCCGGAGCCCAGAGGCTACCGGAGTCATTTCTAACCCGTGGGGTCTTTTGTAGGTGGAGGTTCTGTCGACTTCTCGGGTGCCCACGCTCGCGAGAGGAAGGTCGTCTTCATCCACCGCGCTTCCACGTTGTCCCTACGCTGTCGGAGCTCCACCGGATTTCACCACCGACACATCCAATAAGCCAATCCTTTCCTTTTCTTCGTAGTTCTTTTACATTCATCATCTCGCATCCTCTATCCCCCTTCATAAGGGCGCCTCTTCTTATATACTTCTTGCATCCATCATCTCATTTTCCTCCTACTCGAGTCCGAGAGGGGTTTAAAAGATAACACCAACCAGGTGTGTGTCTTGCCATCATTTCGTCATTTTTATCGCAAGGATTTGAATACTACACCTTCATCTTTCTAATCCACTCGTTACTTGTTTGTCGTTGTTTTGCAAGGGTACCCAAGGAAAGCCCTCTCCATCGGCCGGCCGAAAGGGGAGGAAGAAGCAACCCGCCATCTCCCGCTCTTGAGGTAGGCGCGACCACTTTCTTTATTTTGGGGTCTTTTGGCCCCTGGCGATCACATCTTGTTCTCGAGGTTGTGGCGAGTCACTTCCCCAATGGCCGTTTAAATTCCCGTTCTTATATTCTCTTTATATTCTGTTATATTCTGCTCATATTCTCGAGGCCGCGGTGGGTCACTTCTCCAATGGCCGTTTAAATTCCCGTTCTTATATGTTATATTCTTATCTATTCATATTCTCGATGCCGCGGCGAGTCACTTCCCCAATGGCCGTTTAAATTCCCGCTCTTATATTCTCTTTATATTTTGTTATATTCTTATCTATTCATATTCTCGAGGCCGCGGCGAGTCACTTTCTCAATGGCCGTTTAAATTCCCGCTCTTTATATTCTCCTTATATTCTGTTATATTCTTATCTGCTCATATTCTCGAGGTCACGGTGAGTCACTTCCCCAATGGCCGTTTTAATTCTTGCTATTTAATTTCTGCACCATTCCCGTCCCCCCGAGGCCGCGGCGAGTCACTTCCCGCTATGGCCGTTTAACCCCCATATCTTGCTATATTACATTTATCCCGCTCGCCCCGCCGGAGCAATCTCCCGTGGTGGCCCCTTCTCTTTTCTTTTATTTCTGTGTTGCAGCAAACAAAGAGGAGCCCGCGCGCCCAGCGTCTTCTTCGCTCCCCGAACCGTGTGACGTCGCTCACAGATTGGCGATCACGGTGGGACCTCTACTGCTTCCTTTTGGCTACCCTTGCAAGTTCGGCACCGTCCGTGCCTCTCCACCTTGGCGCCCTCGCGCACCCCCGTTGTGCTCACGGTAGCACTGTCAATTTGATTGGTTGGGTGTTTATTATATGTTTGTTATTTCTGGTATTTTCTTACTCTATATCTTTGTTAGCATTCCATTGCATACATCCATCCCTCTTTTATATCATTTTTCATTTTTTCTAAAGATCACCCTTTCCCGGTGAAGGAAGGACTCTCCGTTTGAGAATTCCTCTCAACGGACTAGAATCTCCTCCACTGGGACCTCCGTAAGTCCCCGACATTGAAGAATCTCCTCTTCGTTCACTGGGCTGGTCGTACCACTGAAGTTCCTGTAGACACGCCAAAATTGACGTTACTCTGAGTGCATCTCGTATTACCTTGTAATGCCCCAATTTGACCCTCCAATTAACTTTGTTTGAGTTATTTTCCCCAATTTTCTTGGATTTCTCCCCTTTTTTTCCTCTTCTTATTTTTCCCTATTTTTCTGTATTTTTTGGGCAGTTTTCTCTATTTTTTGGATTTCACGACTTGAAGTGGGGCGTGTTTTAATTAACGGCCTGGTCTGAGGCTCGTTTTGAAGAAAGGACGACTAGAGGCAAAGGCGTCAGTTTCTGGAATTTTTTGATTTCCAAAACAGAAAAATAAGAATTAACGACCCTCATTGGGTCGTGTTTTTAAATAACGCCTCTCCCTCAGGCATCTCTTCATCATTTTTAAATACAGAAAGTTTTTATTGCTAAAATTAAATCCGTGAATTAACGCCTTTGTCCCAGTCGTGATTTCAATTAACACCTTGACCAAGGTCATCAATTCTTGTTCAATTCTGAACTCCATCAGCACCCCTTCCCTTCCTCACTTACACTCCTTTTTCACTTGCGAGAGGGTTCCTATGGCTTCCTAATATTGAAAGGACACTTGGACGAAGGATCCCCTTTCCATCCTACCAAAACGAAGTTTTTTAATTTTTTTATGGAATTAATTCCGAATTTCCCTTCCTTTCCTCATTTAACATCCTTTTTCACTTGGGAAAGGGTTCCTATGACTTTCCAAGGTTGAAGGGACACTTGCCTAAGGTTTATCTCTTCCAAATCCAACTAAAACATGTTTTCTTATTTTCTCTTGGAATCAATTCCGAACTTCCCTTCCTTTCCTCATTTAACCTCCTTTTTCACTTGGGAAAGGGTTCCTATGACTTTTCAATGTTGAAGGGACACTTGCCTAATGTTTATCTTTTCCAAATCTCACTAAAACATGTTTTCCTAATTTCCCTTGAAATTAATTCCGAATTTTAACCCTATATATAGAATCTCTCTCTCCCTTGTGAAAGAACATCAAGATCAATTCAAGAGGAGGTGCTGCCGGAGCAAAGGCTCAAGGAGGAAGTCTCCCATGCACCTAAAAGCTTCATCCATGGAGTTCTTCTTCCTCTATTGAAGATTTGAAGCCTCTACATCCATGGAGTTCTACATCATCTTCTTCCTCCATTGAAGATCTTCATCCTAGCTTGAAGCCAAATTGGAGAAAACCACTAAGCTTTCCCCTCCTATCTCTTATTTTTGCTTTAGTTAATTGCATGCATCATATCATTTTTTCTTTTATTTCTTTATTGAGATCTTCCCCTATTGTGCACTCTAGCACATCTCCATAGTGCAACACTTGCACATCTCCCTCTATTCTTCATCATACATCATCTTTTACCTACCCTTTTGCATAGGGGTTTAAAGGCCAAACACCAATAAGGTGTGTTCATATCCATGCTTTCTATGTCGATATTTACATTTGGATTTGATGCTACACATCTTGGTTTCTAATCCATGTTTATTTATTGGTGTTTGTTAATTTTGCAAGGGTAATCAATCAAGGAAAACTCTCTTCATCGGTCGGCCGATAGAAAGAGAAGGTGCACTCACAATCTCTCCCGCATTTAAGGTATTTATATCGCGATCCCTCCATTGATTATTTGTTATATCCTTTGAGGCCCTCGCGTCTCTGGCGATCACATTCCCCTTAGCATCCTCTCATGCTCCCCTTTTCTCCCTCTTTTCCCATTCTTCTATTCATTTTCTTTTTCCTTTTAATTATTCTAAGTGGATTTCTTAGAATCTACAAATTGGCGATCATGGTGGGACCCATTTCATTTTTCTTTTGATTACCCTTTCCCCTTGGGCACCCACGTGTGCCATCTCCCCTTTTGCACCCACGGTGCGTCTCCCTTTGTGCTCCATGTAGCACTCTCCCTATGTGATTTGTTAGTTTGATAGGTTTTTAGAAATTCCATTTATCCATCTCTTTTTTTTTTCAAAAAAAAAAATATGATGAGCATGCTATATCCCTTGTCATGTTTGATTGCCATGATTCTTATACTGAGATTGTGAGTGTTTTTCATTTCTGTCGGTATTTTCCACTGTTTGAGCCCTATGGCCGTTGAAGTATTGAAGTAATTAATGCCCCTCTCAGAGGCGTCTTTTATCAGTATAACGCCTCACATCAAGGCGTCTTTCACTTGAATAGCACCTTACTGTAAGGCGTCATTTTTATTATCATTGTTTATTCGTGCTGATTACTGTCATTTGACGCCCCTGCTCCCGGGCGTCCATTCTAGAGAAAGCGCTTCACCCTAAGGCGCTATTTTGCTCTGCTTGCACTATTCACAGTGACTAGCGACTGACGCTCAGACGCTATTTATTGATATAGCGACCTTTCCCAGGTCGTCATTTTGTTCTGTGTTGTTATCTGCTTGATACTGTCTGCTGCAATCATCCTTTCATTGGTTTGGGAGACCTCCTCTCCCCACACTTTTAGGAGTCACACCACCCTCTTGGTGAAGGAAGGACCCTCCATTGAGCACTCCGTCTCATTAGACCGGAAATTCCTAAACCAAGCCTCCATAAGTCCCCGCACCCGTGGATTCCCTCATGGACGTTGGGCAGGTTGTACCTTTGAAGTCCCGGGTTTAGTTGGCCTATGCATGGTGAGAGAGTGTTCCTAGTTGGCATCGGAGAAAACCACATTTGAAACTAGATTCCCCCCTTGAGTGATCACATCAATTTGCATCAAATCAATTAATTTGCCAAGGTTCAAATAAAAAAAATCAAAAGTAACCCCATCCTAGCTTTTTTGCTATCTATGTGAGCTATTTTGATTGCACATTGAATTGTTTGGGATACCTTGATAAGAAAGTCAACATGTTTAACTCAATTAATGTTCATGAGGGTGATCAGCCTAGCACATCTTATTCCCTTCAATTTCAACCTATTCATCACAACTCTCACCATAATCTTTTAAAGGGACCACGCCCTCATCTTCACGGTTTTGCCCCACCCATGGGCAATATCCAATCCCATGGTCCCTCGCCTCAATCGCGAGCCACTACTCCTACGGGACCGTCTCCTCTCGAAGATGAGAAGGTCTCCCAGATCTTGCATGCATTAGATCATCTCACCCCTCAACAAATCCAAGCCCTTAAGGCCGTTGTTGAGGGTGCACCTCATTCCCCTCATCCTCCTTCCAATCCTACGCAGGTGGCCCATCACCCACTTCCCTCTTCTATTAACATTCCTACCCGGGTCGCCCATCACCCATCTCCTCCTATTCACACTTCTCCTCGGGTGGTCCAATACCCGCCTCCTTCATCCACACCTACCCCTATTCGGGTGGCCCGTCACCTGCCTCCTTTTATTCCTCCTCCACCACGGCCCCAGGGCCCATTTATTCCTTGCAACCTGGCCCATCCGGGTTCTTTTATGGGTCATCCCATTAATCCCCTTCCACGGCCTTTTTGTGCGGCCCCTCCTTCAAGGCCCTGCCGACCCTCTGTTGCTCAAGTCACACCCCTCCAACAAACTCTTCTCGACAAAGTCACTTTGTTGGAGGAACAATTAAAGAGGGTTACGAGCCCACGGCCCACTCCTCCTACTCCAGTCAATCCCCTTTATACGGCTCTAAATGACATTACAAAGATGGAGAAAGATTGGAAGGATAGGAGAGACGGCTACAGCGTCGACAATTCAAGCAAGCAAGAGCCGACAGATTTCAACGTTCAAGTGGACGCTGTCCGTCCTCCACCCATTCACCCCGTTCATTCATATGGCCCTCCGCCTCCACCTACGCATTCACACTTGCATTCACCACATCATCTGCAATACCATTACATTCCACCACCTACTAATACATCTCCACCATGGCATCCACTTGAACTCGATAATGAAGAACCGGCAATTGAAGAATTCAAGACGACACATGATGATGAAGCTCTGCAGGCATCCCTTCCGAGTTTTCTTCGTTTTCCTCTCCCTCCGCTACCACTAGATGAACCCCCTGCTCAAGACGATGCCATCGTCCTTAATATAACCCCCGCTTCTAAGACTTATTGGTGTTATGACGAGGGATCAATACTCCAATCACCCATGTCGGCGCACCAAGACATGTCTCCTACCCCAGACACCGCTCGCCCCATCCGGCGTTTCCTCCGGACCAAACCTGATACTTTTACACCTCCTGCTATACCATCAGCCTCCATAGCACCGGCCTCCGCTAAACCTCCACCTGCTATACCATTAGCCTCCACTTCATTAGCTAACCTCCTATTATCGCCACCTCGGCCCTCCATTATACCTTTAACCCATGACCTAGCCACTCCTATTCCACTACTTAACCCTTCACCCTTACCCGTGGCTAATCCTGAGCAGGATTCACCCCTTTTTGCACTCGAGCCAACCCTGACTGCTTCCGAGCAAAGGGAGAAGCTCGACGTGTTTGAACCGCCATTTCCACTCACCCTTTATCCAACACCTTCCATTATACCTCAACCATCTATGGAACCTTCCGCCTCCGCTTCACCCCCCTTTACTACTCGGAACGGGTGTCCTTCTGTAAATACTTGTGATGAAGATGATCAAGAGCCGGAAAAGAAAGATTTGGCCGCGGCCATGATGTTCAAGATGCAAGAACTTATTTGTCGAATGCCAATCTGGGTTGTTGTGCCAAGAATGGTCGAAGAGGCCAAGCCCCCGCCGCTGCTCACCAGAAGAGAATGCCAAGCGTTGATGCCATATAAGTCTATGTCCAAGGGCCAGACAGGGCACCCCTTGTTCTGATCCTTCAATCTGGAACCTTCTATTTCATACAAGGGGCGAACGTCCGCTTTGTTCAACACTTTTCAAACACCACAATCCTTGGATATGACAATGCTTCATGCTCTAATTTTCCAATTCTCTCACATTGTCACTCTTCACCCTCCAAGGGAGTTGGCAGTGATTGTTAAAGCTTCATCACAGACTTTGATTTTATCCGGTTGTACACTTTTGCTGCTGTGGAGGGGTAGACATGCTTCCACTAAGGGACCTTCCACCTTCTATTCAACTTCACCCACATTCACATCTATCATCGATTTTTCATGGGCCACTCCACAGGCGAAGAGGAGGATCTCATCCTCTCATCCCTCGTATTCTTCACATTTTTTGCATTTCATGCATTCATTGCATCTGTTGCATTGCATCCGCATACATTTGCACTTCTTCTTTCCCGGGTTTCCGGACCCGTATCTTCCCCGCCTTCCGGAACCTCCGGATCTTCCGCATTTCCCATCTTATTCATCTTCATCCTCAGGATCTCCAGGTCCTCTTACACTCACCGGGCATTGTGTCCCCTCCAATCATCCCTCAGGGCATCGCGCCCCTTTCCAACTATTGCATCCGCACTCCCCGGATTTCTCACCCGTCCTCCTTGGGCATCGCGTCCCTCGATATTTGCTTCCTCCGGAACCTCCGGATCTCGCTCTTTGGGCATCACGCCCCTGCACATCCTCAAGTCCGGATCTTCTGGGCTTCTTACTGATTCTCCCTGGGCATCGTGCCCCTTTCCGTCTTCTTCCTCCGGAACCTCCGGACTTTCTCCCAGGGCATCGCGCCCTTTTCTATCTTCTTCCTCCGGAACCTCCGGATCTTTCACCCCTCTCTTTATCCCTTGGGCATCGCGCCCCTTTCCGTCTTCTTCCTCCGGAACCTCCGGATCTTTCTCTTCTCATTGGGCATCGCGTCCCATGGTACCTCCCCCCTCTAGAACCGCCGGACTCTCTTTCCTTCCTCCCAGGGCATCGCGCCCTTTCTGATTCTGTTCCTTCGGAACCTCCGGATTCTCCATCTTTTTCTCTTTATATTCTTTCGGGGCATCCCGACCCTTCTGATTCCATCCCTCCGGAACCTCCGGACCCTCCTGATCCTTTTCATCCACTCTTCCCTGGGTACCGCGTCCCTCGGAATCTCATTCCCCCGGAACCTCCGGACCATCCATCTTTCTTCCGATTCATCTTTCTGATCCTCCGGGACATCACATCCTTCATTTTCTTCTTCCTTTTCCATCATATTTTTTCCTATTTCTTCCCAGGGCACCGCGTCCCTCGATATTTTATCCCTCCGGAGCCCCCGGATTCCTCCTATCAGGATTTTCCTCCACAACCTCCGGACCCTCCGGATCTGCCTCTTTCCATCTATCAATTTCTTCTTCCGATTCCCCCTAATCCTGGGTCCGACCCAACTTCTTCCACATCCACTGCCTTGGGCATCTGCCCATTCTCTCACTGCTTTCGAGGCTTTAGTCCTCACTCCTCCTTCTAATTCTCCGCTTCTTCTGTAGACCTTTCATGTGATCAGGGTCTCCACACCTTAGTGAGGGAGTTCTAGCCCTCGCCTCTCTTCCTTTTTTCCTTATTCGTCTGAGTCTGGTCTTGGCACCACTCCTTCTTGTTAAGCCACTTTCAAACCCTTTGCTTCCAATCCTTTTGACTGCCAAAGAGGACTATCCCATGATGATAAACCTCGCCTCTGACAGCTGCTTCTACAAAGGTTGCAAGGTAACATATTGGCGTAAGTACGCATTATTATGATATCATTATCTCACGCATGATTTTCAAAGTGAAGTGCTTCTTAACATGATTAAGAGTGATATTTTAAGCCTTTATCCTAGAATTTATCTGTATTGAATTTCATCTTTAAAAAAAAACTGAAAGAGTATTTAGGCTTGCTCTGTAGCACCTTTGGTTAATAAAAAACCCACGTCGGGAATTCGACATTCTCTCCCCGTTTGTTAAGAGTAACCCTTAGCTGGGCATTCCACACACTTCACGGCGTCCTTAGCCGGCTCCTTTGGTTAAACACCGTCCCTACTTTGGCCATGCCATGAGTATATCTGAAAGTCTTTTCTCTTCTTTACTCGGCCGAATGCAGGGGCAAGAGGTCGACGGGTGAGATGACCCACCCAGGTTAATCCCCAATACGAGAGGAGTCTCAAATAGGGGCAGTCTTGACCCAAAATCAATATGAGTTTTCATATGAGTTTTCATGATATACATCTCGCCAAAAGGGCTATTATGAAAATCAAGTCAAAATTTCGATAAAAGCAAAATTGTGAATTATGGCATGTCAAGAGTGGCAATGTCCCCGCAGGAAAAACCCTGGTCGTATACATGTCAAGGGTCTAAAAATCAAAGGCACAAAGCCCTGGCACAACAGACTACCTCTTTGAGGGGAAACACCTTGGAAGGAATTCAAGTCCCGACATCTACCATCCTGCATAAAGCTTATCCTCAATTATTCTTCTCTTCTCCCTCTAAGACCGAATGTTTCTCGGGTATGGCCTTGGTAGGAGCACCGTTAATCAAGGGCAGTCAGTTATAGGGTGCCACCCTTCAATGCACGCTCGGCTTTGGGTAATTTTAGCGAAAGGGGAAGGAACAAGGACCCCTAGTCAGTGGTTCAAAAACACCATTTGATGCTGCATTAACAATGTCTAAACCAAAAAAAAAATCAAAAGAAAAAAAAAACAAAAAAAAACTTGAATATTTCCTAAGTCAAAATCCAAAAAAAAATTGAATATTTTCTAAGCCAAAATCCAAAAAAAATTGAATATTTCCCGATCAAAATCCAACAAAAATTGAATATTTTCAAAATTCATAATAAAAATTCAAATATTTTTCAAAATCCACATAAAAATTCAAATATTTTTAAAACTCATAAAAATTTGCATATTTCAAAATCCAAAAAAAATTGTATTGTATTTTTCTGATGCTTTTTGCAGGAACAACAACTTTGCAAGGACCAAGAGCACGGGATGAGACCTCTCCATTCATTGCCATCTACCTTTTGATTCTTCCCATGTTCACAATTGATCACATCTTCATAATTTGCTACGCATTACTCTGATTATTCATCTCCAAATCTTTTTTATCAAATCTTGTTGATCACTCCGCCGATGGGCATTATCAGATCTTGATCATCAAACTCCAAATCTTGATTAGCCAAGTTGTCATCCTCATGACAAACGACAAACAATGATGCTATGCTATCTATGCTTTAATGATGCTATCTATGTTATTCATGCCTTTCACGCTGTGCACACTTGAATGCTATTCATGATATGATACATACATGCTATTGATGCTTTGATTCATGCTATGCTTGCTATGCTTAAATGCCTTATTCATTGCTTGTTATCTTTTATATCTTGGCTAATGAATCTTTGAGCGCAGGAAGAGGCTCTTGGTCCCACCGACTGGGCATCATCATCCAAGCTCCACGGTGCTTGCACCTCATTTCTCAGTTCTCACATGCTCATTGCTATCACCATCCCCCCTGTATGCATTCTACTATATGTTACATACGCTACTAGATTATATCAAGGACCTTGTGACTTTGGTAAATCTGGGATTTGAGTTCCCCTTCATAAAAAATAATGATAATTTCAGAGGAGTCTTAGTCACACGGATAGGCCGTTGAGCCGTCCAAGACTGGGGACGATGGTTCCCTTTTGCGAGTTGATGCGTGGATAAATGGGCTTCGGCTTAGTATCGACTCGCAGAATGGGTTTCTTGACCCAGTCTTGACAGTTTAACAATATTATCCTTGATTATCTTATATTTTTATTTGTTTTAATTTTTTCTTTTAAACCCCGCATGCATTCATATAGGAGTTTGAAACAATTTTTGGAAAATCATTCTGATAAGCTAATTTGGAGAGTCAAATTGATCTTAATCTTTCCAGATATGAGATATTCATTGTTGATGGAATCCTCAGTTCGTTTTGTCACTGTTTTGGGTCATTTTCTCGAAAGTTCCTTGTTTGGATTTCTATCATCTTATCTCAATCCTTTTACTTTGATCCACCTTGGCTGCAGCACGTCCACATTGGCTGGTAACTGCTCCCCAATGGTGAAACCTACAGGTTTGTGACCTGGGGTACTTCCACCGCGCTGGAAGTTGATCATTCTCCGTCGTGCCCGCGTGCACACTCCTCCTCTTATCCAAACATAGTTGATTTCATTGAATTTCCCAGGATTGCTTCATCTCGAGCTTTTGATTTCATTCTCATCAAGTGATGTTGATTGCGTGTCTCATCACACCTTGGCATCTACTTTTCAGTTTGCTCTGCTCCCTTGCAAAGCAGACGCCAAGGCGGGGCAGCTGTAGACACGCCAAAATTGTAGTTACTGTGAGTGCATCTCGTATTACCTTGTAATGCCCCAATTTGACCCTCCAATTAACTTTATTTGAGTTATTTTCCCCAATTTTCTTAGATTTCTCCCCTATTTTTTCCTCTTCTTATTTTTTCCTATTTTTCTGAATTTTTTGGGCAGTTTTCTCTATTTTTTGGATTTCACGACTTGAAGTGGGGCATGTTTTAATTAACGGCCTGGTCTGAGGCGCGTTTTGAAGAAAGGACGACTAGAGGCAAAGGCGTAAGTTTTTGAAATTTTCTGATTTCTAAAACAGAAAAATAAGAATTAACGACCCTCCTTGGGTCGTGTTTTTAAATAACGCCTCTCCCTCAGACGTCTCTTCATCATTTTTAAATACAGAAAGTTTTTATTGCTAAAATTAAATCCGTGAATTAACGCCTTTGCCCCAGTCGTGATTTCAATTAACGCCTTGACCAAGGTCGTCAATTCTTGTTCAATTCTGAACTCCATCAGCACCCCTTCCCTTCCTCACTTACACTCTTTTTTCACTTGCGAGAGGGTTCCTATGGCTTCCTAATATTGAAAGGACACTTGGACGAAGGATCCCCTTTCCATCCTACCAAAACTAAGTTTTCTAATTTTTTTATGGAATTAATTCCGAATTTCCCTTCCTTTCCTCATTTAACCTCCTTTTCCACTTGGGAAAGGGTTCCTATGACTTTCCAAGGTTGAAGGGACACTTGCCTAAGGTTTATCTCTTCCAAATCCAACTAAAACATGTTTTCTTATTTTCTCTTGGAATTAATTCCGAATTTCTCTTCCTTTCCTCATTTAACCTCCTTTTCCACTTGGGAAAATGTTCCTATGACTTTCCAAGGTTGAAGGGACACTTGCCTAAGGTTTATCTCTTCCAAATCCAACTAAAACATGTTTTCTTATTTTCTCTTAGAATTAATTCCGAATTTTCCTTCCTTTCCTCATTTAACCTCTTTTTTCACTTGGGAAAGGGTTCCTATGACTTTCCAATGTTGAAGGGACACTTGCCTAATGTTTATCTCATTCCAAATCTCACTAAAACATGTTTTCCTAATTTCCCTTAGAATTAATTCCGAATTTCAACCCTATAAATAGAATCTCTCTCTCCCTTGTGAAAGAACATAAAGATCAATTCAAGAGGAGGTGCTGTCGGACCAAAGGCTCAAGGAGGAAGACTCCCATGCACCTAAAAGCTTCATCCATGGAGTTCTTCTTCCTCTATTGAAGATTTGAAGCCTCTACATCCATGGAGTTCTACATCATCTTCTTCCTCCATTGAAGATCTTCATCCTAGCTTGAAGCCAAATTGGAGAAAACCACTAAGCTTTCCCCTCCTATCTCTTATTTTTACTTTAGTTAATTGCATGCATCATATCATTTTTTCTTTTATTTCTTTATTGAGATCTTCCCCTATTGTGCACTCTAGCACATCTCCATAGTGCAACACTTGCACATCTCCCTCTATTCTTCATCATACATCATCTTTTACCTACCCTTTTGCATAGGGGTTTAAAGGCCAAACACCAATAAGGTGTGTTCATATCCATGCTTTCTATGTCGATATTTACATTTGGATTTGATGCTACACATCTTGGTTTCTAATCCATATTTGTTTATTGGTGTTTGTTAATTTTGCAAGGGTAATCAATCAAGGAAAACTCTCTTCATCGGCCGACCGATAGAAAGAGAAGGTGCACTCACAATCTCCCCCGCATTTAAGGTATTTATATCGCGATCCCTCCATTGATTATTTGTTATATCCTTTGAGGCCCTCGCGTCTCTGGCGATCACATTCCCCTTAGCATCCTCTCATGCTCCCCTTTTCTCCCTCTTTTCCCATTCTTCTATTCATTTTCTTTTTCCTTTTAATTGTTCTAAGTGGATTTCTTAGAATCTACAGTTCCCCGGAGTTAGTCATCCCATTCGTGGTGAGACGAGAGACCCTAGCTGACACGGCGGTGAAACAAAAATAAACTAGGGTCCCTATTTTTTGTGAACTTCGGATCTCGCTAAAAATAAAAAAAATCATCAAAATCAAAACACAAAAAAAGGCGTAAAGGCATCCACTTGTTTGATAATCTCTGCTACCTACTTGCTAGTGTATGTTTTTGCGTTCTGGGAAAACTGTGAGCATGGCTCACGAGTCTTTTGAGGAGAACCACCCTAGTCGTGGTTTGTCAGCCGACCCGCGAGTCTATGCTATGGACTCGGGTCCCTCTCATGAGCCATCGCCTGAGGTGCAGGTTATTGCCAGGGACACATCCCCACCACAGGATATCTCTTCCTTACTGGGCGTCCTCGCCAACACGGAGCTTACCTCTGAACAGCTCCGGGCCTTCCAGGCCATTCTGAAGGGGAAATTTGTTTCCCCCACGCCCCAGGAATCAACTCCGGCCATTGCACCTCTCCAAGAGTCCGTGCAGGCCATTCCATCTCCTTCATTGGCGCAAGCCATCCAATCTCCCTCGCTTCAAGGACAAGCGAGCCAATAACCACCCTCATTCCAGTTCCCGTCACAATCTCAAACTCCCGTTGTTCCCCACATACCGCTTCAGCCGGGGCCGACTGTCGGCGGTCTGACAGCTCCCTCTCATTCGGGGTTCCCCCCTCAAGTCTCCGGGAGACAGTTTCTCCCCCAGTGGCAAGTACCACCTTCACCTCCAGAGGAGCTCGCCCAATCGCTGCTCAATAGGTTCAATCGCATGGACGAGCAGTTTCAAAATCTGAGAAGGATGGTGGACGTGAAAGCCACCCCGGAGGTTGCTTTGCCAATCCTTCCCGTCATTCATCTTCCTCCCTCCGAAATGCCCACGTACCGCAGATACAATGGTACCGATAACCCCTTCATTCACTTCAAGGATTTCATGTATGAATCCTCCTATTGGCAAAACGATCAGAGGTCCCTGGCATACCTCTTTCGGAGATCATTGGATGGTCCCGCGCTTGAGTGGTTCTATTCCTTGGAGCCCCGCGAGGCCGAGAATTTTGAAATAGTCCAGAGAAGGTTCTTGCTGAAATATAGGAATAGGGTCGGTCCCTCACTCTCCATTATCGACCTAGTGGCCGAAAAGATGAAGCCCGATAAAGATTTTGTCCGCTATACTGATAGATGGAGGTCTCTGGCGAAAAGAATAAGGGATACCCTCTCCGAGCCCGAACAAGTGAAGATGATTGTGTCTAATGCAACCCCACAGTTCAGACACGTCCTGGCCATGAATAAACTTACTACAATGGAGGAACTCTATGAAAGGGCCCGGTACATCCAAACCCAGTTAAAAGACTCCCACATTATGAACATGTTTGAGTCACCGAAGCCCAAAGTGGTCAGAAAGACAGGCGCTGGTGTCCCGGGCGGAGCCACAGAAGGGGTCGTGACAAATGAGCAAGTGGGTGCGGTCAACAATACCAACTATGCAGTCAACCCAAGGCCTCTACAAATGCCCCGACTTCCCCTCCAACCAGGTCCTTTCCCTCTTCGTCCTCCACCCCAAAATAATCCACCCCAGGATAATATGCCTCCATTACGTCAACCCCAGCAACAACAACCACAACCTCAGCAACAACAACCACCGCTTTAGTACAACCAAGTTCCACCCCCGGGGAACTATGGTCCCCAACAGCAACAAAGGAGGCCGCTCGGTCCCAAGAGAGCCTACTATCCACCATTGCCAGAAACTTTAGCAGACATTTTTAATGCCCTCATGGCATCAAACCAACTCGCCCTACCCAGAGAAAGGCCCGTGTGACCCTCGAATGTTGATACCTCCAAATACTGCGTCTACCACAGGCAGCCAGGACACACAATAGATTACTGCTTCCATTTCAAAGATTACATCCACGATATGAATGATGAACATCAAATAGATTGGGATGAAATGAGACGATACGTCACCGCTCTCAAGGCTAGGAGACCTCCTCATAGACCACAGCAGCAGTTACAACAGCAGCAGCAGCAGCAACCACAACAACAACAACAGCCTCAGCAGGCCCCACAACAACAGTCCAGCATGGGCATAATCTAGAATCCATTACCGGAGCACCAACAGCCCAATCATCAGGTTAGCCCCATCTCCTCCTTCCCGGAAGTCGGGAGAGAGCATGGTGGCACCAGGAAAGTACCTCCATTCTTTCTACCGCCAATCCTATCATCACGCAACACCCTTGCCTTGCCCGGGTAGCACCTCTCTCTCATCAACCCTCGTCAGTATCGCCTTCACCATTTCCACTACCATTACGCCCTCTCATCCGTACCCCGATCCCCTATCAACCGACACTCTCCACTACGCCTTCACACCCTCTCATCTTCTCCCACTCCCCCACTTTACCATCCACCTCTACCACATTTACCCCTACGCCTTCTAAACCCCTTATCATCCGTCAACCATACATAACCCCGTCTTTCTCTACCATATCACCACTAATGCCTTCAAAACCACTCATTACCCATCACCCACCTCAAAATCATTGCCCGCTTCAAGCCCTACCCACTTCTACTTCGTCTCCACCTCCACCTTCCAGACCCCTTATCCTTCATAATCCGCGCGATATCCCCTCTACCTCCACCATGCCTCCACCTAACAAACCCCTCATCAGAATCCCTGCTCCCGTCATCACCCCTGCTTCATCAACCATTCCTCCACCACTACCCCTCAAATCCCTGTTAAAACCCACTGCTACCCCCACAGAGGTACAAAAGCCGCAGGCAATGGTGCTCCGGAGTGGAAGGATTTTCCACAGGGTTTTCCCCCACAACAGTCAGAATCCTGAGCAATCTCAGCCAGAGAAGGATGATGGAGAACAACCAGAAAGAGCTATCCCTGGAACACAGTATGATCTATTGAAACACTTGGACAAGACGCCTGCTCGGATCTCCATCCTGGAGCTACTTCAAAGATCCACATCCCACCAGAGCCTTAATGGAGTACCTTCAAAGGGTCATGGTGAATGAGGACCTCCCTGTAGAAAAGATCTCTACCGTCCTGACCCCAACGGACACACAACCGGCCATCATGTTCCACAACTACGAGCTCGCTCCCAAGGAAGCTCGAAAATATGCACTGTGCATTTCAATAAAAATTAATGGGGTATCCATAAACCCGTGTCTTGTGGACACGGATGCGTCCATAAATGTGATCTCCATGGACACCCTTCAGTTGTGTGGGGTCAACGAGAACAAATAAGACCTTCCTCGATCACGGTCACGGCTTATGACAATAGCAAAAGGCCGCCACAGGGGATGATTATTCTGAAGGCAGAACTAGGCCCCATGTCAATTCCCACGGAATTCCATGTCCTCGACATGGACCCCACATTCAAGGCTATACTGGGTCGCCCTTACATCGAAGCCATGGACGCTGTGCCTTCCACCAACCATCAGTGCCTGAAGTTTCCTTACAATGGGAGGATTATTAAAGTGGTCAGTACACCTGTCCTTCACACAGTGGATGCTATCAACACCTCTCTGCCCTCTGTTTGGCCGTCTCATCGGCCCATATTGTCACTACTGGACGTACGTGATTCATCTCACGTTCCACTAGCACCAAAGGAGCCGGTCAGGACAACCGCAACATCATATCTCCCTTTTCACTCCAAAGGGTGGGAGATTATGAGGAACATCGGCTACCAACAGGGTAAAGGTCTGGGCGCACAGTTACAGGGTAGGCTCAAACCGCCAAAGGAAATTAGGCCGAACCGCAGGTTTGGCCTAGGCTTCAAAGGACCGTTCAAGGCGGATTGGAAGCCCCTCACATGGACTCTATCAAACCACTTCAACAGAGGGCCCGTTGTTCAGATGGGAGATTACCCATGAGAAGCATATGGGAGATCACATGCTGTATATTTGGCTGAAAAATGTCCGAGGATCACCAAAAGAGGCAAGATCAAAGATCCGGAATGCGAGTGGAACAAATGGTTCGACATACGGGACATTTCGTTGCACTGGAAAGGATGTTCTCGTCTCAGCAGCTTGAAGGACCACCATTGATCTCCGAAATACCAGAGAATATTACCACTCTTGCCAAGGTTCAAACTATCCTCGTCCTCGCCAGAAGGACCCTGTCATCGATGGATCTTCATCCGTCCTCAACATTGCCGTCGACGGCTCATTAGCCGCCATCTTCTCCATCCACTCGTCTCAGCCTTTGCTGATATCGTCTTCCTGGGCCAGACAATTGTCTGATGATCTTCCCAGATCCCCTTCTCTGCTTACATACCTACGCGGGCTTCTCAACCCGCGCCAGGTCTTCAACCATGATCTGCTCTATGAGCCTCACAATTCTCTAGCCATAACCACTTTTCTCTCTCCTCCAATCTCTTTTCACTGCTTTGTCATTAAAAATGAAAACGAAAAAAAAAACGTCAATTTTCAAACTCCCCAACAACACATCTTCGTTGAGGAAACCTCCTACATCTCCCACGGGTGCGTACCGCCCTGCGGACCACCCGTCCAAGGTCCGATGAGCGACCTTTTCTACCCCTCCTCTGAGGGGTCTTCTCCTGTACATTCTACACCATCCCCTTCGTCTTCCTCTTCTTCTGTAATATTGTCAGTCAATCTAGGAATGATAGGCCAAGGGTAGTACCTAGGAAGAAATCCAAGGGTAGGCAGATCCCTCATCGATTCCTTCTGGATTTAGCCGCCAGGTGTCAGGCCCTCTTGCCATCCCCCAGTTGTTAGAAAATCCATCCAGCTACCGAAATAGAATGTGAGGGCGACTGTGCATTTGATGAAGGGTATGGAGTCTACGAGATCACGGATGAAGAATGTCCCACTGAAGATGAGGGTGAAGAATATGAGGATGCGGCAGGCGCATATGCTAGTGGAATGAGGAGATTCGACGAGCCGTCAACCGCCGTAGAAGAATCCACCAAAGAAGTCAACTTGGGAACTGAGGAAGACCCTAGGATCATCCTCATAAGTGACAACCTACCACCCTCTGAAGAAGAGGCACTAATTGAGGTTCTCAAGGAATATAAGGACACGTTTGCATGGAGCTACGAGGATATGCTGGGTCTAGATTCAACCTTGGTCGAACACCGTTTAACCCTAAAACCAGGGTCCGTCTCGGTAAAACAAAGGTTAAGGCGTTTCCACCCTCAGATGGCTTTGAAAATGAAAGAAGAGGTCGATAAGCTCCACAAAGCCAGGTTCATTAGAGTCGTTCTTTATCCTCAATGGGTGGCGAACATTGTCCCGGTCATGAAGAAAGATGGGAAAGTCAGGATTTGCATCGACTTCCGGGACCTTAACCGCGCGTGTCCAAAGATGATTTTCCCTTACCTCACATTGATGTGTTGATTGATAACACGGCAGGCTATGAAACCCTCTCATTCATGGATGGATTTTCAGGATACAATCAAATTCGTTTGGCAGAAGAGGATCAGGAAAAGACGTCATTCACTACCCCTTGGGGAACATATTGTCACGTGGTCATGCCGTTCGGATTAAAGAATGCTAGAGCTACTTACCAAAGAGCGATGATGGCCATATTTCATGACATGATGCACATATATCTGGAAGTGTATGTGGATGACTTATTGGTGAAATCAAGGACCAGGATGGAACATCCAGAAGTTTTGGCTAAGGTCCTGCAGAGGTCAAGGGAGTTCCAATTGAAAATGAACCCGAAAAAGTGTGTGTCTGGTGTGTCATCGGGTAAATTGCTGGGGTTCATTGTGAGTAAAAGAGGGATCGAGATAGATCCCGACAAAGCCAAGGCTATCAGGGATATGCCGCCTCCCAAGAATTTGAGGGAAGTCCGAGGTTTAATCGGGAGGTTACAGTTTATTCGTCGGTTTGTGTCCCAACATTCACAAAGGTGTAGACCTCTCTACGAGTTGACCAAGCCAGGAGTAGAATTCCACTGGAATTCTAAATGTCAGAAAGCTTTTGAAGGGTTGAAAGAATATCTGGCTAGTCCACCCGTTCTCATTCCACCCAAACCAGAAAAACCTCTGATCCTTTACGTCTCAGTCTTGGATGACTCCGTGGGAGCCGTCCTCGCACAAGCTGATGAAGAAGGCAAGGAACGGGCAACCTATTACTTGTCCAAACTTCTCAATCCCTGTGAGCAGAAGTACACCGTCATGGAGAAAACCTGTGCTGCCCTCGTTTGGGTAGTGCAGAAATTGAAGCACTACTTCTTGGCTCATGAGGTCCACTTGATTGCTCGAATGAATCCTATCAAATTCCTTCAGAGAAATCCGTCCTTACGGATAGGCTAGCACGCTGGCAAAGTTTTCTCTCTCAGTTCGACATCACCTACATCCAGCAAAAGGCGATTAAAGGCTATGCCATAGCAGAGCATCTCGCTCACCATCCTCTTCCCAAGTTCGATCCCGTCCAATCAGAGTTTCCAGATGAGGAACTAATGTCTGTCAACCAATCAGATGAGCCAATGTGGACGCTATATTTTGATGGAGCTCTGAATTCTCAAGGGAGAGGAATCGGCGTCGCCCTCCTGTCGCCTGAAGGCCTCACATTCCCATTGGCATACCAGCTCAAATTTCCAGTTACCAACAATATAGCCGAATATGAAGCTCTTCTAGCTGGCCTAGAACTCGCTCATTCTTTTCGTATCACTGAGTTGCGAGTCGTAGGTGATAGTCAACTCATCCTTCGCCAGGTGCTCACTAAATATCGCACTCGCGATCTCAAACTCAAGCCATACCAAGAACTCACTACTGCCTTTGCCAAACTGTTCACCAAACTGATCTTTGTTCATGTCCTCGTCATCAGAATATTCTCGCCGATGCCCTCGCCTCGTTGGCATCATCCATAAGGTTCCCTCTAGGAAGATGGTTTGAGTCCATTTCCATCTACAAACTTCACGCCCCTGCAATCGATGATGCTTCCTACGTAAATATCAAAGACAGGATAGCAAGGAAGATCCTGCAGGAAGATATCCTTGAGAAGAGGGAAATCATGTTGGCAGAGGCTGAAGAAGAACTGGCTGATGAAGAGAAACCATGGTTCTATGAAATAGTCAAATACTGCCAAGATCAGTCTTATCCTGAAGGGGCCACCACAGAGGACAAGAAAGCATAAGAAGGGTGGCTCAGAAATATACTTTGGTTGGAGGTCTACTCTATAGGAGGAGCCTTACTGGTATTCTGTTAAGATGTCTTGGTGACGATGAGGTTTGGAAATGTGTAGAGGAGACGCACTCGGGTGTGTGCGGTGGCCACGTGAATAGTCAGATGCTCGCCAAGAAGATCATTCGGCAAGGCTTTTACTGGCCCACTATGGAAGAGGATTGTACTGTCTATGTCCGTAGGTGTGTCAAGTGTCAACTTCACGTCGATAAAATCCATTCACCATCTTCCTCACTTCATCCAATATCCTCCCCGTGGCCTTTCTCCATGTGGGCATTCGACATCATTGGTCCCCTAGGTGATCCCAATTCCCTCACCAAGCAGAAATCTTTCATCCTTACTGCGACGGAATACTTCACCAAATGGGCCGAAGCTGAAGCTTACGCGGAAATCAAGGCGTCAACAGTCTGCAAGTTCATCATGAAGAACATCCTCGCCAGATTCGGCGTCCCAAGCACAATCGTCACCGACAATGGGCCACAGTTCATTTCTCAGGACCTACAGACCTCTGCAAAAGGTACGCAATTGCATTGCATCATTCATCGCCTTATTACCCACAAGGTAATGGCCAAGCGGAGGCCACCAATAAAACATTACTCAAAATCATCAAAAAAACCTGCAAGTCTAGTAAGTTTTCAGACTGGCCAGAAAAACATATCGAAGCCCTATGGGCCTATCGCACTTCAATCCGTACCCCCACCGGGCAGACTCCATTTTCCCTTACTTATGGTATGGAAGCGGTAGTCCCGTACGAGACTCTGATCCCTTCTCTCAGGGTACAATTGGATGAGGAATTTCCCCTCGACGATCGTCGTAATTCACTCCTCGCCCAGTTGGAACTCTTGGATGAGAAGCGGCTGGCCGCTGCCGAACACGCGCGTGTGTATCAAAATAGACTCGCTCGCTTTTACCAAAAGAAAGTCGTTAAGAGAAAATTCAAAGTCGGTGAGATGGTCGTAAAAAGAATTTTTGTCAAACCTGGAGGGCCGCGTTCTAAGCTCCAACCCAATTGGGAAGGACCATTTGTAATTCAAGCCGTACACCCTGGCAACGCCTACAAGCTAGTCAACGCCGAAGGGACCGAGTTATCCCACCCTTGGAATGGGCTTTATCTTAAGAAATACTACCCTTAGCAAAAACAAAAAAATGATGAAAAGATAAAAAACATCAAAAACAAAGAAATATTGAAAACCACTAAAAATATGAAAATTCAAAATGCCAATGCCTGGTGGTCACCATGTAGTCAAGTCACTGCATCTAACCTTCATGTTAGGATAGGGCCCATTAAGGCTTGGTAGGCACCGGGTCTTGGTTTGCCAGAACCGTGGAGATCCCTGTCCGGCCACGTCGGCCTATGCTCGCTCGAAGGAAGCTAACATGTGCTCACTTATGTATTTTATTCAAAAAAGTCGGTAGCATCACCTACGGTGGGGCCCCACCCAGAAGATCTCCGAAGCTGTAAGCTTTATTCTTTCTCTTCGACCAAATGAGACAGTCGGCGCCCTTAAAACGCTGAGCATGAGAAATCGAAACTCAAACCCCAAAGGCAAGAGTAGGATCCATTTTCCTCGAGCATCGATCAGAGCACGAGAAGAGGGCAGTGTCCCCACAGGCATACGAAAGGGAGCCCACAAACGTCAAACGACTATATCTCCCTCACAAAAAGAAATACAAAATCAAAATCAAGAGAAAAGCCTGGTCGTGACCGTGCCTGTTGCGATAAACGAAACCCTCAAAGCAAAAGTCTGAATCCACAAAAGGGGCCGTGGAATGTAAATGCTCAAGATTTGGTCCGAAGTTGTCCGAAAGGAAAGAGTTAATGGGCCCTTATTCGCTCGCCGGGTTAACGGCTTTGCCGGTCCTCTCAGGAGGTTTATCCCCTACACTCTTCCTTCTCCTCTAAAGATGAAGGTTCGATGGAGTTTCTGAAGGGTGAAAACTGCCCAGGGTCTGCGACCTTATTTTAATATACACATTTGGTTGCCTACTTTGAAAAGTAAAAGCTATCGCTGCGAAGGAGTCTCCGTGTTTCTGGCTAGTCAAGACCCCTGTTTACCACCTTGATGTCTTCTTGTTTAACCTCGGGCTTAGGCCAATGCAAGCGCGTCACCTATGGGTGCGACGGCGTCTGATTCCGGGTCAGCGTCGCGCGATTGGTCATTGGGGTTCCAGGGTGTTCCATCATATACCATCTAGAGTTGTGAGGAAACAGACCCGGGTCGGGCAAATCTCTTACCTCAAACACCTTTTGGGTGAATCCCTGTGGTCGGAAGCGACTGGGAGCCTAAGCATGGCATGACAGGTATTGTCATCAGGGTAAGTCTTAGCCGGCGGGATCATCATTCGAGGGGTCTAGAGGCCCAAATCAACCTAGATGTGCACTTAGGATACCTGGGAGGTTAGTAAGAAACCCCTGTTCTCACGTAGGTTAGGTGCCATTTGGGTGCTTGCCTGACGTTAGCAACAACAAAAATTGAAATGATAAAAACAACAAAAAAGAAAAAAAAAGAAAATGTACATATTTGCAAACACAAAAATCTTTTTTATGATAAAACAAAAAAATGCCAAATATAAAAAAGAAAACAAATCAATTTTGCATGATTGCATTTGCGTGCAGCATCTCACTTTTAATACCGCTTGCATTCGTGTGCTTGCCTGTCGCATTTATCATCACCGCATCTTTCCCTTGCCTTCGCTAAATAAAGGCTTGGCCCCTTGACCAGTTATCAAGGACAGTCAAAGTGACCATTTGCTTATTGAGCAAGGGGCCAAGTCAGAACAGAAATTCTGATTTGTTTGTTTCAGTGATGTGTGCAGGGATTCAGGCAACAGAAGCAAAGGTGAAAACCAAACAAACCGAACCTTGTATTTTATTCCAAAAAACCAAAAAAAATTACATCAAGTTCGCCCTCTCTCTCTTCATTACTCGTCCCACTACTCTCCAGGCAAAACGCTCTCAAAGGTGCTACCCAACTACGAAAAGTGGTACTCCTACCGCTCTGTACTCCCCTTCCTATTCCCACACCCCGGCGTTGATCCACGGAAGCAGCAGAGAAGCTACCAACACGAAAGCCACGCTCTCGTGCTCTTCGGTAGCGCTCCTCACCATCTCTCAGCCACTGTTCAGCAAGACCAAGGCTGGTTCGGAGTTCGAACAACTGGGCCTCCATGGCCCTTCGTTCCTCCCTTTCAGTCAATCTGTTGGCTCTTTCTCTCTCTGCGTCTCTTTCTCTCTGCACGTTCTCTCTCACGGTCTTCCCTCTCCAACTGGAGAGTGATCCTCAGTTCCACGGCATCCCTAGAGGAGTCGTCATCAGGATGACGCCACAGTTCCCTCTCCAGTTCTACTATCCTAGCCTCCCTCTGCGCAGCTTGGGCAAGCGCTTCTTCCGTCTCCTTTTCCTGCCGAGTGTACCATCTCAGATACGCGATAAGGCGTAAACAAAAAGAACTCAACACTAAACTTTTACCTGTATACAGAGCATCCCTTCTGCCTCCGCAGCACGCTGCGTGGCGTGAGCAAGTTGCTCATGAAGCAAGTCAAGTTCTGAGGTGGGAATCCACAAGCTGGAAGAGGCACCACCTACTCCCATCGCTGGGGAAGCCGCGCCAATCTGGGCATGCTACGACCGCGTGAATTAGCAGCCAACATCTGGAATCTGGGGTTTTAATTAGGAACGCAATGTACACCTACCAAGGCGCTCGTAGCTCCGCGGGCATCGCCCAACCGTTGCTCCATCTCTGCCAAGCGAGTTCGTAAAGTCGCTATCATCGTATCACGGATATCCTGCAGCCATACGAGTCAGCATTTCCACCAGAAAACAAAAAAGGGAGAAAGAAGAAAAGAGAAAAAGGGGAAACCTACCTCCACAAGTCCCCGGGGTTGGAGCCGCTCTGCGTACTTTGTTCTATATAGACGCAAGTAGTCCTCGCTGTCCTGCGCATGTGATTCCACAATCGTGCCATCCCGTTGTCAGTCTTCATACTGTTCAGGGAACCGCACGCGCCAGTCAATGCAGGTCGCCGGTCCTCGCGTCTCTCTTCCAACGCGAGGTGGCGCAGCTGAATCCACCTATTCTTGAGCCAGTCCCAAAGTCCTCATAACCAATCGTAGCTGAAGCGGCTCGATTTCATTCAGGCAGTGCATCCACAGTTCCCGTCCGAACCGGGCACGACTTGCTAGAACCCACGGCTGGTCGACATCGACCATGTCTGAGTAGGGTCTCCAGTTTACCATCGCTGCAGGGAACTCCTGTAGCTCCTGTCTTAGCACCATCAGTTGGTAGGTCAGGGGTGCCGCACTCATGATAGGTTCCCACCGCCTGGCTAACAGCACCATCGCGGGTCGCCAATGCCGAGCTCTCCCCATGGGGAGGTAATAATAGCTCCACAGCTGCTCGGCGCAGGTCATCAGTACCTTGCAAAAACACAAAAAAAATATACAAAACAAGCAAAACCAAAAATACCTGGATAAATGGTGTAAAACCACTCACAGCCATCTCACGATCCGCTTCTTGGAACAGGCCTGCAAACAAGTGTGCCAGCATGGCAGCTCCCCAGGCATAGTACCCTACTCTTTCAAGGTCTGATAGCAGCTCCAGGAAGCGACATTGGATACCGTCCCCTTTCGAGCTCAGTACCAATCTCCCCAAAAGGAAGAGGAGAAATCTCCTCAAATCTATGTTGCATCTTTCCCAGTTGCCGAAATCTGTGCAGTACACGGCACGGCATCCTATTTCCATCCTTTCCATGAACTCTTCTGAGGATTCATCGTCTCGCCGACGAGTGTCGGTGAGCCCTAATGCATCCATGAGGGACGCCCTAGCTATCGACCTGTTTTTCTGACCATCTAGGTCCAAACCCAGTAGCTTCCGAGCACCTTCTCGGTAATCCGCATAAGTGACCCCGGTCACTGCCTCGCCCTCCACCTTCAGGCTTGTGATCCGGACCACATCCTCCAAGCTGGGCACCATGTGCCCCCAGGGCATCAGGAATGCCCGACTCACTGGGTCCCATCTCTCACACAAGGCTTGGATTAGGACCAGGTCGAGCTGGATCGGCTCGATCTGAAGAAAGGTGCCAAAACCCATCACGTCTAGCCTGGCCTTCTGAAAATCTGGGAGACCTCGGTATGCTGCCACTACCAACTCCCATGAGATCTGTGATTTCATGACACTCTACGCATGCAGGAATGGAGAGGAGGTTTGGTCAGAAAGAAGGAAGAAAAAAAGAATGGAAAAAAGGGTAGGAAAACTTGGCTTACGAGTTATGATTGGGCCCTTTCACTAAAGTGCCCTTCGAGGTCCGAAAGCCTCCTTGAACTACTACCACTGGACCTGCTTCTCTTCGAGGAGTGGGAAGATTCGCCCTCCATCCAACTCTCGAATTTTGAACTCCTCCTCTCCCGTGAGAACTTGTGCTCCTCGAGTTAGCTCTCGATATACCTGGGAGGATAAAAGGGACAAGAATTTATAGAAATGGAAGGAGTGCATGCCAAGATTGTCTCCATCACCTTTAATGATAGCCCTCGCGATGAGGCACCTACCATGCGGTCCCGTGTGTCACTTCACCGCTCGCACAGGGTGATTGATTGGACGAAGAATATGACGACTAGCCCCCTATGTTGTCTAGGGATACCCTATCATGTTTTGGAGGACGTCCGCAAAATTTGACACAACATCCGGGAAAAGGGACTAGGGCCGTCATTATTGACTTCGACGGCAGATTCCCGTGGAAAATGGTCACAACAAGACGCGATTCTCCGCTTGGGTGGAGTCTCGACAGACCCATCACATGGGAACAGTGCAAAGGAGAAGAAGTGTAGGGAAGAAGGAACGCACAAGAGAACAAACAAGCAGCAGAAAATCAAATCACTTCATTCATAATTCTACATAAGCTGTCATAAACACTACAATCATAGAGATGAGGCAGGTCCACTGGCTCGCCAACTCGTGCCATTATCTTCATACTCGTCCCTCTAGGCGTCCCTCTCCTCTCCCCTGAGGTGAGGGTCCCTCAGAAGCCTCCGGGATCCCCGTGCAGTAGCACCCGCCTCGTCTCGTGGCGCCGGCTCCACAGCAATGACTCGCTGCTCCTCCCCTGGCGTGGCAAAGAAGCCACTAGCGGCAAAGTGACCAGACTGGCACAGTCGCTCCCCGAACTCTCGCGCTCTCTCGTAGCGCGTCTCCATCCCTCCTAGCCTCTGCACGACGGCCTGAAGGCCCAGCTGGAGCTCCCTCACTTGGGCCTCCAAGGCCCTCCTCTCGGTCTGATCCCGCTGTCGCTCAGACCTTCTCTCAGCTTTCTCTCTTTCTGCCTCTCTCCTCATCATCTGCAGAAGAACCCTTAACTCCAGGATGTCTGGAGAAGGTCTCTCCTCACCGCGATGTCACAGCTCTGCTACAGTCGCCACCCAGGCATCACGCTCCTCTTCCGCCCGGGCAGCCCGAGCCACCGCACCAGCAAGTTGCTCCCGAAGGGAGGCAATCTCGAGAAAAGGGGCCGAGGAAATGGAAGATGCGCCGCCAGTCACTCCCACCATCGCTGTCTGCTGGGCATGCTGGAATGAACAAACAACAGCCGTCAGCTAAGCTCCACATTTAAAAATAGAAAATGCAGCACTTAGCTTACCAGGAGCGACAGTTCCTGTTGAGTGGCGTCCAGCTGCCGCCTGACCTCGGCTAATTGGGCACGCGACCCGTCGATGTCGCACATATCCCCGGCTTGGGGAAGCCCCGCATAACTCTCTCTCTGCCGCCGCAGGAAGTCGACACTATCCTGCACCAGTACACTCCCTTGCTGCCCAGGGAGACGTATGCGCCAATCTTCAAGCTTCGCCTTGCCGCGACTCTCCTTCCTGACGCGGCTCAGCTCGTCTGCACTCGCCCACTCATCGGCCAGGCCCAGGGTCCTTGCCATGTCCTGCACCAAGAAAGAAGGGCCTCGCATCATAACAAAGAACGCGTCCCCTGTCTAGGACGCATCCATCCTTTGAGTGTAACACTCGCCGAACCCTTTCCCCCCTCGCGCGGCGCGCTTCAAAACTCAAAATAGATCAAAGAAGAGGAAACCGAAGCACTCACCAAGCCGTGTTCACTTCCTTCCGCGCCATTGGGCCCCTCGGGTCCCTTGGGGGCCCGAAGCGGCCCTTCCTCCTCCATGGACGCTGTTCCGTGCTCTGGTGCGTCCCTCCTTAGGCGAGGGGTTCCTCGTCCCTCTCCACCTTCACCATGTTCGGGCCCACCGAACTCCATCGATCAAAAGAGGAGGAAGACGAAAAGGGGGCATGCGAGTTTTGACGGAAGGCGGGCTCGTTTGCGGGTAATGCACGGGAGAAGAAAGGCCACCCGGCGCTTTAAATTTGAATTCAAGGATTAAGACACGTCCTCGCGCCTGGACGCGCCCAAAAAGGGAGAAAGGAAACAGAATCCCCCCGTGCAAAGCACAGTTCCCCGCTGTTCAGGGCAAAGTCTCGTAAGGCATGCCTCGAAACAACTCGGTGCAGCAGAAAAGTGAGAGAGGAAAGGTACACACAACACAAGAAAGCCATTTTCATTTCATATAATAGTCGAAAGTACATCATGCAGTAAGGAGGGTGGAGTGTACAAGCAACTCTCTAACTCTCACCATCACCCTCCTGGTCATCTCTCTCCTCCCTCCTCTGACGGTGATCCCTAGGGGGCCTCTGCGACCTCTGTGAACCCTGAGAAGCCGTGCTCGCCTCCCCAGGGGGCACCATGCCAGCCTCCAAGGTGCGGCGACGCTCCTCGGCCGAAGAAACTAGAAAGCTGCCCACGGAAAAGGAACCAGACTGACGAAGTCGCGCCCCGCGCTCCTTCGCCCTCTGATACCGCTCCTCACTCTCCCGAAGTCTCCCCTCCACCGTGCCAAGACTCAGTCGGAGCTCCCTCACCTGGGCCTCCAAGGCCCTCCTCTCGTCCCAATCTCCATGTCGCTCTGCCCTCCTGTACTCCCTCTCTTTCTCCATGATCTCCCTATCCCTCTCCCTCTCTCTCTCTAGGATCTCCCTATCTCTCTCCCTCTCTCTCTCTAGGATCTCCCTATCCCTCTCCCTCTCCTCTCTCTCTCTCATCGCCTCTCTCCTCGACAGCTCGAGGGCAATCTGCAGATCAAACACGTCACGAGGGAGCTCCTCAGCCTCCCGTCGCCACTCCTCTTCCAGCTCCACAATACGGGCGTCACGCTCCGCCACCCGAGCATCGCGCTCCTGCTCGGCACGAACAGCACGGGCCAGGGCCTCCCGAATCTCGGCCACCTGTCCAAACACGCATACACCGTAAGAGAGCTGTGATAAAAGGAAAGCAGTTAGAAAGAGGGTCAGGGCCAAGTAGGCACTCACTCGAGCCTCGCGGTCACGCTCGGCCTCCTCAGCCCGAGCCACCGCATACGCCAGCTGCTCCTGAAGGGCAGAGATCTCCGGGGGAGGGCCCCACGAACTGGAACCCGCTCCACCAGCCGTCCCGACTGCTGCTGCCTGGTGGGCCCGTTGAAACACGGTGTGGATCATGGAAAAATCCACTAATTAAAGGGAAAATAAGAGTGATAATAAGAATATGAAGAATAATAAGAAGAATAGTGAAAAAAAGGAGCAAGAGAGCATGTGGTGCTAATAAGGAGAGTGATCGCCAGAGGGGTTACCTCAATAAGAAGAAAAGATGATCACGAATACCTGGTGATAATAAGATGCGGGATGGATGTGAATTCCTTCCTCCACCTTCTATCGGCCGGCCGATGAAGGGGGTTTTCCTTATTGATTACCTTGAAATGAAGAACAAACAAATAAAAGAAAAGTGGATCAGCCAAGAGTGAGTGTAGTATCAATCCAAATAAACAATATGATGATGAAATATGAATATAGCATGCGCACCTTTTGTTTGGTTTTAAAACCCCTAGAGAATTAAGGGTGAGAGGAGAGGAGATGCAATACTAATGCAAAAGAAGAAAAAAAAACCGATGGACGTGATGATGCTATGAAGACAAACACAAACGAAAGAGAGGGAACCCCTGCTGTTCCTGTAAACAGTAAAGGGGGGAACCAACAGAGCAGCAGGAAGCAGAGGAAAACGATGAAAAATTCACACGGATGAAGAAAAACTCTTCTCTACTGTGTGCTCTCTATGTTCTGTAAACTCGCGCGAGATCGACCAAGGAATCCTTTTATAAGATCTCGATCAAAGATAGACACAGATTCGGAAGATAAGAACAGGCAATAGTTATCAACGGCAAGGACTCTAGTCCCCATATCGAGCAAGGTGACCAATAAAGGCAGGGAACTCTCCAGGAAAGATGAGTTTAAGCAGGACACGAAAAAGGTGAGACACGACCTACCGAAGGGCGTCAATTCAACAATTGACGACCTGCTCAAGGACGTTAATTCAAAACACGACCAGGATCAGGGCGTCACTTCCTGGATTCAATTTGGGTAATAAAACCTTCTTTATTTGAAAATTATAAAAAGACGCCTGAAGCAAAGGCGTTGATTAGTAACAGGCCCTAAGGAAGGACGTTAATCATTGATTTTTAAGCATAGCGGGACTCGTAAAATATCAGGAATTGACGCCCGTATCTATGGTCATCCTTTCTTAAGAACACGCCCCAGATTAGGTCGCTATTTAAAACACGCCCTTCATCAAGTCGTGAATCACCAAAAAAAATGCAAGAATAAATCACAAAACCACATAAAAATAGAAAAACTTTATATTATAGAAATATTGAAGTTCACTTTGGGGCGTTAACATAGTGACATGAGATTCAATCAACAAAGCGTCAATTTTGGCGTGTCTACAGCTGGCCCGCCTTGACGTCTGCTTTGCAAGGGAGTGAGATGGAATGGAGTGAAAGTGTAACAAACGGAATGAAGTGGAGCGAACTGATAAGTAGATGCCAAGGTGTGATGTGATACGCCTCAGACACTAAGCATCGAAAATTCTTTCCAAGATTCAAAGTGAAACAACTCCGAGTAATTCCAAGGAAGCATCGATTTGCTGGATAAAGGAGACTAAACTAAGTAAATAAAATGTGCACGTGGGCACGACAGGGAGACACCATTGGAGAGCGGTTACCAGCCAATGTGGACGTGCTACAACCAAGGTGGATTTGCAGAAAAGGGAATTGAGATAAAGACCCAGCAAAGGAAAAGTTTCAAGGAAATAACCTGAGCGGCTTCAGAGAGAATAAAGTACTCGATTTGGAATGGAATATCTCATATCAACTCAATCAAGAACGAGTGACCTTCATTATTACCATAATATGAAGATTTTCAACATGAAGCTCAAAGTCCTACATGATGCATGCTGGGCTAAAAGAAAAATTAAAACAAACTAAAAATAGAAAATAATCAAGGATAATATTGCTAAGCCATATATATTTGGTCAAGAATCCAGATCTCTGAGCTGACACTAAGCCGATGCCTGTTTGTCCGCGCATCAACCCAGAAAGTGGAACCATCGTCCCAAACCTTGAATGACTCAACGGCCTATCCGTGTGATCAAGATTCTCCTGGAATTATCACTGTTTTTGATGAAGGGGAACTCAAATTCCAGGTTCATCAGAACCCCAAGGTCATTGATATGCTATAATAGCGTAGATACCGTATAGTAACAATGCTTACAGGAAAGAAATACAAAAAATAGAATGATGTTACTCCGACACATAACCCATGCTCCTCGAACTCTGCAATCTTCTGCACTTAAAAACTCATTAGTTCTCTCAAAGTAAAGCAAAATATGATCATAAGTGCTTAACCAAAAATAACTATAATTAAAAGATAGCACTTAAGTTCATCAAAGCATAGAGGAACCAAACTTTCAAGCCAATAAAATAACGACTGTGGTGCATGGCGTCAAATTTATAAGAGACGACTGACATCAGGGCATCTAAAGATAAAACACGCCCTTCATCAAGGCGTTAAATATACCGAGAGTTCAAGAAGAAGACGACCCTCCTGGAGACGCGAAATAACACACGACCTCGGTCAAGTCATCAATTCAACAATTGACGCCCCAAGAGAGGACGTTAATTAGCAACGTGCTTCCGTCTCCGATTCGAAAGCTAAGCCCAATCCTAATTGTAATCAACCTGCAACTCCGAACGGGCATTAAACTCTCCAAACTTCTATAAAAAGGAAGGAACTTCCTTATGATCAAAAGCACATTCATCGAATTCCTGCTTCTTCTGATGGAGAGAGCTATTAAGAGATCCAAGAGTTCCACTCTCAGATTAACCGAAATCAATGGGCATATCAGCAGTCGAATTGCCATGAACCAGGTAAAGTGGAATTGTTTCTTTCTATTCTTTCTTTCATATCTTCATAGTTCTTCTATTCTGTATTCTCATCCTTCTCTCTGTTCCTTTCTTTTACCTACAGGATTATCCAAATGTTCCAGGAGCTAGGAGATTCACAAAGATTAAGTGGATACCTCTTCTTCTCTCTAAGTTCTCTTCAGACATGAGGGTCTACTTAGCAAGATGGCACCTCTTAAGCTTAGTCACTCATGCCAAACATTATGACCAGATTCACCTTGATTGGGCTGCCATAGGAGCTCTAATTGAAATATGGCACCCTTCCACTCATACCTTCCTATTCTCGACTTTTGAAGCCACAATCCTGTTAGAAGAACTAGAGATGATCTTGGGCCTAAAGAAGATGAAGCAAGGAGAAGAGAAAAGATGGCCATCATGCCAAGACCAATCTCCTCACATGAGCTTCTAACAAGTTTAATTCCCAGCCCAAACTTAGTGAACCAAATCAAAGCTTCCAAGGGAATCAATCTCCTAAAGCTTGCTTCTTGAGTGTACAAGAGATCCGATCAAGCTAAAGAAGAAGAAGAGATAGAACGGGTGGCAAAGGCTTTCGTAATGTGCTTGGCAGGAGCGATCTTGTTCCCATCCACAGAGGATTTCCTAGAGGAGGCCCAATTGAGCGCAGTAGTGAGCCTATGGGAAGGAGAGAGAGCGGGAGTGGCATATCTAGCCTATCTCTATAGCGGGCTTATCTCGGCGGCAATGGGAAGGCCCATCTACGGATGCATGCTAGCTCTCTCTAGTTGGGTAGATCTCCACTTCAAGTTCGATCCATGTGATGAGGCCCAACAATCCTCAAGAATCTTCTCAAAGAGCCCACTCTCTTATATGACCGTTTCACTTGGGATAAGCAATAGGGTGACGAACCGGATTCCTCAAATCAAGAAGAGAGTGGAATGGAGAGAACACCTGAAAGTAATGCCAAAGAACCTATTCACTTGCGCCCCGGGAATACTCAAGACTCAAGAACTCCGCGCAAGATTCTCTCCCGGGATGGACCTTCGACTCATAGGCGCTTCAGAATTCGTTCTGTATAACTCACATCGGTGCCTTCCTTAACTCGGGCTTCCACAGCAAGTATTCGAAGATCCATCTCATCTCCCTCCGATCAAGACACGGGACCTTGGCAGCAATAAGGATGGAGAAGAGTGCACCACTATCCATGCTCTGTGGAAAATCAACAAGGCTCACCAACCTGTGGAAAACTTAGAAGAAGACAGAGAACAGTGGAAGTCTTATGTGATAGCTTTAAGAAGCTTGAGGCCCAAAATGGCTCATTGAAGCAATGTAATCTTTTCTTCCAATAAATCAATGATAATATTCTGATTGAGCCATAACACAACGTTTCTGATCAAATCTTCCAATAACTTGCTGTTCTGTTGCAAATAATGACTCAATCCCAATTGTTAATTCTATAAATGACGCCTCAGCATACGTCGTCTTCAATGATTGATCTCTCATAATTGACGCCTCCACTAATGGGCGTTTAAATGAAAAACGTCTTAAGACAAGGCGTTAATTCATTTTATATTCCAAAAGGTATTCGTTGAAATTTCCAAAGTAACACTTTCAGCAAAGTCACATTTCATATAAATAACGCCTTAAGCATAGTCGTTACTCAAAAATAGTAATCATCACTCCCATCACATCAATCCATCCCTAATGAATGCGTCTGACGACGGTTATCATTCCCCATGCAAACAAAAATAAAGCCTTAAGAAATGTCATCAATTATCAAGAAACGCCCTTGTTTCAGTCGTTAATTCCATAAGACACGACCTTCTTTAAGTCGTTAATTCTTTTTGACCGTTCGACTTAGCTTTCCCTCCTTTCTTCTTCTTCCTCCGTCCTCTTTCCCTCTTTCTCTCTTCTCTTCTGCAACCCTAACCGAACCCAACCCCTATCCTTCTCATTCTCTCTCATTCTCTCACACCCTAGCCCTAGCCCTAAGCAATGGCCGGCGGTGGACAAAAAAGACAAAGGGTCTCGGCCCCTGAGGTGGTGGACTTGGATGGCGAGCACGGCGTCGTGGAGGAGGCTCTTCCCGTGGCGGCCGAAGAAGCACCGACGGTGGTGACCGGCGACGAGGGAACACACGGCGACGACGAGGCCGTGGGAGATGAAGAAAATGTCAGTGAAGAAGAGGAAGACGAAGGCGAAGAGGGAGAAGAAGAACAAGAAGGGGAAGAAGGGAATGAGGAACCGCCGGCCACGGCGGCTGCTCCTCGCCCCGGCCAGCTTCGACGGCCACGGCAACCACGCCCTCCACGGGAAGAACCCAAACGCCACAAGGTAGGCCCCCAACCTAATTCCCATTTTTTTCTTTTTTCTTTTCATTTTTCAGTATTTTCCATAGCCTTCAGGCTAGAAGAACCTACAACTCAGAAAGAAGACGCCCCTAGGGGTATCGCGGATTCAAAGTAAGACGCCCGACCTTGTGTCGTGAATTCATTTTATTTCCTGAAAAATAACGAAAACACGCCCTAGAGCATGTCGTCCATTTAAATTATCATTTTTTTCGTATTAATCATGCTGTTAATTTCCATGCTTTTGTTCAATTATATAATTTTTTCAATGATTTATATCGCATGCTTTTTTTATTTAATTTTCACAACCCCTGGAAAACAACGCCCCCCATCGGGGCGTCAATTCAACAGATAACGACCATAGGGATGGTCGTCCATTTCATTAATTCCCGAATAAATTATTAAACCCCAAAAAACCATTTAAGAAAAACGTCTCATTTAGAGGCGTTACCTAATCAAATGACGACCCTGGGACAGGCGTCAATTGAAAATCCTTTAGGAATTTAGAAATTAACCTCAGAACTACGCCTCCCACCGGGGCGTTTCTTAGATAAACAACGACCTAGGGTATGTCGTTAATTCAAAGCTCTCTTAGAAACCACGCCCTCCTCAGGGGCGCTAATTAAACAAATCACGACCTGGGGATGGTCGTTAATTAAATCAAACATCAACATCTCAAACCAAGGCAATTAAGTGAATTTCAACCAAAATAATTGAACAATTAAACCAAAATTTCTTTCTTTATGCGTGCAGGGGTTGATGAGGACACGGATCTCCTGGGTCATGGTCCGAGCAGCATATTACGGCCTCCCCGAGTTCCAGAGAGCCAGGGTAGATGCCATGGGGTTTGGGGCCTTCCTTAGCATAGAGCCAGTAAGACCCGACCTACCACTTATCCAGGTTCTGAGGGAGAGATGGGATAGGACTAGCCGGGCATTCCTGATGCCTTGGGGGCATATGGTTCCTACCCTAGAGGATGTAGCCAGGATCACTGGACTTAGGGTAGACGGGGAGGCAGTGAGCGGGATCACCTTACCAGACTATACCGAGCTTGCCCAGAGGCTGCTAGGGCTAGAGATGGTCTATGAGACGCCTAGCGAGTGTAGGACTATCTTCCGCACCGACCTGACTACAGTGATGGGCTTAGGGGACGCTAGGCATAGGTCATGGGAGTCCTTGGAGCAGTTTTCACAGAGGTTGATAGACGGGGCTAGGGCGGTCTATTGCCAGGACCCAGCCGACAGGGAGAGGGCAGGCCGAAACCTGAGGAGGTTCCTACTGCTGCTGCTCGGGAGGCTATTGCTCGGCACGAAGGGCGACGTCATCAACTGCCGGTTCCTAGGGATCCTTAAGGACTTAGAGGGAGTCGACAGGTACGCCTGGGGAGCTGCGCTGCTGGCGCACCTACTAGCCGACCTGTCCACGGGGACAGGACGAGAGACGACCGTCAGTGGCTTCTCACCTTTTCTTCAGGTAGCATTTTTCCTTTTTTTTTCTTTTCTTTTATTATGCATGTGAATGCCTTACTAATGCTATGCATGGATGCAGGTTTGGAGCCATCTATACATGCTCATGGGGTGTGCTGACCCACGGCTAGGAGGTGAGGGTGCTTTCCCTCTAGCACGGCGCTGGCTGCCAGTCGTTTTCGGCGCCCCACTCGGCTACGAGCTGTGGGTGCTACGGAGAGAGTTCCGTGACTTCCCTCCCTCGCTGGTATGCATGAATGAATGCATTTTTTTATGTTTATTTGATTTTATTATGATGATGATGATGGAATGATGATGACATGCATGTTTATGGATGCAGGTGCGATGGAGGCCCTACGAGGGTATGACTGACGAGGGCCAGCCGTGGGTCGTAGCGGGGTGACCTCGTTTTGAGCATGAGCTCTGGGTTCATTGCTTGAGCGAGATCGAGCCGTTACGGCTTAGGCTGGTGATGAGGACCCTGGGCCTACACCAGGAGTGGGTAGAGGTCGGGGAGCCACGAGGGATCGGGAAGAAGACGCGCGATCGCACAAAGGTGATCGACTGGAGAGTGCGGTTTGAGGAGCAGTACGCCGACTGGCGGCGAGGCGGGACCCGAGTCACCTCCCAGGCGACTGACAGCTCTGAGTACCTCCGGCGCTACTGGGAGGTATACGCCGGCCGACCCCAGATGAGGGTCTTAGGGGTATGTATGAATGCAATTATTTCTAAATTGAATGCAAGTGCTTATGTTTCTATCATGTGACTAAAATGAAATGAACGTAGGATGCACGGGACATAGCGGCGATGGATGCCCAGGCCCACCTACACAGCCTAGAGGACCAGCTGGCCGCCACACGGGCCGACCTAGAGACCCTGGTGAGTGTTTAAATTATTTCTATATGTAAATGAATTTTTATTGAATTATTGATGATTAGCCACTGACGATTTCAATGAATGCAGCGTGCCCAGCAGGGAGCCGTTAGGAGGGATGCAGGGAGAGCCTCCAGCTCGAGGGGACCTAGTGCAGAGGTGACCGCACTAGCGGAGCAGCTAGCGGGAGCGGTCACACAGGCTGAGGCGACAGAGCGTGACCTCGCCTCACGGGTAAATTCCAGAACTCAAAACCTCATTCAATTATTGATTATATAATTATGCACTGATAAAATTCATTTTTCAAACTGAGGAGCTTCGAGCCGCTCTTGCTTGCGTCTGCGAGGGACAGCAGGCGATGACTGCCCAGGTGAGTGATTTACCTTCCGTCATGCATTGCTTATTTCATGAATTTGAACTGTGGAACTGATGATTTGTTTACCTGTTTGTAGACCAGACAGTTACAGGCGGCACGTACCCAGGCTGCCCTGGCCGGGACAGAGCTGGTGATCCGCGAGCAGCGGATTACAGAGCTGGAGCGGTCCTTGAGGTGACGGGAGGAGCTGCCTCAGGACGTGGCAGAGCTGTGGGTTGCCCTCGAGCTGGAGCGACGAGAGCGTGCTCGAGAGCGGGAGGAGCACCTGGCGGACCGTGCTCGTCACCACGAGCTACAGCAGTCAGAGCGTGCCCGTCACCACGAGCTACAGCAGTCAGAGCGTGCCCGGTACCAGGAGCTGGTGGTAGCACACGAGCGCGAGCTGGCAGACTCGAGGACGCAGCTGGTCATTGTTCAGGAGCGGCTACGAGTTGCTGAGGAGCGTCTCCAGCGAGGGCGTGAGCGAGCTCGTGCAGCGGGGTACTCCTTCACTAGCTCCACCTTTGTGGCAGGTTCCTTTCTTCGAGAGAGGAGCGAGGCAGGGGGCCAGGCTCGAGTTCCAGCTTCTTCTCGGGGGCCCATGCCCCCTCCACTAGCGCCTCCTCGGGACGGCGAGGATGAGGTAGAGAGTAGGAGAGAGGAGGGTGGAGGTGAGAGCTGAGAGACTTACTTGTACTCCTCCACCCTCACACCTGTACTCAGACATTCATGATGTATATATACATGAGATTGAGATTTTTTTGTTACCTGAGCACTTGCGTGGTTGTGTACTTGTGGTTGTGTACTTCGCTTGTTTTCCACGTTCTTCGTGTTCGCTTCACTTTGCCCTATACTTGTAGCTGTGGTTCACACTCAAATAAATAGGTTAATTCATCTGTTCGACTTGGCCCCTTGCTCAATAAGCAAGGGGTGCCTTTTCTTTTGACCTGGGTAGCGGGTCAAGGGGCCAAGCCTTTAATCAAATAAGGCAAATGAAATCACCAATAAAGGGAGATGCAACACGCAAGCACACGTATGCAAACAATAATCAAGATGCCCCATGAAATAATGCGAGCACACATATGAAGAATAAACCCCATTTCCTCTTTTCTTTTCCTTTTATATATTTTTTCTTTTATTTTTCAAAAAACGCGCCTTAGATTAGGTCGTTATTCAAACAAAAGACGCCCTAGGTGATGGCGTGAATTTGAAAACATTTTTTTTTTGAATGTTGTTGAAAAGACGACCATATGTGTGGGCGTTTATTTTAAAATAGACGACCTTAAGGAAGGCGTGAATTCAACAAAAGGCGCCTTAATCAAAGGCGTTAATTCTTTTTTTTCTTTGGGTTGTTAAAGCTAGGGCTGTCAATGGGCCTGGCCGGCCCGACAGGCCCGCTGGCCTGGCCCGATTTCGGGCCGGGCCGCAAGGTCTTTTTTTGCCCGCGGGCTTTTAGTTGGGCCTAAAAGCCCGGCCTGACTAGACTCGCGGGCCGGGCTCGGGCTTTGAGTTCGGCCCGTGGGCCGGCCCGGCCCGATCCCTTTTTTTATTCTCACTTCAAATTTTAAAAACTATTTAGTCAAACTTATGTTATATTACTAAATTAGAAAATTTAAAATTCTCTTTTCACACAAATTATGTAATTAATATCAAAATTTTAATTTATTTAGTGAGAATGTAAGTTTTATAGTATTAAATCTATTATTTTTTATTATTTTTATTAATTTATTTAAGTAGTCGGGCCGGGCCTTAGTCGGGCTTTGAAATTTTCAGATAATGTCAGGCCCGGCCCGGCCCGGCCCGACATAGGTCGGGCCCGGGCCGGGCTCGGGCCTTACTCTTGATAAGTCGGGCCCGGGCCGGGCCGACCTAAGCCCGGCCCGGGCCCGGCCCATTGACAGCCCTAGTTAAAGCCACCCGGGCTCTTAATCCTACATGGTCACCATTTAAAATTCGTTGGTATTTCTTGATTAATCAAAAGGGGGGCGACGTGATAATAGTTAACTTATACCCGAGATTTCGCATGGTGCAATCTCCTAGGTTAGCCTTGACCATTCTGCTGGTTTATGACTTACCACAAAGAAAACGAAGATATAAGGAAGCCCATAAGAGATTCTGAGAAGCTCTAGATAAAACCACTTCCCCTTACCCTATGCCTGTTGGGGTTCGGTCTTCGGCGTAGGGAAACTTTGTTACCTTTTGCCTCATTTATTGCATGCATACGCCCAAGGTTTTCCTTGCGGGGACTTTGCCCTCTTGTCATGCTTTTCTTTTCATGATTTGACTTTCACTTTGGAACTGATTTGCATTGCTGAAAAATAAACCTAATTGTACTTGGGCTTTTGTGGCATTTGTTCCCTTTTGGGCCCTGACTTCCACCTACTAGGGCGGCGGATAGGCTTGGTGGATCTACCCCGAGACTTCCTTTCCTCCCTTATGGGCCGAAGAGAAAAAGAATGGGCATCGTCTTCACCTTTAGTTAGGTTTTTGACTTCCCATCGGATTTTGCACCACTTGGGTTCACGGTTTAAGTGTGTAATGTGTGCGGGTGTCAACCCCCTTTTGAGTTAACAAGACTGATGAATGAATTCTGAATTTTGACCTTTCAGACCTTGAGCCCTTGTGTGCCATGGCAACCCTTTTCAATATATATATTTTTTTGTTTTTGGAAAATTCTATATATTTTTTTTTTTTGGATTTTTTTTTGGATTAGGGGTAGTATTTCTTAAGGTACAGACCATTCCAAGGATGAGTTAGCTCTTGTCCTTCAGCATTAATCAGTTTATAAGCATTGCCAGGATAAACCTCTTTTATAACAAACGGTCCTTCCCAGTTTGGTTTGAGTTTTGAACGAGGTCCACCAGGTTTTACAAAAATTCTCTTGATTACCATCTCACCGACTTTGAATTTTCTCTCAATTACTTTCTTTTGATAAGAACGTGAGGCCTGTTTTGATAAACACGCGCATGCTCAGCAGCGACCAGACGCTTCTCATCTAGGAGTTCCAATTGAGCAAGAGCGAATCGCGACGCTCATCAATAGGGAGTTCCTTGTCCAATTGTACTCGCAAAGATGGAATGAGAATCTCATAAGGGACTACCGCTTCCATTCCATAAGTAAGGGCGAAAGGGGTTTGCCCAGTAGGGGTACGAATGGAAGTGCGATAGGCCCAGAGAGCTTCAACTAGCCTGTCTGGCCAATCCGAAAATTTATTAGCCTCACACGTCTTCTTAACAATTTTGATCAAAGTTTTATTAGTTACCTATGCTTGGCCATTGCCCTGCGGATAATAGGGAGAAGAATGATGCAATGCAATGTTATACCTGTTGCAGAGATCCTTGAGCTCTTGAGAGATAAATTGAGGTCCATTGTCGGTGATGATGGTACTCGGGATGCCGAACCTTACGATGATGTTCTTCATTATGAACTTGCAGACTGTTGACGCTTTAATCTCCACGTAAGCTTCCGCTTCCGCCCACTTGGTGAAGTATTCCATTGCCGTCAGGATGAACGGCTTTTGCTTGGTCAGGAGGTTCGAATCACCTAGAGGTCCAATGATATCAAAAGCCCACATGGAGAAAGGCCATGGGGAGGACATAGGATGGAGTGAGGAAGCAGGAGAATGAATTTTGTCGGCGTGCAGTTGGCACTTAACACACCTTCGAACATAGATGGAGCAATCCTCTTCTAGAGTTGGCCAATAGAAGCCTAGCCTAAGGATCTTCTTAGCTAACATCTGGCTGTTCACATGACCACCACACACTCCTGAATGCGCCTCTTCCACAACTTTCCAAGATTCATCCTCGATGAGGCATCTTAATAAAACACCCGTGAGCCCTCTTTTGTAGAGCACACCTCCAACCAAAACATAACGTTGAGCCACTCTTCTAATTGCTTTCTTCTCTTCGACTGTGGCTTCCTCGGGATAGGATTGATCATTGCAATACCTGGCAATCTCATAATACCAAGGTTTCTCTTCATCAGCCAACTCTTCTTCCCAATCTAACAACATGACCTCTTTGCCTTTAAGAGATTCACTCCGCCTGACCCTCTAGAGCACCTTATCCCTAATATCGAGGAATGCACGATCCTTGATAGCTGGAGTGTCACGCTGATGAATGAGAGGAACATGGAAATCACGCTCAGGAGGGAAGACTAGAGCAGAGGCCAAAGAGGCAAGAGCGTCAGCTAGGATGTTCTGGCTTCGAGGGACATGAACAAAGATCAACTTGGTGAAAAGTTTGGCATAAACTGAAGCAAGCTCCTGGTAGGGCTTGAGCTTAGGATTGATAGTGCGGCACTTGACAAGCACCTGACGCAGAATAAGCTGACTATCACTAACAATTCGCAAGTGAGTAACACCATATTGATGAGCGGTTTGAAGGCCAACCAAAAGGGCCTCATACTCAGCTATATTGTTCGTGACAGGGAAAGTGAGCTGAGCAGCAAATGGGATGGTGACCCCTTCCGGTGTTAGAAGAACCATGCCGATCCCTCTTCCTTGGGAATTTAGAGCTCCATCAAAATGTAATGTCCACATAGGATCATGGGGTTGATTAATGGACATCAGTTCTTCGTCTGGAAACTCCGAATTGACAGGATCAAATCGGGGTAGAGGGTGGTGAGCAAGATGTTCGGCAATGGCGTAGCCTTTGATTGCTTTCTGTTGAATGTAAGTGATATCAAACTGTGAAAGGAAGCTTTGCCAGCGTGCCAATCGGTCGGTAAGAATAGATTTTTCAAGAAGGAATTTAATTGGATTCATGCGTGCAATGAGGTGAACCTCGTGAGCTAAGACATAATGTTTTAACTTCTGAACTACCCAGACTAAAGCAGCGCAAGTCTTCTCCATGGCTGAGTACCTCTGCTCACAAGGGTTTAGAAGTTTAGACAAATAGTATGCTACCCTCTCTTTACCTTCTTCATCCACCTGAGCTAGGACAGCACCTACAGAGTCATCCAGGACAGAAACATAGAGAATAAGTGGTTTGCCTGGAATCGGCGGCCTCAGGACAGGAGGATTGGCCAAATAATTCTTCAATCCGTCAAAAGCTGCCTGACACTTGTCATCCCAATTAAACTTGACTCCCGGCTTAGTAAGCTCGTAAAACGGTCTGCATCGTTGTGAGTGCTGGGAGACGAAGCGGCGAATAAATTGCAACCTCCCGATTAATCCTCGAACTTCCTTCAAATTCTTGGGAGGAGGCATGTCCCTGATGGCCTTCGCCTTATTGGGATCAACTTCAATTCCTCTTTTGCTGACAATGAATCCAAGCAACTTCCCTGATGATACGCCAAATACACACTTCTTGGGGTTCATTTTTAATTGATATTCTCGTGATCTTTGCAAGACCTTAGCTAGAACCCCAGGATGCTCAATCCTTGTCCTTGATTTCACTACCAGGTCATCCACATACACTTCAATATAAATATGAATCATGTCATGAAAAATTGCCATCATAGCCCTCTGATAGGTGGCTCCAGCATTCTTGAGTCCAAAGGGCATGACCACCTAACAATATGTACCCCATGGTGTAGTGAATGATGTTTTCTCTTGATCTTCCTTAGCCAAACGAATCTGATTGTAACTTGAAAAACCGTCCATGAACGAGAGAGTCTCAAATCCTGCTGTATTATCAATCAAAACATCGATATGAGGGAGGGGGAAGTCATCTTTAGGACACGCACGGTTGAGGTCCTGGAAGTCTATACAAATCCGAACTTTGCCATCTTTCTTCATAACCGGGACGATGTTAGCCACCCAGTTGGGGTAGAGGACAACTCTAACAAACCTAGCCTTATGAAGCTTGTCGACCTCTTCTTTCATCTTTAAAGCCATGTTAGGGTGGAAACGCCTCAACCGTTGTTTGATCGGGACAGACCCTGGCTTGAGTGTAAGTCGATGTTCAACGAGCGCAGGGTCTAATCCAGGCATATCCTCATAACTCCACGTAAACGTGTCCTTTTATTCTTGAAGTACCAAAATAAGCGCCTCCTCTTCGGAGGGTGGCAAATTCTTGCTGATGAGGATAATCCTAGGGTCTTCCTCGGTACCCAAATTAACTTCTTTGGTAGGCTCCTCTACAGAGGCTGATGGTTCGTCAAATCTTCTCATACCACTGGCAAAGGCATCGGCCTCGTCCTTATATTCTTCATAACTTTCATCCCCCTCTTCAATAGGGTCTTCATCATTCATGATTTCATAGACACCTAAACCCTCATAAGAAACATTAACATCCTCATATTCCGACTCTGGCAGGATAATCGGATTCTCCACGAATTCAGGAAGGGCTAAACAAGCCTGGCACCTTTTGGCTAGCTCCAACAGAAATCTACGCGGAATCTGCTTACTCTTGGATTTCTTATGAAAATCTACCCCATGAATTTTACAAGAAGGAGAAGAACAACTAGCTTGATTAGAATAAGCTAAAAAAGAGGAAGGAGGTGAAGAAGTGGATACAGGAGGTGATATAGAGGGAGACCCCTCACTAGAGGGGAAAAAAGGAGTTATCAATGAATCATGGAAGAGTGGCCCCTGGGTTGGGACACACTCGGAAAAGAGATAAGAAGTCTTCTCAACGGAGATGGAGGATTGAAAAATTGGGATTTTGACGTTTTTTTTTCATTTTTATCTTTATCTTCATTTTTATTTTTCTTTTCTAGAAGAAAACAATGTGAAGGGAGAACAACAGGAGGAGTGGAGATTGAAAGCTTGGAGAAAGATTGAATTAGAGATGACCCCCGTGGGGGTGTGATGGAGAGTTTGGAGAATTGCTCGAAGAGCAAGGGGGGAAGCGGGAGAGAAATCTGCAGTGAATCTGGAGAAAAGTTGATCATAATTGGCGGCGGTCTCGGCACGCGAGAGAACAATTGAGAATGTAGGGAAGCTAGAAGAGACGGATGTATAGAAGTGAGGGAAAAAGACCGGCCCACAGCCTGTCTATTGTAAATCCTTCTTCATACGGAACATCTGGCTCTCCAGTGTCTGTATAATCACTTAGCAACTGCCTCTTATCGGTAATCACAGTCGGCATCTCAATCAATTCATGTATTAGTGGCGGCCATTCCGGATCAGTCGGCATAAAGAGACGGCTCAAGGTAATAGTAATATCATACATATCAAACCATATGTACCAATCACATTCTGGATCATCCATTTTCCTTCTTTTATCAGGCCTTAGAGACTCCAGGGCTTTATAAGTGGCCAATGGTGCGATATGACGAGCAAACTGTCTTGCATGAACATCTTGACAGTCTAGAATGGAGGTGATTATTGTAGTCTGCTCATTATTCTGAACGCCACGACAAAATGTGTCTTCAATATCCAAGTAAGCGGCTGGCGATCTATCTTCAAAGTGGATGTCATAACTGCCCATGACTCATCTTCATTTTTGCCCGGCCCTTTGTAGCCCAGGCCGCCTCTTGCAATTAATTTCTGAGGCCTTACAGGCCTAGTCCTGCCTTGACAACTGGCACCCAGACCTTTGCCGTTTTGATACCCCAATTTCATTAAAATGTTCCAGCCAGGGGTGTTTATCATGCTTTTCTTCTTCCTCCCCTTGGAAGGCAAGGGTGTCATAGCAACTGTCGTGACTGTCTCGGGCGGCATTGGCCGTGAATAAGGGAGGTCTAGTATTAATAGCAACGGCTTGTTGGCAGGCCAAATAGAAGGAACTGATGAAGTCAAATGTATATCTTCCTCTGGTAGAATTGGCATACTGGTAACTTTAATGATGCAGCCTTTGTGTGGAAACTTAAGGCACTGATGATTTGTAGATGGCACTGCATCAAGCTGTTGAATGTAGGGGCGGCCCAGAATGCCATTAAATGTTGGATCCATGTCCAAAATGTGAAAATCGACCGTGATTGTGGCTGGACCCAAACTGACTTTCAGTGTGATCATGCCTAGAGGAGGCTTCTTGGTATTGTCGTATGCTGTGACTGTTATAGTAGACGGCCGAATCAGATTTTCAGGAATGCCGCACATCTTCAAAGTGCTCGGTGGCAAGACATTGATGGATGCCCCAGTGTCCACTAGACATTGTTTCACCGCCACCTTATTGATGTCGACTGTGATGCATAGAGCATATTTCCTTGCTGAAAGTGGTGCCAGTTCATGCTCATGAAAAGTAATTGCCGGCTGATTGCTAGCGGGCGTCAAAACTGTAGTTATTTGCTCGACCGGGATGTCTTCATTAACCATAACCTTTTGCAGGTACTCTTTCAGAGCTAGCTGGTGAGTGGTGGACCTTTTGATTAATTCCAGGATTGAAATTCTTGCTGGAGTTCGGTCCAAGTGCTTTAACAAATCATACTGAGTTCCTGGTACAGACTCTTGCTCTTGTTCTTGTTCTTGCGGCCCCTGCGCGGGCTCTTGCTCTCTTTGGGGAAAGATGCACTGGAACATCCGTCCACTGTGGAGCGGTGCCACGTTTTATCGTGCCTCTGTCGGGGGAAGTAAAGGAGGAGGGGGGTTGGAAGAGGAGGAGGGTGTATTGGCGTTAAGAAGTGGTGGAGGGGTGTTTGCAGAGGGAATCCCTGTAGGGGGCATTGATGAAGGTTTTGACAAAGATGCCCCTGCAGGAGGCGTAGGAGCAGAAAGGGATACCCGAATGCGAGGAGAGTTGGGGGGTGGAATGAGGAGAGATCTGGGTATAAAAGATGGGGGAGCCGATGGTGGAGGGTTCCTTGCCGATGGAGGAGTAGTGGTGGTGGGTGCAGCGGGCGTTGGCGACGGGCGGATAAGGAGTAGTCTAGACGGCAAAGGTGAAGGGTTGGTGGTGGATAGCGGAGTTCGCTGCGTGGTAGGCTGCGGAGGCGGTAAACGGGTAAGGAGAGATCGGGTTGGCAAGGTTGGAGAATTGGTGGGAGCAGGTGGATTAACGGGGCGTAGAAGAGCCCGGCTCAATTGGGGAGTAGAAGAAGAAGGAAGCGTGCGCAAAAGGCGCGGAGGTTGATTTGAATTATGATTAAATGCCCCGATAGAGGCGTTTTCTTCATGCCATCCCTGTCCTCTCTCCACCTCGCGGAGAGACGTGACAGGGTTCACGTGCTGATTTGGTGGGTGCTCCGACAGTGGGTTGTGGACAATCCCCATATCTTGCTGAGGTGTTGGAGCTTGCTGTTGCACTTGTGGAGCCGGTTGCTATGGCTACTGAGCCTGCTGTTGCCGAGGAGGCCTTCTTTCCTTCATAGTGACGATAAACTGCCTCATCTCATCCCAGTTGATGCCACCCTGGTCATTTAAGTCATAAATATAGTCCTTGAAGTGGAAGCAACGATCAATGTTATGACCAGGGGAGCGGTGGAAAACACAGTAGCGGGACGTGTCAACATTAGCGGGCCACACTGCCCTTTCCTTTGGTAACATGAGCAAGTTGGCAGCCATTAAGGCATTGAAAATATCTGGGAGACTTTCTGGCAATGGCGGATAATGGGCCCTTTTGGGGCCAAGTGGTCTCCTTTGCTGTTGTTGTTGCGGTCCATAATTAGTGGGTGGCGGTACTTGGTGGTATTGTTGCGGAGCTGGAGGGTCAGCGCGGGGCGCTTGGTTTTGTGGTGGAGTAAAGGAAGGTTGAGGAGTAAATTAGTGTTGTGGGGGTGAAGTAAAGAGGGTGCCTTGTGATGGAGGTGGCGGAGGTCGTGGGTTAGATTGGCAAAAAGGTGTGGGGTTGCCGACCCCGCCAACTTGCTCATTTATGACGGTCCCCTCAGTCGTGGGTCCGCTATTGTTGGCATTTGTATTCTTTTTAACCAACCTTGGTTTTGGCTCAAACATGTCCATGATGGGTGAATCTTTTATTTGGGTCTGAATATAACGAGCTCTTTCATAAAGCTCCTCCATGGTGGTCAATCTATTCATAGCCAGTATATGCCGGAACTGAGGGGTCGCATTGGATATAACCATCTTAACCTGTTCTGGTTCTGATAAGGTATCTTTCAACTTCTCGGCCATTGACCGCCATCTATCAGCAATTATGATGAAGTCCTCCTCGGGCTTTATTTTCTCTGCAACCAAATCTATAACTGAAAGGGAGGGTCCAACCCGGTCCCTATACTTCTGCAAGAATTTCTTCTGAACCACATTGAAATCACTAGCATCTGCAGGATCCAAGGAATAGAACCACTCGAGGGCTGGCCCCTCTAAGGATCTTCTAAACAAGTAAGCCAAGGAGGCTTTGTTGCCCTGCCAAAAGGACGTTTCATACATAAAATCCTTCAGATGGATAAAAGGATTACCAGTTCCATTGTATCGCCGAAAGTTCGGCATCTTAGAAGGTGGTAAATGAAAAACTGGCAATGTAGGAAGAGAGATCTCCGGGGCATTCTTGGCAGCAGTAACCTTGTTGAGTTTTTCTTCCATGATAGCCAATTTCTGAAGGAGCAAAGCATTAGTGTCTGACTCGACCGGGGCCGAATTTGGAATGAAGGTGTTTGGCATAGGTGTCCTTAGAATTTGGGGAGGTTGAAAAAATTGGGGCCTAGCCACTGAGTAGCTCGCCTGTTGGGCCGGCATGGCCGCACCAGGGGTCGGTGGACAAGAGGGGGGTTTGTGCAAGACCGCCTGGTCATTAGTGAGGTGATGGCCACTCTCGGTCGGAGGGGGATTGGAGGATGAAGAAGGAACGGACTTCCCTTTCAAAGCAGCCTGAACTGACTGCCGCTGGGAGTCATCTAATTGAGATAGGGCATTAATTAAATCGTTGACATTGAAGGATGGGGAGGGGTTCCCCGGAGTGGTGGAGGGTAAAGCCTGAGAAGAGGGCACAACCTCTTGAGTAGTGGTATCAACCAAATGAACTTGAGGATAATGAGAATGAGGAGGAGGGTAATTCCCCTCATGGTAGATAGAATCTTGGGGAACCTCATATGATTGACCAAAAACGTTCTCTTCCACATCATCATAGGAATATCCGTAGCTTGCCATGTTGATAATCTTACCTGAACGAAGTTGCATGCTTAAAAAGAGAGAAGGCTTTATGAATGAATTATCACACAATAATCCCTCAACTCGAACAAGTTTAAACAATTCAACTCAATCAAGTTATGCAAACAAGTTGAGATGAACACAAGATTTTAGTGTTAGGTTTGAGATTAAGGTGGATTAATTTGCAGAATAATTCACTCCTCTTTGCAAAGTGAAACCTAGTTTGGATCCAAGTGTAGCCTCCGTGTCAACTAGGTTCTTTCTCTTTTCCTCACCAATGATAGGTTCTTTTAAACTCCAGGTACTTCAAGGGTACAACCGGCCTAGCGTCCGTGAGGGAATCCACGGGTGCGGGGACTTAAGGATGTCTTGGAAAAGGAATTTTCGGTCCAAAGAGACGGAATGCTCAATGGAGGGTTGTCCCGATTCCAAGAAAGGTGTGTGGAATCCTAGTGTAGAGAGAGGAGGTCTCTCAACCAAATGCCACAAAATGCAGTATAAGATAAGCCAGTCACAGCAATATAATCAAATACTCAATGTAAATATGAATCCAGCATGAATAGACAGAAACAGTAAGGCTCTGCAAACACACAGGAAAGAGGCGACCTGGAGGCCGTCGCTACTAACAAAAGAGACGACAGCGTGGTTGTTGTGAATTCTGGGAGGGGCTCTCGGACAATGCAAAAACGCGCCTTGGTGTGGGGCGCTCACTATGATAAAGACGCCTCTGACAGAGGGCGTCAAATATAAGTGGTGCGCACGATCGAAGAAAAACGCACCTTGGTGTGAGGTGCTGCCAAATAAAAAGACGCCCGAGAGGAGGGCGCAACTTCACAGAAGCAGTAGATATGATAAAAGTCACCTTCGTGGAAGGCGTTAAACAGAGAAAAGACGCCCTGGATGAAGGCGTTAAATAAAAAGGTGCCCTTGTGCAAGGCGTTAATTCCCCAACAGCAGTAGACTTAAACACAAACTGGCTGATCCCGGGGAGTGTGCAGTGTGTACAGTGGAGGGTGCCCGTGGGGCACAAAGGAGGGGTACCGTGGGTACCAAAGGGAAAGGGCACGCGTGGGTGCCAAAGGGGAAAGGGCACACGTGGGTGCCAAGAGGAGATGGTAATCAAAAGAAAAACAGTGGAAGTCCCACCGTGATCGCCAATTTGTGGATCATGAAAAAATCCACTAATTAAAGGGAAAATAAGAGTGATAATAAGAATATGAAGAATAATAAGAAGAATAGTGAAAAAAAGGAGCAAGAGAGCACGTGGTGCTATTAAGGAGAGTGATCGCCAGAGGGGTTACCTCAATAAGAAGAAAAGATGATCGCGAATACCTGGTGATAATAAGATGCGGGATGGATGTGAATTCCGTCCTCCACCTTCTATCGGCCGGCCGATGAAGGGGGTTTTCCTTATTGATTACCTTGAAACGAAGAACAAACAAATAAAAGAAAAGTGGATCAGCCAAGAGTGAGCGTAGTATCAATCCAAATAAACAATATGATGATGAAATATGAATATAGCATGCGCACCTTTTGTTTGGTTTTAAAACCCCTAGAGAATTAAGGGTGAGAGGAGAGGAGATGCAATACTAATGCAAAAGAAGAAAAAAAACCGATGGACGTGATGATGCTATGAAGACAAACACAAACAAAAGAGAGGGAACCCCTGCTGTTCCTGTAAACAGTAAAGGGGAGAACCAACAGAGCAGCAGGAAGCCGAGGAAAATGATGAAAAATTCACACGGATGAAGAAAAACTCTTCTCTGCTGTGTGCTCTCTGTGTTCTGTAAACTCGCGCGAGATCGACCAAGGAATCCTTTTATAAGGTCTCGATCAAAGATAGACACAGATTCAGAAGATAAGAACATGCAATAGTTATCAACGGCAAGGACTCTAGTCCCCAGATCGAGCAAGGTGACCAATAAAGGCAGGGAACTCTCCAGGAAAGATGAGTTTAAGCAGGACACGAAAAAGGTGAGACACGACCTACCGAAGGACGTCAATTCAACAATTGACGACCTGCTCAAGGACGTTAATTCAAAACACGACCAGGATCAGGGCGTCACTTCCTGGATTCAATTTGGGTAATAAAACCATCTTTATTTGAAAATTATAAAAAGACACCTGAAGCAAAGGCGTTGATTAGTAACACGCCCTAAGGAAGGACGTTAATCATTGATTTTTAAGCATAGCGGGACTCGTAAAATATCAGGAATTGACGCCCGTATCTGTGGTCGTCCTTTCTTAAGAACACGCCCCAGATTAGGTCACTATTTAAAACACGCCCTTCATCAAGTCGTGAATCACCAAAAAAATGCAAGAATAAATCACAAAACCACACAAAAATAGAAAAACTTTATATTATAGAAATATTGAAGTTCACTTTGGGGCGTTAACATAGTGACATGAGATTCAATCAACAAAGCATCAATTTTGGCGTGTCTACACACGGGGCAAACGACAGTCAGAGGCTAAGTATCAAAAATCCAGGTCATAAAAATGCATTGCATAGACTCACCAGGATCTCCAACTCCTGTCGGATGGCCACCAATTGTCGCCTGGCGTCCGCCAACTGGGCCCTCAGCTCGGTAATCATGTTGTCACGAGCATCCTGCATTACACATAAGTTAGTGCCACAAGCATATACATATAGAAGGGTGAAGCATTTTCATTTCACTTACCCCTGCCATACCACCAAGGAAGAGGCGGTCCCCGTACGTAGCCCGGTATCATCTCAGGTAATCAGTACTGTCCTGCACATGGGACACCACTGGGACCCCGCCCTGCTGCCAGTCCTGGTACTGTGCCAGGAAGCACGTACGCCAGTCCACAATCTTCGCCTTCCCCTTGGTCTTCCGCCCGATGCGGGCCGGCTCATCTACATCAACCCACTCCTGGGCTAGCCCCAACGTCCTCATAACCAGCCTCAGCTGAAGCAGCTCGATCTCGTTCAGGCAATGGACCCACACGTCCCGCCCGAAACGAGGAAGACCCGCTACAACCCAAGGCTGGCCAGCGTCGCCCATGCCCAGGTAGGGTCTCAACACCACCTGCATCACCATACATACATCATGTTAGTTACCATTCAGTCACATGCATAAAAACATAAAAAATCATACGCATCATACCATGGCCTCGGGATACTCGCTCAGCTCCCGACGAAGTGACGCCAGCTGATAGCTGTGTGGTGCCGCTACCACGACCGGCCTCCACTGTCGCGCTAGAGGAACGACTCTCCTGTTCCCCTGCCTGGCCCTCCCCATCGGGAAGTAGTAATAACTCCACACCTGCATCCATCATACATCATTAGCACGAGTGATTGCATATTTAACTACGGTAAAATGCATAAATAAATTGTGTACCTGGAGAAAAGGTGCGAAGCCATTGACTGTCGTCTCCCTCTCTGAAGTCTGGGAGAGATCAGCAATCAAATGGGCAAGCAGAGCCGCTCCCCACGCGTAGTGCCCCACTCTGTCAAGGTCCGCCAGGATCCCGAGGAAGCGGCAGTGGATGCCATCCCCCTTCGTCCCCAGCAGAAGGCGGCCCAGGAAGAAGAAAAGAAACCTCCGAAGGTCTAGATCCACTAGCACCCGCTCTCTCGGGTCCTGGGTGAAAGCTGCACGGGCATCTCCCTCCAGTCGTGCCAGAAACTCCGCTCCAGTCTCGCTAACCCGCTGGCGCGGGTCGACGAATCCGAGCACCTCCATGATCTCCACTCGGCCGACTACCCTGTTGTCTCTATCAGTCACGCTCGTCTCTAACCACAGCAGGTCTAGGGCACTCTCTCGGTAGTCGGGGTAGGTGACCCCGCTGACCGCCTCTCCGTCAACTCATAGCCCGGTGATCCGAGCTATGTCTTCAAGCGTTGGCACCATGTGCCCCCAGGGCATCAGAAACGCCCAACTCGGCGCATGCCACCGCTCCCTCAATGCCTGGATAAGAGGAAGGTCGAGCCGGAAGGGATCGATCCTGAGGAAGGCTCCAAAGCCCATGGCGTCCACACGCGCCCTCTAGAAGTCTGGCAGCCCACGGTACGCTGCCACCACTAGAGACCAGCTGATCCGGCCCTTCATCACGCCCTGCACACCACAAAACCAACAGGGCAACACATCAGCATCATGAATAGTAATAAACAATAACACTGTATATGCTACTTATTTATTTTATTTTTTATTTTATTTTTTAAAAAATATAATTTCTTAGAGGCATCCAACCCCTTGGACGCCTCCTCTTTATTTTCTTTATTTTATTTTTAGAAAAAACCCAAAAATAAAAACAAAAAAAAATAAAAAATATATATATTATCATGGAGGCGTCCTAAGTTCTGGACGCCTCCTTATTTTTAATCCTATTTTATTATTTACGTGAATAAATAAATAAATAAAAAGAAAAAAGAAAATGTGGAGGCGTCCAGGTCCCTGGACGCCTCCTTCCCTCACTCACCAGCCCTCACCACACGGCCTCTCGTCCGCCTATCCAGCCTATTAAACCAACAGATTGAAGTTCCGAAGGGCTTACCCGGTCGTGATCGTCCTCTCCCGCGTCGCCAGCATCTACTATAGCCTCTACGGCCAAAGGAGGAGCCTCCTCCTCCACAGCAATCTCCTCCGCCGCATCCTCCTCCTCGGCATCATCCCTCAGCCTCCTCGGACGACGAGCCCGTCGTTTCCGCTTCTCTCCACCCTAGCTCGGGCCTCCTTGCTCCATTGGGACTAAGAATGGGTCGTCTGGTTTGACTGGGTCATCTGAATGAACAGTAAATGAGCAAAGGGGGGGAGGCCCCCCATATATATAGAATCCACCTTATTTGGGGCGTCCAGGCGCCTGGATGCCCCCACATTTTTTTATTTTTTTTCAAAATTCTAAAAATTAGGGGCGTCCAGGCGCCTGGACGCCCCCAAAACAAAAACTAAAAAAAAATTAAAAAATAAAAAATTAGGGGCTTCCAGGACCCCAGACGCCCCAAAAAAAAATAAAAATTTCAAAACGAAAAATAAAAACTTAGGGGCGTCCAGGGCCCTGGACGCCCCCATAATAAAAATTTCAAAAAAATAATAAAAGAGAAATAAGACAAGAGTATGTATATAATCCAAACAAAAGCACAAAATAAAAACATAAAGAAAAAGAAAAATCACCAAAAAAAATAATAATTAAGGGGACAAGGGTCCAAAACATCCAAATGCCAGATTTTATTCTATCAGAAAAGCTGAATGAGCTACATCAGGGGTTTAGGCGCCTTAGGCCTTAACTTCCCCAGTTCAGTTACATAAGCCCTCCACAGCTCGCATTCTTCCCCCACATGCGCTAAGGCCTTTCCTGCAACACTTGTCTTCTAGGGTGCTTTGACGGCCTTCTCTTCCTTCGCGTCCGCTTCAGTGCCCAACTCCCTTTTCTTCAAAGGAACGATGCCAGTCGGTAGCAGGAACGAATGGCGTGGGATGCCAATCTGGAGGCAGCACCGATGCGCATTATAAAGGACGAACTCGGTCGCGCCGATCAGTTGAAGATCAACTTCGGGAGAAGGCCTCATGAGGAGATCAAGCGAAAGCAAACATGCCGGTGCGCAAGTGAAGAAGCTTTGTGTCACGATGCGAAAGTGAGACCGCCAGTCTTCACGTTTCTTCAGCCACGGAACGCGGTTCACTACAGTACCACCGAAGCCTAACACGTCGGCTATGTGATGAAGAGGGCTTTGTGGAAAAGTTTCGAAGCAGTTGGCATTCCCTCACGGTGGTCGAATTTGAAATGCAAATCCAGCTAGCAATTCAGGACAAGTGCGCAACCAAAAGGAGGCTTACCCATGCTCGAGGCAGTAAGGCCATAATATAGGTAGGCAAGGACATCGGGTCCCACCCTCTTTCCACGCCAGATCCCGCAGATAGCACTCAGTTGGTCTTCCTCCACCATGTTGTCGGTATAAGGAAACAAGAGGGCACCCGCCAGACAAATGGTTAACCCCTTCATGATTCCCTCCAAATAATCATCATCTGGTGACCCTCTCAGGGCGTCCATGACCCACTCCGCGAGCTTTTGGAGATCGATCCCCTTTTGAGTACGAACCTTTCGAGCTGCGTCGGGCGACATGAAGCTTCCAAGGACGCTTTCAGAAGTCCCCCGTGTCAGCATCCGCATAGCCTTCACCTTCCCGTCACTCTTGAATTTCTTCAATCCGAGCAGAAGTTCCACCTCCTCGAGGAGGATGGTCGCCTCGAAGGTCGGGAAGATAAAAGTGTGGGTCTGGGGATGCCAGATCTCCACTAGTGCGCCCATAGCCGCCCAGTCCATACGAATCTTCTCGTAGTGTTTGGCGTGAATAAGGAGCCCCTGCAGATGCCACTTCGAGAGTATGGCCCTCATGCCGATGGAGATGTTGGAAGTTAGCTTTGAAAGCCATGGCAGTTTAGAAAACTTCCTCGGGCCTGGGAAGAGTGGATATGGCTGGAAGAGGAAAGAAAGAAGAAGAAATGAAGGAAGTAAGAAGAAGGTTCACGTGGAGAAATTTGAAAAGAATCAGCTTACCATATGCGACATGATCGTCCCACTCAGATGACCCTCGAGGTCGGAGAGTCGCCTAATCTCGCTGCTAGGCCTGCTCCTCTTCATAACGCGGGAAGACTCTCCTTCCATCATGAAATATCTAGATTATCCTCTCCTTCCTCTCCTAGCTTCCAAAACCCACCTTGGTGCATTTGAATGAACTAGCCTAAGGGGAGTTCTTATAGGAAGAGAAGATCGCTACAGGACAGAACATGTCACATCAGCAGTCAATGTCAGGATTTTGGCTAGATCTCCTTTCCATTGTGGTGCGATTCTGTTACGATTCTGTTACTTTCTGATGTTACTAATCCATGCTGGCCTGTGCAGGTTTTACTAACGGACGTCTTTGTCCTAGCTCCTGTCCCGCCTTTCATTGGTTGGTCCCACCTTGCCATGCATCATAGTATATGATACCTACGCTACTAGAACATGTCAAAGACCTTGCGGCCCGAACGAATCTGGGATTTGAGTTCCCCTTCAACAAAAACGGTGATGATCCCGGAAGAATTTGGGTTGTACGGATAGGCCGTTAATTTATGGTAGCATAGGGACGACGGTTCCATTCAGTGAGTTGGTGCGCGGATAAACGGGCCCCAGCCCAGTGTCGGCTCACCGGATCGGTATCCTGACCCGTTCTTAACAAGTTGACAATATTATCCTTGGCTATTTTCTATTTTAGTTTGTTTTAAATTTTTCTTTAAGCCCAGCATGCATTCATATAGGACTTTGATTTATTGCGGAAGATCATTCAAGTGATTCGATTGCGAAAGCCGCTGTGCTTCAATTCTTATATGAGATATTCCACTCCGAATGAAATACTGAGTTTCCTTGAAACGGCCCTACACTGCTCTTCCAAAGGAGACCCTTGTTTGGACAGATCCTCAGATATTCCTTTGCTTTTTACCTTGCTTGACCCACCTTGGCTGCAGCACTTCCACGTTGGCTGGTAACCGCTCCCCAAAGGTGAAACCTGCAGGTTTATGACCCAGGTACTTCCACACCGAGAAGTTGGTCTCTTTTGTTTCGTGCCTGAGCGCACATCTCACCCTCCCTTATTTGATCTCCGTCCAAGCAAATCGTCAAAATTTGAAAGACCTCTTTCAAGGTCGCCTCATTGAAACTTCAGGAAAGATTCCAAACAGTAACGTCAAAAGCGTGTCTCATCACACCTTGGCATCAACTTATCAGTCCGCTCCCACTTCATTTCACTCCACTTCGATACCATTCCACTACGTGTCGCTCCCTTGCAAAGCAGACGCCAAGGCGGGGTAGCTGTAGACACACCATTCCTGACGTCTCCTGAGAAAGTCTCATATTACTATACGATGCCCCGCGACGGCTTGCGCATTTTGAATCGCTCGAGTGCTTCCTTTTCTTGAGTCTTCTTCCACCCTTCTCAGCATCCGGAATCGTCTCGTCACGGCATTCGGACGGCATCAACACCAGTCGGACGCATCAGAGGTTCCGAAACCAGGAAGGGTGTCTGCCGGGTGACCGCCAATGCCTGAACTGAGGACCCGTGTGGGTCTTTATGGGGGCGTCCAGGCCCCTGGACGCCTCCATTCTTTTAATTTATTTTTTAAAGCCCAAAACCAAATATAAAATAATATATTAATGGAGGCGTCCAGGCCCCTGGACGCCTCCATAAAAACAAATATAAAAAATATAAAATGCCAGTTGGCATAAAAGACAAAAACACAAATAATAATAAAATATTTTCTTAGAGGCGTCCAGGCCCCTGGACGCCTCCATCAACTCACTCACGTGGCGCCGCCCACCGAACGACGATTTGTCGTGTGTGAAAGAATCCAAATTGTGGAGACGTCCAGCTGGCTGGACGCGCCCATTTCTAAATCACAGGTCGTCGCTCTAAAACCACACGTTGTGTTAAACCGCGTGCGACTTTTGGTGGAGTTCGGTGGGACTTATGGAGGCGTCCGGGACCCTGGACGCCTCCATGAAAATATTCAGAAAAAATGAATAAAAATAGAATGAAATATCTTTTTTGCCCTGATGGAGGTGTCCAGGGTCCTGGACGCCTCCATCCTTCGGAGCCCTATAAATAGAGGCCCACCCCCTCAGTTCTGGGGGAGCTTCTAAGAGATCCGATAGGCTACCGGAGCCCAGAGACTACCGGAGTCATTTCTAACCCGTGGGGTCTTTTGTAGGTGGAGGTTCTGCCGACTTCTCGGGTGCCCACGCTCGCGAGAGGAAGGTCGTGTTCATCCATCGCGCTTCCACGTCGTCTGTACGCTGCCGTTCACCACTGACATATCCAATAAGTCAATCCTTTCCTTTTCTTCGTAGTTCTTTTACATTCATCATCTCGCATCCTCTATCCCCCTTCATAAGGGCGCCTCTTCTTATATACTTCTTGCATCCATCATCTCATTTTCCTCCTACTCGAGTCCGAGAGGGGTTTAAAAGATAACACCAACCAGGTGTGTGTCTTGCCATCATTTCGTCATTTTTATCGCAAGGATTTGAATACTACACCTTCATCTTTCTAATCCACTCGTTACTTATTTGTCGTTGTTTTGCAAGGGTACCCAAGGAAAGCCCTCTCCATCGGCCGGACAAAGGGGGAGGAAGAAGCAACCCGCCATCTCCCGCTCTTGAGGTAGGCGTGATCACTTTCTTTATTTTGGGGTCTTTTGGCCCCTGGCGATCACATCTTGTTCTCGAGGCCGCGGCGAGTCACTTCCCCAATGGCCGTTTAAATTCCCGTTCTTATATTCTCTTTATATTCTGTTATATTCTGCTCATATTCTCGAGGCCGTGGCGAGTCACTTCCCCAATGGCCGTTTAAATTCCTGTTCTTATATGTTATATTCTTATCTATTCATATTCTCGAGGCCGCGGCGAGTCACTTCCCCAATGGCCGTTTAAATTCCCGCTCTTGTATTCTCTTTATATTTTGTTATATTCTTATCTATTCATATTCTCGAGGCCGCGGCGAGTCACTTCCCCAATGGCCGTTTAAATTTTCGCTCTTTATATTCTCCTTATATTCTGTTATATTCTTATCTACTCATATTCTCGAGGCCGCGGCGAGTCACTTCCCCAATGGCCGTTTCAATTCTTGCTATTTAATTTCTGCACCATTCCCGTCCCCTCGAGGCCGCGGCGAGTCACTTCCCGCTATGGCCGTTTAACCCCCATATCTTGCTATATTACATTTGTCCCGCTCGCCCCGCCGGAGCAATCTCCCGTGGTGGCCCCTTCTCTTTTATTTTATTTCTATGTTGTAGCAAACAAAGAGGAGCCCGCGCGCTCCGCGTCTTCTTCACTCCCCGAACCGCGTGACGTCGCTCACAGAGGTGTTTCGCTTCGGTTGAAGTGGTTGCTTTGTTGCCTCGATTGAGAAGATGCTCAAGCGAACCTATGATTTTCCTTCCTGGTGAGCTACTGTTAGTGAGCTTGATGCTTCTCATCCCATTTGGTGGAGTCTTTTCGAGGTAAGCCTTAGAAGTGCTATCTTAGTGAGACCTTTGTCTTGTGTCTGCTTAAGTGTGGACAATGTTTATGCCGAGCCTAATCTGCTCCTTGTTCGACGGTTGCTTGGCTTTGGACGCAATTTTTTGTTAAGAGCCATTGTGCACCGTGTTCATCGTGCCGTGTCTGGTTGCCGATGTGGTGTGAAGGCTCGATAATTCTTTCAGGACGCAAGGGTAAGCTGAGATTAGCCTTTTTTCTTTGTGCTTTGTGCTGAAGCTGGTACTCTCCTTCGTTTGCACTTAGGTGACTTGTGATCAGTTGTTAGCAGGATCAATACTCATGGCGTGTTATATTGTGATTTTCATGAATTGCGATAGCGTCGAGTGTGTGCTGAGATGCGGATGCCGAGGTGTTTCTGATGCCTGTGTGCGTTGCATGAGTGTGCAGTGGAGGCGTGTGGGCTGGTCACCCACGGGTCGAGGATCGTTGGTTGTAAGATTCTGACTGATCGAGAGAATTATCTTCCTCGATGTGACTTCGTCTTGGCTTCCTATGCCTTGATGTTGTCTGCTGCCGTGCCATTGTTCTTAAAGATATTCTGGTGTTAGCACTGGCATTTGTGAGTATTGGGGAATCTGTCGGCATTTCTGCTGGTTGAGTACCCTATGCTCTGTAATTCTTCTTGGGTGTTGTGTTCTCGGGACGTGATCGTGGTCCTTGAGATGTGTTTTCCCGAGATTGTTGTTGTTCTTGTTGTCGTGGGTCTTTGCTTGGTGAGCTGCTCGATGCATGACTAATCCATTATAGTCGTGTGCTCAGTTGTTATCGTGCCTTGATGTGACCCAGCTTGCAGTTGTGTTCTGTGGTTCTGTGTTCAGTACGGAGCCGGGATCCTGCAAGTGCTACTGTTATCATTGCTGTCGCTTTGTCGTTGTTTCCCTGTGATTCTGTCTTAGCATCGTGTGGACCATGATCTTGTCGGTTAGATGTACTGTACTCTTCTTTCCTGGTAGATTTAGCTTGCGACTCGATCAGATGTAATATCTGAGTGAGGATTGACTTGATTGTGCTTGTGGTCCAGTGCTGTCGTTGGCATCCTGTGTGCCAGGCTTTCGAGGTTGATTATGGCATCGGAGCCGATGATGTTCTGGAGTGTCAGCTGAGAGGACTATGTTTCCTTGTTTACACTGATGCTTGCTGTGTCTGTCGTTTTGTGTTATCGGTTGTTGTTGTTGTGGCATGAGTCGTGTCTCCTTTCCTATGGGATGAAAGTGACGTTGCCTTGTTTCGGAGGTGTCAGACTTGTGTTCACTTGTGTGTCATGCTCATTCTGTGGATCGATTTATCTTGAGATCCAGAGCGTGTGCTTGTGATGATGGTATGGCGGTGTTCCTCTGAACTGTGTTTTTTGAGATTTGTGTTGTTCCGAGTCCAGATATTTGGGTTTGTTCTTCCATGCTTCTCCTTGGTAGCTCCTTAACTTTCGAGGATGAAATTTCTTGAAGGAGGGGAGGCTGTAATACCCTAGATTCTTATTGGATCTTTCGGGTCCTTATCGGAGTGTTTTCGGATCGCTTTTGTAGGTACTGAGTTGAGTTTTACGATCCGCGTGGGTTTTTCTCTCGTACTAGTTACGGAACCCCGTGGTGAGTTCATCATTCACTTCATCGACTCACGGATGATACAGTTGCGTTGTACTCTTTGAGAGGATCATTTCGACTATTTTTTCATATTTTTCTAAATTAGACCATTTTCGGGCCAAAAATCAGAATTTACGGAAATTTGGAAAATTCATATTTTCCGTTCCTTTTTCTTTTCCTTTCCTCTCTCCTTTCCTTCATTCGCACGGCGCACCCTCTCTCTCCCGTTCTCTCCCTTCTCACCCTCTCTGCTCCGGCTACAAACGGAGGAGGCCCATGGGTGAGGTGGCGACGGCGTGGAGCTGCTGTGGCACGTGATGGTGCGAGGAATGGAGCGTAGTTGGCGCGATCCCGATCAGTGGATTAAAAGCCGGCGTGGTTTGATCGTCGTGCCTATTTCGGCGTGGTTTAGTCACTTCGGTGCATGGAATCTTCTGCGGAGGTAGGGAAATAGATCACCTACTTCTCCTCTACGTTCCCTCGTAGTTTCACACCGAACGGTGTGCATACGAGTGGGTTTCGTTCAGTTTCGGGAAAAACATGCTCGGGAGGTGTGCGTCTGGTTCGCCAGAAAATGACGACGGTTTTCGACTAGATTAGTTTCATTGTGACCCCCAGCATGTCTGTATTCCATTTCCGCTGATTTTGTGTTAATTGGTCATCATTTGGGGCTGGTACGAGCCTGGGAACCCCGGTGACCCAATTAGGGTCGATTCGTTGGAATCGCCCGTTTCTTGGGATTGAGCTGTTGCATGTGCCCCTTCCGGCCCGTGGAAGGTTATTTTTGTCAATTAGGACTGTTTCCCCTGCGTTTAGACGCGAATGAGGCATGGAACGGCAGAGATCGGCCATTCCCATGATTTTCCCGCCGTATCGTGCTAGCGGTCGTTTCAGAGACCGTTTCATGTCTCTGGCGGCCCAACGATAGACCGCCACACACCGTAGTGTGTCGATTACTTTTAGGTCGGTTTAGGCTGGCGGCCTAAACTTGGACCGCTTCTTGCCTCTGGCGGCCCTATAGTGGTGTGCCAAGTGGCGTCGTTTCCGGATTTTAGTGTAGGTCGGTTCGAGCTAGCGGTTCTAGCTCCGACCGCCTTGTCCCTTTTAGCGGCCCTTTGGTCGACCGCTACTTGTCGTTTGACCGAGTCAATGTTTTAAGTTGGTTAAGGTTAACGGCCTAACCTTAGACCGCCTATTTGTTCTAGCGGCCCTTCTGTAGACCGCTATGTGCCGTTCGACCAATGGTCAAACTTCTAAATCGGTTAGGGCGGTGCTCTCGCGGCCCATTGGTAGACTGCGTAGGTCCGGGTGGCGGCTCAGTGTTGGACCTCCTAGTGGTTTTACTAGGCATGTCGGTTCGACGTTGACTGGCTTTAGCGGCCATTTCCTTGACCGCCCCAGTGTTTACACGGCCCATCCCATGACCGCCAGAGTCTTCGCCTCAGGGTAGTGTAGCGGCCCTTCCCTTGACCGCTTACATCATCTAGCGGCTGAGGTATAGACCGTCTATGTCCCAGAGAGATGCTTTCTGTTGTTTTAGCTTCCGATCATCTTGGCTTGACCTCATGGTTTGCCCGTTGTCCTGTGGATATCTTTTGATATCCTATGAGGGCTATGACCATACTGTAAGGTAGCCAGGAGTGTTTGTGCAGTGATTAGTGTTCCATATCGCTTCAGAGTCATTGTTAGGTTTCTGGTCAACCCGGTGAGACCCAATGGTTGACAGGTGACCTTGTGAGTGTCTCGGCATCTGTCCAGCTCGAGACATGGTTTTGGACACCTTGAGGTGCTATGTTACCTCGGGTTGTGTGTCCAGGTGCTTTGAGGGTCTTGATGCTCCCTCATGTCTCAGTGTGTCATTTTATACGGTTGTGTGGATCTGATGATCCATTGTCATTTCCTCGGCTTAGGATTAGGCTGATTAGCGGCTTGTCACCGCCGTCGTGCGACGATCATGACCCCGAGTCGTGAGACTCAAGGATCGTTGTGTCAGTAGGTCTAGTTGCCTTGTCCTGAGTCTGTTGGCAGTTGGGTGTATTGCCTTGGTGCTTTGCAGTACGTGTGACAGTGCGTGTTTAGCCTGTCTGTACTCCAGCACTCGTGCTTTAGAGTCTCTATGTCTAGTGAGCCTCCGAGTCGTGAGACTCAAGGATCGTTGTGTCAGTAGGTCTAGTTGCCTTGTCCTGAGTCTGTTGGCAGTTGGGTGTATTGCCTTGGTGCTTTGCAGTACGTGTGACAGTGCGTGTTTAGCCTGTCTGTACTCCAGCACTCGTGCTTTAGAGTCTCTATGTCTAGTGAGCCTCCACTAGTTGTAGCCTGACGACGCACGCGTTCCAGTGTGTCGGCCCACCTGGGAGTGGTGGCGGGGCAGTTCCCGAGATATGGTTTGTAAGATAGTTTCCGTGGGCTCCCTTACCTTGCAGTAGCATCCTGCTGGGGGAGAAAACTAGCTAGAGACATGGCACACGACATTGAGCTTGTATGTGCACACGTGGTCAGGGGCGTTTGGACGAACGCTGACGGGCGTGACCCTGATTAGTCACTCGTTACTGTTGTTCCTTGTTCCTGAACCTGTTCCTGGTTTAGAGAGTACCTCAGTCTTCGTCGTTCTCGGCGTCCGTAGGGAGGTACTTGAGGCGCAGTGTAAGATGTCAGTGGATGCATCTAGCCGTTCTTCTAGTGAGGAGGTGCTTCCGTCACGTGATACGTGACTCTCATGTTTCTCGTTTTCCGTGTCGTGACCTTTTCCGGGGTAGTCTATCCTTGACTTTACCCGAGGTCGGCTCTGTGTAGCGTACATGACGCTCTAGGCGTATGCGTCAGTGTCTGTTGTCTGTCTAGGTCTTTTCTAGAACTTTTTCCTAGTTTTGTAGGACCTTCCCTTTGGGTTATTCTGTGTTACTGCGTTATTTTTTAGTGGGGATCCGCGTGACCCCTACTAAGCGAGTGACATGAGGCTCACCCCTACTTTTCAGGTGTGGTCATCTCTGCTTCCTTGCGGTTCCTGGTGTGGCGTGTTTGTAGTTGCCAGCGGTACTTGCGTCGGGCTTCCCCCGACCTCAGTGTACATTTTTCCTTCTGTTGGACTGTACTTGTCTTTCCTTTGGACTGGACTCTGGTATAATTATTAATATAAACTGTTAATTAAAAAGTAATTTTATTTCTGCTACTTTAGCAAACCTGATTAATAAAATTTAATTGCTTACTGTTATATCTGCGACTTCAATGTACTACACGACAATCTTTTTATCCCTTCGGAGCTCTACAGCTCTTGGGAGGCTTCACGGGTTCTAAGCGGTTTCGGGTCTACTCGGTAATCCTACCGGGTATATCCGGTATCCCGAGTCCAGGTCGTCACACAAGGTCCTTGATATGATCTAATAGCGTAGATAACATATAGTAGAAATGCATACATGGAGAGATGGTGATAGCAATTAGCATGAGGGAACTAAAAAATGCAGTCACCGTGAGACTTGGATGATGCTACCCGGACGGTGGGACCAAGAGTTTCTTCCTGCGCTCAAAGATTCATTAGCCAAGATATCTTAATAGATAAAACAATTAAAGTATAGTAGCCATAACATGAATAGCATGAAGCATATGAATTATATGAATCCTCAAAGCAATGGCTATTATAGCGTAAAGGCATAGCATCAAAGCGTGCAAGGCATTTATGTCATCATAGCTTTAGCATTGTTTTTTTTAAGCCATGAGGAGGACCAACTTGGCTAATCAATTGATAGATTTGGAGTTGAAAGATCAAGCTTGGCTGAGATTTGTTCTTGAATGCTCAGAGTGAATGCCCAGAGTGGTAGGGATAATTAGATGAAATTAACATGGATTACTTAGAAAGATGTGGGAATGATATCCAATCGATGCCCAGAATGGCAAATTATGATAGAGAAGAATCGGAAGGTAGATGGCAATGAATGAAGAGGACTCTTCCCAAGCTCTTGGGTCCTTTGCAAAGAGTGTCCCTGCAAAACAACACCATCAGAAAATACAATGCAATGCAATTTTTTTTGGATTTTTGGAGTATGCAAATTTTTATGAGTTTTGAAAAGTATTCAATTTTTATGATTTTTTGGGAATATTTGAATTTTTATGAATTTTTGTTAAGAAATATTCATTTTTTTTATTTTTGTTGAGAAATATTCATTTTTTTAATTTTGAATTTTGACTTTGCTAATGCGGCATCAAAAGATGTTTAAACCACTGGCTAGGGGTCCTCGTTCTTTTCTCTTTCACTAAGAACCGTCCAAAACTGGGCGTGCATTTAAAGGTGGCGCCCTATAGCCGACTGCCCATGGTTAACGGTGCCCCTACCGAGGCCATACCCGAGAACCACTCAGCTCTAGAGGGAGAAGAGAAGAAAAATTGGAGATAAGCCTTGATGCAGCGTGGGAGACATCAAGATTCAAATTCCTTCCAAAGTACTACCCCTCAAAGAGATAGTCTATTGCGCCGGGACTTTATGCCTTTGATTTTTAGACCTTTGACATGCATACGACCAGAGTTTTTCCTGCGGGGACTTTGTCTCTCTTGACATGCCTTTATCTCATAATTTCGCAGTTATTGAAATTTTGACTTTGATATAGCCCCTTTTTCTGGCTAGATTTATCATGAAAATCATTGTTTATTCTGGGTCAAGACTGCCCCTATTTGAGACTTCTCCCGTATTGGGGATTACTTAGGTTGGTCATCTCACCCGTCAACCTCTTGCACCTGCACTCGGCCGAGTAAAGAAGAGAAAAGACTTTCATGCATACTCATGGCATGGCCAAAGCAGCAACGATGTTTTACCAAAGGAGGCCGGCTAAGGACGCCGTGAAGTGTGTGGAGTGCCCAGCTAAGGATTGCCCTTAACAAGTAGGGAGGGAATGTCAAACTCCTAGCGCGGGGTTCTTAATAACTAGAGGTGCTGCAAATGCAAACCTAAAGACTTTTTTTTTGATTTTTTTAAAAATGAAATTCAATAAAGATAAAGACCTAAGATAAAGGCCTAAAAATACCACTCTTAATTACGTTAAGAAGTGCTTCATTTTGAAAACCGTGCGTGAAGGAATGAATGCAAACCTTATGCAAAAATATTACCTTGCAACCTTATGAAGCAGTAGCCACCGGAGGCGATCTTGATCATCGTGGGATTTATAGTCCTCCTTGGCAGAAAAAAGGATTGGAAGTAAAGGTTTGAAGTGGATTAACAAGAAGGAGTGGTACCAAGACCAAACTCAGATGAATAAGGATAAAAGGAAAAGATGCGACGGCTAGAACTCCCTCACTGAGGTGCGGAGACCATAATCACAAGGAACGGTGTGCAGAAGGAAAGGAGAATCAAAGGAAGGGGTGAGGACTAAAGTCTCGGAAGCAGTGGGAAAATGGGTAGATGCCCAGAGCGGTGGATGTGGAAGAAGTCGGGTCGGACCCGGAATCAGGAGGAATTAATAGGATAAATTGGTTGATGGAAAGTGGCGGATCCGGAGGGTTCGGAGGCAAGAGAGGAGAATCATGATGGGAAGAAGAATCCAGAGGTTCCGGAGGGAGAAAATATCGAGGGACGCGATGCCCTGGGAAGAGGTATGGAAAAAGGTGGTTTAAGAGGAGGAAAAGAACAAAGGACACAATGTCCCGGAGGAGTAGGAGAAGGAATCTGAAGAAAGATGGAGAATTCGGAGGTTTCGGAGGAGGAAGATGGAAAGGGGAGCGATGCCCTAAGAGATCCAGAGGTTCTGGAGGAGGAAGATAGAAAGGGGCGCAATGCCATAAGAGATTCGGAGGTTCCGCGGGAGGAAGATAGAAAAGGGTGCGATGCCCTGAGAGATCCGGAGGTTCCGGAGGGATGGAGTGAACAGGGACGCGATGCCCTGGGAGAAAGTCCGGGGGTTCCAGAAGAATGGAGTGAAAAGGGACGCGATGCCCTGGGAGAAAGTCTGGAGGTTCTGGAGGAATGGAGTGAACAGGGACGCGATGCCCTGGGAGAAAGTTCGGAGGTTCCACAGGAATAAAACACCACGGGACGCGATGCCCTGGGAGGATGGGAGGGAAACCCGGAGGGTCCGGATGTAAGAGTTGGGAGTGAGCGTGATGCCCTAAGAGAAATCTGGAGGGGGCGCGATGCCCGGGAAGTGTAAGGGGACCCGGAGATTCCGAGGATAGAGATGAGTAAGATGGGAAATACAGAGGATCTGGAGGTTTCGAAAGGCGGGGAAGATACGGGTCCGGAAACCCGGGGAAGAAGAAATGCAAATGCATGCGAATGCAATGCAATGGATATGATGGATGCGATGAGTGCAAAAAATGGATGGACTGAGAAGGTGAGATCCTCTTTCCCAATCCGTGAGTGGCCCATAAGGTGATAGATGAAAATGTGGATGAAGCAGAATAGAGAGTGGGTAAGGTAGCGGCAGGCTACTTAGCACCAGGATAATTGCCCCTCCATAGCAGTGAAAGTGTATAGCCAAATGGCTTAACGGATGAAATCAAAGCCCATGACGAAGCTTCAACAATTAAAGACAACTCCCTTGGAGGTTGAAGAGTAACGATGTGAGGGGGTTGAAAAGGTGGAATGAGAAGCATCGTGTCGGCCAGGGATTGTGGCGTATAAAGAGTGTTGAACAAAATGGGCATTCGCCCCTTATGCGGAAGAATGGATTTGGCATTGGAGGGTTGAAACAAGGGGTGCCCTGCCCGACCCTTGGGCATGGACATACATGGCATCAAATCTTGACATTCTCTTTTGATGAGCGGTGGCGGGGACTTGGCCTCTTCAACCATGCTCAGCACAAAAACGTGGATTGACGTCTGGCAAATAAACTCTTGCATCTTGAATAGCACAGCCGTGGGCAACTCCTTCTTGCCCGGCTCTCGATCATCTTCAGCACAAATACTTGCAGAAGGACCCCCATTCCGAGTGGTAGAGGAAGGTGAAGCAGAGGCGGAGGGCTCCATAGATGGTGGAGGTGTAATGGAAGGTGTTGGAGGAAACACGTCGAACTTCTCCCCTTGCTCGGAAGAGGACGAGGTTGGCTCGAGTGCAAAAAATGGTGGACCCTGCTCGAGATTAGCCACGAGTTTAGGTAAAGGGATAGATGGAGGGGTAGGGGTAGTTTGGTTAGGGGTTAAAAGGGTAATGGAGGGCCGAGGTGGCGACAATGGGAGGTTAATTGGAGAAGGTTTAGTGGTGGGCTCGACAGAGGCTAATGGAGTGGAGGCTAATGGTATAATGGGTGAAGGTTTAGTGGAAGGTTTGGCGGATGCCTGTGCTACGGAGGTTGATGGCATGGTGCTTAAAGGAGGTATAATGGGAGGTGTGGAAGAAGGAGGTTTGGTGCGAAGGAAGCGCCGGATGGGGCGAGAGGTATTAGGGGTAGGAGAAGACTCCTGATGCGCTGACGTAGGTGATTGGAGTATCGACCCATCGTCGTAACACCAATAAGTCTAAAAAATGGGGGTTGGATCGGGGACGGTGGCATCGTCCTGAGCAGGAGGTTCATCTGGTGGTAGTAGAGGTAGAGGAAAGCGAAGGAAACTCAGAATGGGTGCCTTCGAAACTTCATCATTACGTGCTATCTTCAATTGTTCACATGTCGACTCTTCATTGTCACGCTCAAGTGGACGCCGTTGTGGAGGCATATTAATGGTTGGTGAAATGTAATGGTGTTGCGTATGCGGAGGCGGAGGGCCATATTGATGAACGGGGTGAATAGGTGGAGGGTGGACGGCGTCCACTTGATCGTTGAGATCTGCCGACTCTTGCTAACTTGCGTTGATGCCGAAGTCATCACTCCTATCCTTCCATTCTCTTTCCATCTTTGTAATGTTGTTCCGGATGGCGTGCAGAGGGTTGACTGGAGAAGGAGGAGGAGGAGCGGGCCGCAGGCTCGTGACCCTCTTACATTGTTCCTCCAATGAAGCAACTTTATTAACAAGAACTTGGAGGGGCATAACAGGAGAAGCAGAGGGTTGACAAGGCCTTGGAGGAAGGGCCGCATATGAAGGCCGTGGAGGGGGATTAACGGGCTGACCCAGAAAAGGACCCGGTCGAGCCAGGTTGCAAGGAATAAAAGGGCCTTGGGGCAGCGAAGGGGGAGGAATAGAAGGAGGCGGGTGATGGGCCACCCGAAGAGGAGTATGAACAGAAGAGGGAGGCAGGTGATGGACCACACAAAGAGGGGTATGAGTGAAAGGAGGTGGGTGATGAGCCACCCGAATGGGAATATGAACAGGAGAGGGAGGCGGGTGATGGGCCACCCGAACGAGAGTGGAAGGAGGATGAGAAGAATTAGATGCACCCTCAACAACGGCCTTAAGGGCTTGGATTTGTTGAGGGGTGAGACGGTCTATAGCATACAAGACTCGGGTGACCTTCTCATCGTGGATAGGAGACGGTCCCGAGGGAGTAGTGGCTCGCGGTTGAGGCGGGGGACTAGGAGATTGGAATCTGCCCATAGGTGGGGCAGGACCATATGAATGAGGACGTGGTCCCTTGAAAGAATTGGGGTGTGTTGACCCTAAGCGTATACTTGGACAAGAAGGGGGGTTGAATTGTCCCCTTTAAATGTTATGGAAATTTTATAACTATTGCAAATCAAGGTGAAATAATAGACATATTTTAGCAATATGAGACGAGATTGACCATATGCAAATTTCTACTCTCAAGCTCGCTGGCTCATACGATTGATATAAACAAGATATATGAACTAGCCACAATCACACAAGATGCGAGAGAGATTTTTAGGTGGTTCGGGACCACGACGGGCTCCCTACGTCCACCCCTCACCAACTGGTGAGGCTTCACTCGCTTCGAATTGAAGCGTACGGAGTTCACACTATAAATACACGGAGATGTCATCTCCTACACGACCCACCAGCGGATCACAACCACCCGGACACTGCAATACCCGCAGCTCCGTCCACTCACAACCGTACGCAGACGGTTCACCACAAAGAAATATTCAAGGTTCAGGAAACATGAAGAATATTCAATACATGCTTCATACTTAGAATATACCAAGAAGGAATCATCAAAATAGACTAAGGAAGGCTAAGAAAAGATGGAGAAATATATCCATAGAGTTTAGAAGACCTGGAGATGATCCTCTTCGAGCTTCCAAGGTGAGGGAGGATGAAACTTCAGCAAATCTGAACCCAGACGAGCCGGTCGCTCCAGATTCAGCTTCCTTGACTTGAAAACTCTTGATAGAATAGATGAACCTTGAAGATCCTTGCTTGAAAACATCCCTACAAGATGGAGGAACACATGAGAAACACAAAACCCTCTTCCCTTCTCACCTTTGGCCAATGCTTATTTCTTCCCGTCTATTAAAACCTGAAATTCGCAACATATATATACCAGCAAGTTAGATTGTTCAAAAGACCACAAAACCCTTGCAAAATCCTAACAGAAACCCTCTAAGATGTGTATAAATAACGTAGGGGCAATGGGATAAAATTTTAGCCCAAAAATGCCCATTTGGGTGGGTTTCAGTGGCCCGCAGAATACCTGCGCGAAGTGCAGAAACCAGATGGGTCGACCCATCTAGAAAGTGGGTAGTCCCATATCTGGCCAACAATCTGTCTTGCCCAGACAGAGTTGCAGGGGTCGACCCACTTCCAGAAGTGGGTCGTCCCACTTTCAAAAAAGGTTCTGTTTGGGCAAATTTCTGCCCAAGGGTCGACCCAGTTGATAGGGGGGTCGACCCATTCATCTTGGGACATTTAAAAAACATATTTAAAGAGATCTCAATGATCTAAACATGCAACCCAATGAATTCAAACATCCATACATGAATTTCTTTTATGAAAAACAAGTTGATCCAAACAGTTTGCATGTAAATCAAACATCATGAAGATTTTGCAAGAAAGTACATTCTAAACCCGGATTTCATCAATTCATGCTCAACCAAAAATCATTCTTCCTCATTCAACATATAAATCAAATAACCATGCATTGAGACAAGATGTTGGCATATTTTTAGACCTCATTCAACAAATGGCAATTTGAATGGGTTAATCACTTGGAAGCCCAAAACAAAACTTATAAATATAATGCATGATGTCCTTTAAAAACTTGAACACCCCAAGAACCATATGCAATGAATCACATTCATGATATTGAGGTACCAATGAAAGAATGTTCATGTAAACCCTTGTAGGATAACCAATGAGCAATATGATGTCGACGTCAAGGTCGGTGAGGTCGACTCCATTTGAACACAATTGCATCATTTGAATGATTTGAAAATTATGTCCACCATAGGTTAGTTCCTACAAAACAAGGTAATAGAGAAAATGAGCACCTTGGTTAGCATTCTTCAATGAGCTATCTAAAAGACACATACACATGAGATTTGTCATCATTAAAACATAACTATCAAAATCAACTAGGGGGTCCAACAATCTCCCCCTTTTTGATGATGAAAAAATGATGTGTGCATGATGTGTGCAATAATTCCAAAGGACAATTTATTGAGAAAGTTAAAACTATGAACTATAAACAAGTATGAGAAACTGTGAGCATAAACTATGAAGGGTCTAGAACTCTAGAACTCTATGGACATGAATGAATACGTATGAAAACTATGAACATGTATGAGAACTCATGTAAAAAAACTTAAATGCACTTTGTTCTCCCCCTTTTTATCATCAACGAAAAATAAATGACAACGAGGTTATTAAACCTATTATGAACATGTATGATCCGAAATATGAAGTTATTCATGCAAGCAAGCAAGAAGGTCAATCAAGCATGTAGTACTATAACTCCCCCTCAATGGGGTGAAAGGATAGTAAGTGAACAGTAGATTTAAAATCAAATTGTGTCACATGAAGCATAATAAAAAAGGTAGTGCATACATATACTAGAGGCACTGCATAAATCATGAGACGATCGAATTCAAGATACACATTCATCACAATAATATCCAAGAGTGAAATATGGGGAAATAAGTAATGAAATTCAAAAATATATGGATATTTGCAGAATTTCTAAAGAACACTAATGGGTTATTTCCTTTCTACAATTTCATTTCAATCCTCGACTTTTGGTAGCTTCGCACAACCCCTTTCTATTTCTTTTATTAGATTTCACCATTCGGCGCGAGTCACCTCATGTGTCTCAATGGTGTTTCCCGACTACTAGGATTCATCACAAATTTTGATTCTTGTGGATTTTAACTTTACTTTTCGACGCGAGTTTCCTCATTTATTTTAGTGGGGATTCCCGGCTACTTAGTTTCACATTCCACTTATTGATTGCCGCGGGGTAGGCATGTTTTTCCTCACGATTACTCAAGATTTCCTTGTAGAAATTTTGTTTCCCTTAAAATGTTGAAAAGAATTTCTGAAATATTTATCGTTTAAAGTCATATGCAATATTTTTGTGCAATGTGTGTGGGTAATTGCTTTGTATGTAGAAAATAAATTTGCCAAAATATAGTTATGACTCCCCCTAAATGTATGCACAATTGGAAACAAATCCTCCTCCTTTGTTTATGTCACTATTCACAAATGATCAAAATCACTGTATTTTGTCTAGCAAGGAGGTGAGGTCTTAGAAAATTTTCAAGAATTGATTTTCTAGAATATATACATGCAGTCATGCAAAGATTTGAAAATGAATTCATACAATTATGATTTTCGGTACATGGCAGAGGTGAAGGTCCAAAGACCCAACTCACACATCGAGAGTGTTTCTTGATGGAGTTTATCCATCCTTCCACAACTCAAGATTTGAGATACCGAAGAATCATGGCATTCAAGCAAGTAATAATGGAAAGTATGCACACGCATATGCATGTGAATGAAAAGTGATGAAAGATTATTTCTATTCACAAGTATGCAAGGATACATGCATGTGTTATCTATGTATGCAAAAGTGAATTGTTATTTGCAAAAGGTGAGTGAAAATATGAAAAACTCTTTGAGCAATCTCAAGCATTCAAAGACTGAATTTATCACTACCAAAATCAACAAGTGTGTGAATGAAAATGCACATGAATTTAACATAAGATTTCAAAACTAAGTTCCCTTACCTTTGCCTTGAGAAACCATTATTTACCCACATCCATCTTGGTCTCAAGGCTCCCCTGCAATCATGAGAACTCATGCAATATGTTTGGGTACCTAGATTTTCTTGGGTCCCTTGGAGTTAGTTCCATGTTGAACAGAATACATTCTATTTTTCCTCTCAAATCATTCATCATCGGCCTTCATCAAATCACAAACATACATTGAATGGTCGATCATTACACAATAAAAGCCCCATTGCCTCTTCTTCTATTACCACTCTCTACCTTAAATTGAAGCATTTGAGGAAAATGCTCAATCTATGGAATATGCAAGTTTTTGGTGATGTTCATAGGAATCTTGCCTCAGGTGAAGATACAGTGACTAAAGCTGAATTTTGTTATGACTCAGACCCCTCTGAAGCAAATCATATAAAATTGGATGAGGCTAAATCTTTACTATCTGCCAGATACATTCAGCAAGAATGCTTTTGGAGGCAAAAATCTAGGATTCGTTGGCTATTGGAAGGGGATAGAAACAATAAATTTTTCCACATGACAACTCTGTCCAATAGAAGGAAATACCAGATTACTCATTTCAGAAATTCAGCTGGTAACATTACCTCTGACAATGAGGAAATGAAAAGTATTGTTGTCTCACATTTTCAACAAGCTTTCCAATCACAGGACCACTATGTTGATAACAACATCTTGAATTGTATTCCAAGAATTTTAAACACAGAAGACAATGATCATCTTTGTGCTATCCCTTCGGATTCAGAAATACATGATGTGGTCTTTAATATGCCAACTGATAGTGCCCCAGGCCCTGCTGGTTTCACATGTGTTTTCTACCAAAAGGCTTGGCCTATTATTTCCAGTGTGGTGGTTAGTGCTGTAAAAGAATTCTTCATAAAGCAACAACCTCTTCCTAGAAATGTGACAGCTACCCTTGTGGCTCTCATCCCTAAGAAGAACAATGCCCTGGACATTTCTGATTATAGACCCATTAGTCTGTGCAACTTCTTCTATAAAATCATTTCCACCATTCTTAATAGCAGGCTGGCTTCCATTCTTCCAAGAATTATTTCAATGGAACAATCTGCCTTTGTGAAAGGTAGATAGATTGTGGAAAGTATAGCTCTTGCTCAAGAGTTGGTCCATGAATTGGGCAGGAAAACCAGAGGAGGTAATGTTATGTTCAAGTTGGATATGGCTAAGGCTTATGATAGATTAGAATGGGACTTTCTTTTTGCTATTTTGAGAAAATTTGGCTTCAACATTCAATTCATTAGTCTCATTGAAAATATGCTAAACAACTGCTGATTTTCTATGTTAGTTAATGGAGATTTGGCTGGTTTTTTCCAATCTTCTAGGGGTATTCGCCAAGGAGACCCCATTGCTCCTTCTCTTTTCATTATAGCTGAAGAAGCCCTTAGCAGATCTCTAACAGATTCATTTATTTCTGGTCGGATAGGTTGGTATGCAGGGCCTAGGGGCTGTCCTAATATCTCTCACTTATTATTTACTTATGACACTATAATTTTCAGTAAAGCATCGGCCAACTCAGTCAGAAATCTTCTCAATGTTCTTAGACTTTATGAAAGAGCACCGGGTCAGCAAATTAATGTGGGGAAAAGTGGTTTCTTCACTCATCATAAAACTGATACTTCAACTGTTAGACGCATTGCAGATATCACTGGTTTTTCTCATCACTCATTCCCTCATAAATATTTGGGTTTCCCTTTAGTTCTTGGCAGGAGAAAGAAAGCTCATTTTGCTGGCCTCATTTTTGCCATTCAAAATCGCATACAAGGCTGGAATGCAAAGTTGGTGTCTCAGGGAGCTAAGCTCATTCTCATCAAACATGTTCTCTCATCAATTCCAATTTATACATTGGCTTCCTCTCCCCTTCTTTCTAGAACCCATCAGGTTATTGACAGGTGCTTTGCCAACTTTTTCTGGGGTGCATCTTCACAAGGTAATAAACATCACTGGAAATCAAGGCAAGCTATCTGCAGGCTCGTTAGCTATGGTGGTCTAGGAATCATGTCCCTTCGACAAATGGAAATTGCACTCAGGGTCAAAATGCTTTGGAGGGCTATGCATACTAATTCCTTATGGGCAGATTACTTTAGAGCTAAATACTTCCGGGGTAATCATCTCTTGGATGTTAAGTTCAGCAACATGAAAGGTCATAGCCGAAGAAGCTGGATTCTGGCCAAGAACTTTATTACATCATAAAAGAATTATTCTTGGGGATGGCAATTCTGCAAACTTCTGGTATGACACCAGGCTAGGTAACAAACCTCTGGTCTCTTATGTACATGCTGAACTTATCAACAATACAAATGTTTCTGTTAAAGACTGTATTATGCACCCGACAGCTGAAGTAAATCAGATCATTGAAACCTTTCTACTAGCTGCCATTACTAAAGCTATCAGGAATACTAATCTATCTCTATATGCTGACAAGGAGGTTTGGAGCTTGTCATCCTCAGGTCAATATATGGTTTCCTCACTTTATAAACATGCATGCAGTCTCAGCCAAGTTCAGTCAAATCTGCCCTGGAATCTTCTCTGGTCCACCTGGCTGCCCTCTAAGATATCAATATTTCATTGGAAAATCATCAATAATTGCCTCCCCACAGATTCTAATGTCCAGGTGATGGGTATCCATTTATGTTCTAAATGTTATTGCTGCAAACAACCTCAAGAGGAAACATTGAATCACTTATTCATCAGTAGTGAAAATGCAACTTTCATATGGTCATCTCTCCAAACCACAGGATTGTGGTTAGATGGTAATTCTTCAAAGTCCAGGATTTTGAACTTTGTTTTACACAGCAACACTAAATCCCTTTATGGCCTTTTCTCATTGGCAACTATTGGCTATGCTATGTGGGAGTTGTGGTCTGCCAAGAATATGGCCAAGTATGAAGGAAGGCTGATAACCAAGAATTGTCTGCTACATAAGATCAAAGCTCAGGCTAAGGAAATTTGCGATATATCTATTTTAAAAGAAATTCATTCCAGCAAGAGGAAGATTCTGGCTTAATTTGGTATTAAGGCTACCAACAACAGAAGCCCCCAAGTTTTAGCGGTTAAATGGTTATGTCCTCCATGGCCATCTCTCAAACTTAACACTAATGGGGCATGTAAGAGTTCGGACAACTCTAGTGGGGGATGAGTCATTAGGGACTCTAAAGGAAACATTATCCTGACGTTTTCTCATTACTATGGCTCCAGTTCTAGCATTGTCGCTAAAGCAAAAGCTCTCCTTGATGGCATCAAATACCTTTCCTCCGTGAATACTCATCCTGCTTTGATTGAATGTGACTCTAAGGTGCTGGTGCAAACTGTCAGTAAATAGATAAACTGTCCATGGTCTATTCTATCCTATATCAGAGAAATTTGGGATATGCTCTCACAAAGGGACTCCATAATTCACATATACAGAGAAGCCAATACTGTTGCAGATTCTTTACCTTCATTAGCTTGCTCAAATAAATGTAATATTTTCTTTTCTTATCATGAGCTTGTTGTGAAGTGGACAACGGATCTAGAGGGGAGGGTTGAATAGATCTACCCCTCTTTTTGCAATGCAACCCTCTTTAAAGCTAGATGATGATAATAGCAGCGGAATATAACTAGCTTAACGAAGGACACAAATGATTTACTTAGCAAGATGATTATGAAATATAGATATTGAACCTAAGGATGCATCTAACATAAATCAATCGCACAATCAAACTACAACACAAAGGATTTTAAGGTGGTTCGGACTGAATCCCCAGTCCTACGTCCACCCCTCACCAAATCTGGTGAGACTCCACTAGTGTCACGCACTGAACCACAAATCGGAAAGACCACCGATTGCCTTCCTACTAACCACCGGTAGGAATGTCAACACCGCAGATCGGACAACTTCCGATTGCCTTCCTACTAACCACCGGTAGGGACGATCTTTAGTTTTGATTGTTTGAAAGAAATGGAAAGAGAACAAATAGAAATCACTCGAACAAGATATAGAATATGCTCAAAGTAAAAAGATATTGTCTGAGTTGCAGGAGCTTGAATCTGATGCTTCGATGGTGTCTTCTTCCTTGAGACATGATCTTCCTTGAATCTCTTCTAGTTGATGAGGAAGACTATGGATGTAGCTTGGATCTTCTTAAGTTGATGAAGAGCTTTGAGGATGCAATTTAGATCACCCTTGAGATGATGAAGAGGATGAAGTATGCAGCTTTATCTTCTCTTGGCTTGGGCTTGATCTCCTCTTGAAGTAGCTTTAATCACTTGAGGATTTGATGAAGAACTTCTTCCCGGAGTACTGTTCACGGCTACAGTACTCGAACTCCTCTCCCTTGAACACACCCTTGTAGCCTCCCTTGAATCCCCTTGAAGCATTAGGGTTTCTAACCCCTCATGTGTTGGTTTTATAGACTTTGAATGGTCCTTGGACATCCCCCAGACCAGATCCACAATCCATGGGGGATTGGGTGACTTTGGGGTTAAATAAATGGGTAGAAAGACCTCTCCTCGAGCTTGAAATAAAAGTCAACAAAGGGGGCCTCGGGGCTGGCGGTCGACCGGAAGGCATGGGGCGGTCGATCGGAACCTGTAAAATCTCCATCTTTTCGGTTCTGGGAGAACCGGTCGACCGGAAAGGCAGGAGCGGTCGATCGAAACCTGTAAATCCTGGAGTGTTTCGTTTCTGGAAGTACCAGTCGACCGGACGCCTAGGGGCTATCGACCGAAACATGTAAAAGTTGCCAATCTTCATCTCTGGAAAAACTGGTCGACCGGCCAAGGTGTGTTGGTCGACCGGAAAGATCTATACCTATAAAAATGAAGTGTTAGCCCAAAGAAACATGTCCATAAGTCAAGATACTCATGTCCTTATCAATTTCATACATTTTTGGGTTTGGTTTATGCATTAGATCATTTGAGCATTTCTAAATTTTGTTGCGGGGGCTCCACCCCCGGAAACCCCCGTAAGGGGCGCTGCCCCCTTGACCCCCACGACCTGACCGGGCAGGTCGATCCCCGTGACCTGACCACGCAGGTCCATCCGCATGCGAGGGCGCAATCATTGAGCTTTCACTTTTGCCATCTCCACTCCATTCCTTGGCATATCTGTCATGAAAGAATATCAAGTAGTTTAGTCATATAAGAGTGGAAAACAACAATGACTTATAGTATTTAGCCATTATCAAAATCAAGAATATCAAATAACTCAAATGACCACAGGGGCACAACATTCTCCCCCTTTTTGATGATGGCAACACTATGAGTCATTATGTGACAGTAATGTCCAAGATGACAAACTTTATAACATATGCAGCTCAAGATATGCAACTCAAGATCCATGATAATTAAGACATGTGAATGCGGATATGTATGCATGGATGATCAAAGCATGTGAATGCTATGCAATCCCCCATCATAGATGAAGGGTCTCTCCCCCTTTGACTCTCCCCCTTTCATAATTCGCTTCTCCCCCTTTGACAAGTTACAAAGGCCGCACAAAGGACGGACAAAGGTATTAGCACAAAGGACTCACAACAAGACAAGTTCTCCCCTTTTGACAACAGCAAAAAGGAGGGATAAGGTAGAGAAGGTGACTAATGTCTGAGAGACCAGAGCTGAATGAGTGTGGAGAGCAAGCCATTATAGGCAAACCTGAAACATACCGTGAGCAATATATATGGTTCAAAGCTAATGAAATCCAAGATCAACAATGGAGTTCGAAAAGCAGCTACATCCAAGATGTAATAGAAATGAACCAAAGTTGCATATCATAGCAGTGTTTAACCTTCCCTTGTCTTATATATCCATATTCAATAACTACAAAGGGAATAACATAAAAACTAGTATTAAGGCTAAACAATCATGACTAAAGCATAGAATATTATGAGTTCAACAAATTTGATTGTCAATATCTTTTGCATTTGAAGGCACATGACTCATATGTTATGAGCAATCGAGTCTAGTACATGTCTCCTAGCCGTAAGAATATACGTTGGTTAGACGCCAGTATTCCTAAGTATTTGGCAAGACTGACTGTTAAGTTTTAGAATGAACAGAGATAGCAAAGGCACGTCATGATATATCCAAACTCATTTCTTTGATGAGAAGATATATTTCTCAGTAATTATGCCATTGCTCTGCCTAGAGTCCAAATGAATTAAGACAGAGGTAACATGGGCACATCATGACATATCATTCGTCACTTGATTTGATGACGTGACATATTTCTCCTTACAACAATATCATTGCTATGTCAAATTGATTTTCAGGAATTCCAGCTCATTAATATGTTTAGAAACAATACTAAGCCTGTGTGTATCACCAAGATGGTCATGAATTTTGAATTTTCAGATATCAGGATAGTCATGCAAAGCACAATATGCAATCTCTAGTTAAGGTCTATTAAAACCACAGAACATAGATGATTTCAGAATAAATATTTTTGAACTTCAAAGAAATCATTAAATCTGAACCATTTTCATTGAATGGATAATCATCAGGGCATATAATAGAAAGCTCTTATGCCGTAGTTCTGTCGGTCTCATGATCTCAAATTAGACTGTAAGCCATTGAAGTTTAGATTGCAAGAGATTTAAGAAAATCAACAAGACTCCCCCTAAGGATATGCAATGAATGCACTCAAGGAGTTATGTTTGCAAGTGAAAAGATAATTCTCAAGGAGAGGTTAACTTGAGCCATGCAGGGGTTGACCTGGTCAAACATGAAGTTGGTAGAGATGAAATGCATGACCCAACACATGGTTGTACACTTATTCATGGCAACAGAATGAAGATGAAATATATATATGAATACTTCAAAAAGATAACTCCCCCTTATTATATGGCCTATATGCGACAGTGACGCATGGTACTTGGCGGAGGTAAAACCTCACGCATATTGAGTACTTCTAGACAAGCATAACCTGCCTTTCCATACATCAACATTTAATATACCATGGCCATGCAAGTATGATGCTACACAAACCATGCAATGTATCATGAACATGAATTCAACTTTATTATGCAACTACATGCAATGCGACACCATATGCAAAATGACATATTAACATATAAACAATGCATGAACACCAATATGCAAGAATACACAACTAAATTGAACAAGATCATCATTTCAATGTTTATTAGCCTGAGGTCGGCAAAGACCAAGCTTCCTTCTGAGTGTTGAAAATCTATCATTACACAAGGACTTGGTGAAAATATCAGCAATTTGATTTAGAGTATCAACAAAATACAGTTCAAAATTTTTCTTACCGACCTCATCTCTAATGAAGTGATGCCTAATCTCAATATGCTTAGTCCTAGAGTGCTGGACTGGATTTTTTGTAAGGTTGATAGCACTAGTGTTATCACACAGAATCGGGACACAACCAAGATCCACTAGGTAGTCTTAGAGTTGGTGTTTAATCCACAACACTTGGGTGTCACAGCTCCCCGCAGCAACATATTCTGCCTTTGCGGTTGAGAGGGCAATCGAGTGTTGTTTCTTGGAGGCCCAAGAAACTAAACACCTGCCCAGAAATTGGCAGTAGCCACTAGTACTTTTGCGATCCAGCTTGCATCCAGCATAGTCTGCATCAGAATAAGATATAAGAGATAAAAAACATGATGATGGATACCACAATCCCAAATCTTGAGTGTTGGCAAGATATCTAAGGATACGTTTGATGGCAGTCAAGTGTGATTCTCTAGGACTAGCTTGAAATCTAGCACAAAGGCATACACTAAACTAGATATCTGGTCGGGATGCAGTCAAGTAAAGCAAAGAGCCGATCATACCTCTATAGATCTTTGCATCCACTAATTTACCATTTTCATCCAAATCTAGTGATGTTGTGGTGCTCATAGGAGTTGCAATGATTTTGCTGTTCGTCATGTCAAATCTTTTCAGCAACTCCTTGATGTATTTAGCTTGACTTATGAAGCAACCATCTTGTCCTTGGTTGACCTGCAAATCGAGAAAGAATTAGAGTTCTCCCATTAGGCTCATCTCAAATTAGCTAGTCATGAGGTTAGCAAATTCCTCACACATTTCAAATTTAGTAGAACCAAACACAATATCATCAACATAAATTTGAACAATCAAGATATTCTTACCTTACTTCTTGGTGAAAAGTGTTTGATCTACCTTACCTCGTGTGTACTTTTTTTCAATGAGGAACGAGCTTAGTCTCTCATACTAAGCTCTTGGTGCTTGCTTAAGTCCATAAAGCACCCTGTCTAGCTTGTATACAAAATCTGCATGGTTAGAATTCTCAAAGTCAGGGGGCTGCTCAACATAGACTTCTTCTTTGATCAAGCCATTCAAGAAAGTACTTTTTACATCCATTTGGTATAGCTTTATTCTAAGGGAGCATGCAAAGGTAAGTAAAATTCTGATGGCTTCGAGTCTAGCAACTGGGACGTAAGATTCATCAAAGTCTACCCCAAACTCTTGATTGTACCCTTGAGCCACCAATCTAGCCCTGTTTCTTATTATCTTGCCATCCTCACTTAGTTTGTTCCTAAAAACCCATTTAGTGCCTATGACAGATTGTGATGATGGTCTAGGAACAAGATGCCAAACTTTATTCCTTTCAAACTGGTTTAACTCGTCTTGCATTGAATTTATCCAGTTTTCATCTTTTAATGCTTCATCAATATTTTTGGGTTCAAGCTGAGAGACAAGAGCAAGTTGATCTAGTTCTTCCATAATTTTAAAATGTGACCTTGTTCTAGGTGGGTCATTCAAGCTACCAATGACATTTTCTAAAGGATGATCCTTAAGAATTCTAATGTTTGTAGAATCATTACCTTCTCCTGGAGCTTAATTTCTAGCATTACTTGATTCAGCTAGGTCACCATCTTCTTTTATTTCATCTTGTGGAGACTCACTCTTTTCCTTCATGCTTAGGAATTCCCCGTCTTCATCATTTTTCTTGCAAGAGTTATCACTGTTAGAATCATCATGATATTCATCAAACGAAACATGGGGTGATTCTTCCACAGTTTGACTCTTACTGTTATAAATTCTATAAGCCCTAGATCTATCAGAATATTCAAGGAATATACCTTCATCGCTCTTGGGCTCGAATTTATCTAAGTCTCTTTTGTCATTGTTGTAGATGAAGCATTTTGACCCAAACACTTTCATATGTGAGAGAGAGGGCTTTTTATCTTTCAGCAACTCATAAGGAGTCTTTTTGGTATGTGGCCTTACCATAGAGCGGTTGATAATGTAACATGCTGAGTTTACCGCTTCAGCCCAAAACCTCCTTGGAAGTTGCCGTTCAGCAAGCATGGTTCTTGCCATCTCTACAATTATTCGGATTCTCCTTTCAACTATACCGTTTTGCTCTGGGGTTGTTGGTGAAGAAAATCGATGTGAAATACCTTCGGCCCTGCAAAGATTATAGAAGTTAGCATTTTCAAATTCACCACCATGATCAGATTGGATCTTGGAAATTTTAAACTCACCGTCCTGCTTTATCTTCATGTAGAGTGCCTTAAACTCATCAAAAACATCATTTTTATGTGTGAGAAAGAAAACCCATATGAACCTAGAAAAGTCATCCACCAAGACATATCCATATTTTCTACCACTTAAGCTAGCAGTTCTGGTTGGTCCAAACAGGTCTATATGAATTAGCTCGAGTGGTTTGGATGATGAATTTTCAGATCTTCCCTTGAAAGATTTTCTTGTTTGTTTACCTAGGACACATGCATCACACAACTTGTTTTCTTGTTTAAATGATAATTCAGGCAACCCTTTCACCATTGAATGCTTTAACAATTTATGTAAGATATTGTAGCTAGCATGTCCTAGTCTACGATGCCATAACCATGTAATTTCAGATTTTGGTGCAGCAAGACAAAGATTTGAATAAGCATGATCATCTAAGTCAATCATGTAAACATTATTGACTCTCTTATCATAAAATTTTACCTTATCAGATTTTGGTTCAAAGATTTTACATTCATGAGAATCAAACAACACTTTGTGACCTTTATCACACAATTGACTTATGCTGATCAAGTTATATTTCAATCCTTCAACTAACAACACATTTCCAATGGAGTTGGAGAGATTCTTACCTACATTACCTGTTCCAATGATTTTTCCTTTGTTGTTCCCTCCAAATGTGACGTGCCCTCCTTCCTTTTCCTCCAAGAGACAAAATTTTGTTTTGTCTCCAGTCATGTGTCTTGAACAGCCGCTATCAAGATACCACATGTTATGCATGGCTGCAAGACACTCCTGCACAAGCAATTAAGTAATGGTGTTTGGAACCCAACCAAATTTGGGTCCCATCAAACTTTTTAAAATTTTAAAACATGAAACCATTTCTTTTGGAATCCAAACCTTCTTAACATTCATGTTTTGTTTGCTTAGAGCATGGATTTGATTTTTCTTTTCAATCTTGACATTCATTTTCTGTTTGGAGGCTCTTGTTTGGAGTTTGTGGAAGTTTACTTCTTAAACCATTTAGGTCGTTGGTTAGTTTTGGGTTGAAAGTGATTGTTTTGCCACTTAGGAGATTGAAACTTATAAGATTGATGAACACATGAATCATAATTTCTCCAAAAGTATGGTGGTGTTAGCCTATATGAATGTGCAATCCAGTTTTGGTGATATCTGGAAGATTGAGTATGCAATGGCCAAGGAAGTGTTGACATGTGCTGCAGGGAAGGTCGACCTTTCTTAGGCTTTTGGACAGACTTTTTGAGAATTTCTGTGACTGCCTCTTCAATCTTTTCTTTCCCTTTCTCCTTTTGTTTTTGCTGGTATTGTGTGGGAGTTGTGTTTGAGGTGGAAGCTTCGGAAGATGAAACAAATGTGACAGTTTTTAGCCCAATTGGCCTTTTGTTTGTAGGTTCAAAACCCAACCCTTCCTTATTGAAGTTCATTCTGGTTCCTAACAATGCATCTAGGTTTTTTCTTCCATCCACAAACTTTTCTAAGGATTGTTATTTATCCTTCAACTCTTTTTGTAGGTTTTCAATATTTTGAAGAAGTTGAATGTTGACTTGTTTGACAGCTTCATACTTCTCATTGCTTAATTTGCTATCCTTTTCATAAGTTTGCATTTTAAGCTTCATGTTGTCAATCTCATTTCTCAAATCTTCATTTTCAGTTTCCAAGTCAGCCATTTCTTTTCTTCCTTCCTCCAAGTTCTCAATCATTTTCTTAAGATCTTCAATTTCAGTTTCAAGTAGAGCATTCTTATCATTCATATCATGATCATGCACAAACAAGTTAATTTTCTTTTTCAATAACTTATTCTCCTTTTTGTACATGTCATATTTTTCCACGAGTTGTATATATGCTTCCTCCCAATCATCAATTGTATAACCTTCAAATGGAGAATTTACCTCAGTTTCTTCGTCACCTTTGGCCATGAGGTAGATATCTTCTTTTTCTTTGTCCGAGGAGCTAGTTCTGTCATCACTTTCCTCTTCATCATTCCATGTGGACACCATGGCCTTATTCTTCTTCTTGCCCTTCCATTTGTCGACTTTTCTGAATCTGTCGGGGCAATCATTCTTGAAATGTCCTGGTTTATTGCAAGAATAGCAAATGATTTTATCAGATTTCTTAGAGTTTTCAGAATTAGATTTGAAACCATTTCTTACATTTGACCTTCCTCTCATGAAGCTCTTACCTTCATTTCTCATGAAGTTTCTGAACTTACGTGTGAGCATGGCTACATCATCCTCATCTCGCTCACTTGCCGAATCCTTACCTTCATCAGAAGAGCCTTGACTGCTGGGTCCTGCTTTAAGAACTAGGGGCTTTTTCTTAGGCACCTTAGCCTCTTTGTTCTTAAGGTTGATCTAATAGGTCATTAATGACCCAATGAGTTCATCTACCTTGGTAGTTGTGAGATCTCTCGATTCTTCAACCACGGTAGCCTTTGTGTGCCATGCGGGAGTCAATGGTCTTAGAATCTTTCTCACAATTTCCTGTTCTGAGTATTTCTTTCCCAAATCAGTTAGACTATTAGTAAGCACAGTTAACCGAGCATACATATTATGAATTGACTCATCAGGCTTCATGCGGAACATTTCATATTCAGAAACTAAAATGTTGGCTTTTGTTTCTCGTACCTGAGAGGTTCCTTCGTAGATTATCTCTAACTTATCCCACATTAGTTTTACAGATGCGCATGTAGCCACTCTTGAGAATTCAACTGGATGGAGTGAGCATTGCATGATGTGTTTAGCACTCCAGTTGACAGTGGATTACCTTATTTGTTCTTTGGTCCACAAGTCCTCATCATCCTGCAGCTCATACGGACCTTTACTGATCACTCGTCAAAGTTCGTAGTCTTGGGCGTGAATAAACACCTGCATACGATGTTTCCAATAGGGATAATTAACTCCAGTAAAATAAGGAGGTCTATTAACAGAATGTCCTTCAGGTAAGAAACCTTTGGACGCTAATCCACCATTTCCCTCAAGGTCATTGGACCCCATAATGAGAGATTAGGCTCTGATACCACTTGTTGTGTAGTGGACAGCGGATCTAGAGGGGAGGGGTGAATAGATCTGCCCCTCTTTCCGCAATGCAACCCTCCTTAAAGCTAGATGGTGATAATAGCAGCGGAATATAACTAGCTTGACGAAGGACACAAATGATTTGCTTAGCAAGATGATTACGCAATATAGATATTGAACCTAAGCATGCATCTAACATAAATTAATCGCACAATCAAACCACAACACAAAAGATTTTAAGGTGGTTCGGACTGAATCCCCAGTCCTACGTCCACCCCTCACCAAATCCGGTGAGGCTCCACTAGTGCCACGCACTGAACTGCAAATCGGAAAGACCACCGATTACCTTCCTACTAACCACCGGTAGGGACGTCAACACCGCAGATCGGACAACTTCCGATTGCCTTCCTACTAACCACCAGTAGGGACGATCTGTTATGTAGTGGACAGCGGATCTAGAGGGGAGGGGTGAATAGATCAGCCCCACTTTTCGCAATGTGGCCCTCTATATAGCTAGTTGAAATGAATTGCAGCGGAATAGAAACTAGCTTCCAAGTGCGTTATGATTTGCTTAGCAAGATAAGCAAGATATATAACAATTCGATCCTAAGCATGCACCTAGAACGAATCAATCACACAAGCAAACCACACTAGACAGGATTTTAAGGTGGTTCGGACTGAATCCTCAGCCCTACGTCCACCCATCACCAAAACCCGGTGAGACTTCACTTGTGCAGCGCACAGAACCGCAAATCGGAAACCACCGATTGCCTTCCTACTCACCACCTGGTAGGGATGTCAACCGCAAATTGGAACAACCTCCAATTGCCTTCCTACTAACCACCGGTAGGGATGAATCACACTTTCAATGTTTAAACAATAATGAAAATGAAACAAATGTGAAGGAACTAAAACAAGAGATTGAGTTGTGAGTGCAAATGAATTGGCCCTTGTATGAAATGTTGATCAGCAACAAGGCTCCTCTTGGCTTCAACTCAATCTTCTTGATTCACCCTTGATTGGATGAATGTTCTTCACGGAGTACTGTTCACGTGAACAGTACCTCTTCCTTCAATTCTTCTCTCTTGATCTTCTCTTTGAACTTCTTTGAATGAATGAAGGAAATGATGAAGCTACCTTGAATCTTGATTGCTTCTTTAGCTTCTAGGAGTTTGAATGCTTGAAATATCACCTTGAATGAGGTGGAAAGAACTTGAATGGATGAAGATGATTTCCTTTGAAGAACTTGAATCAAACCAGCTTCCTTGGATCACTTTGATAGCCTTGCTTTGATGTAATCTTCCTTGAGGTTTGCTGGCTTTGATTTGAGCTTGATTCCCCTTTGATTGGATGAAGAACACCTTCACGAACTACTGTTCACGTGAACAGTAGCTCGTCTCCAAGCTCTCTTGCAGCCACCCTAGATCTCACAAGAAGCCCCTTGAAGCATTAGGGTTTCTAACCCCTCATGTGTTAGTTTTATAACCCTTGAATGGTCCATAGATGCCCCCTAGACCAGATCCACAAATCATGGAAGATTAGGTAAGGTTTGATTAAACAAATCCATGGAAAGGGGCTAGCCACGAGGTTGATTTCGAAGTCAAACAAGGCTGCATCGGGGCTGGCGGTCGACCTAAGGCTCCTGGCGGTCGACCGCCACTGAAAGACGTGCAGACTTGGGATCCCTGGCTGGGGCGGTCGACCGCCCCTGTGCTGGTAGTCGACCGCCAGCTGGGCAGAACCCGGCCCATCCCGGGTTGGTCCGTTATCCGCGTCAGCTCCGTCGTTCAACTTCTTTAGCAGCCCGGTCATGTCCGTGGCATCTTCCTTGACTATCTTGAAGATTTTATTATTGAGTCTTCAATCAAATTTTGTTCCGGGGGCTCCGCCCCCGGAAACCCCCGCAGGGGGCGTTGCCCCCTTGACCCCCGCGACCTGACCGGGCAGGTCAATCCCCGTGACCTGACCACGCAGGTCGATCCGCGTGCGAGGACGCAACATTCAGCGTTCACGTTCACCATTTCCACTTGATTCCTTGTCCATTCATTGGCGCACCTGTCATGAACAAAAACATCACGTATGTCAATCACATGAAGGTGAAAAACATCAATGACTAATAGTGTTTAGCCATTATCAAAACCGAGAATACATTAGAACTCATATGACCATAGAATGATGTCGAATGACCCAAGTGACCATATGAACTCAAGTGACCATAGGGGCACACCACGATCTTCAGTTTTGATTGTTTGAAAGAAATGGAAAGAGAACAAATAGAAATCACTCGAACAAGATATAGAATATGCTCAAAGTAGAAAGATCTTGTCTGAGTTGTAGGAGCTGGAATCTGATGCTTCGATGGTGTCTTCTTCCTTGAGAGATGATCTTCCTTGAATCTCTTCTAGTTGATGATGAAGACTATGGATGTAGCTTGGATCTTCCTTTTGATCTTCTTGAGTTGATGAAGAGCTTTGAGGATGCAGTTTAGATCACCCTTGAGATGATGAAGAGGATGAAGTATGCAGCTTTATCTTCTCTTGGCTTGGGCTTGATCTCCTCTTGAAGTAGTTTCAATCACTTGAGGATTTGATGAAGAACTTCTTCCCGGAGTACTGTTCACGGCTACAGTACTCGAACTCCTCTCCCTTGAACACACCCTTGTAGCCTCCCTTGAATCCCCTTGAAGCATTAGGGTTTCTAACCCCTCATGTGTTGGTTTTATAGACTTTGAATGGTCCTTGGACATCCCCCAGACCAGATCCACAATCCATGGGGGATTGGGTGACTTTGGGGTTAAATAAATGGGTAGAAAGACCACTCCTCGAGCTGGAAACAAAAGTCAACAAAGGGGGCCACGGGGCTGGCGGTCGACCGGAAGGCATGGGGCGGTCGACCGGAACCTGCAAAATCTCCATCTTTTCGGTTCTGGGAGAACCGGTCGACCGGAAAGGCAGGGGCGGTCGACCGAAACCTGTAAATCCTGGAGTGTTTCGTTTCTGGAAGTACCGGTCGACCGGACGCCTAGGGGCGATCGACCGAAACCTATAAAAGTTGCCAATCTTCATCTCTGGAAAAACTGGTCGACCGACCAAGGTGTGTTGGTCGACCGGAAAGACCTATACCTGCAAAAATGAAGTGTTAGCCCAAAGAAACATGTCCATAAGTCAAGATACTCATGTCCTTATCAATTTCATGCATATTTAGGTTTGGTTTATGCATTAGATCATTTGAGCATTTCTAAATTTTGTTCAGGGGGCTCCGCCCCCGGAAACCCCCGCAAGGGGCGCTGCATTGAGCTTTCACTGTTAGCCCAATTTTGATCCCCGTGACCTGACCGCGTAGGTCGATCCGCGTGCGAGAGCACAATCATTGAGCTTTCACTTTTGCCATCTCCACTTCATTCATTGACATATCTGTCATAAAAGAACATCAAGTAGTTTAGTCATATAAGAGTGGAAAACAACAATGACTTATATTGTTTAGCAATTATCAAAATCAAGAATATCAAATAACTCAAATGACCACAGGGGCACAACAGAGCTTCCCAGGAATGTTCTGGGTGCAGCTTGATTGGATAAGCTAGGTTTGCCTAGCGTCAGAATCTTGTAATTTTTTTTCATCCTTATTCACTCATTAATAAAATTAACCTCCTAGTGGTATGATAGGAATGCTCCAAATTGGGCTCATTCTCCAAAATACTCCTAGGCAGGGTTTTCCAAAAAAAATTACACAATAAAAGTAAGTGACATTTGATTTTCTAAAATGACTCCTATGCATATATGATTTATCAAGATATTAATTCATGCATGAGTCAACATGATATTTTTTTTTAAACTAAAAGGTAATACTTGCAAGGGGGAGATGAGGTATTCCATTCATCCCTTCATTGCGGAAGGGGAAGGACGTTCCACCCCGACCACCTAGCAAGTGGATTTTCATTAAGAAAAGCATAGGAAGAAAGAACATAACAGGGGAGGGGGGAGCAGGGCACTCCGCTAGAAGGAAAGAGGCCGATACACAAACGGGCCAAGGCCCAAGATACCCTGAAGGAAGTATAACCATCAGCCCAAAACCAGGGACAGTCAGCAAATAACAACAAATCGAGCCCAACAATCCACAATAAGAGAGTGCAGCAAGCCCCCAACGTGACCACCGGCGCATAGGATGGAGCGGCCTGCCGGAGGCAGTGGAGCTGATCTACGATAGCTGGAAGGCAGCAGGTCAAGGTGACGGGTCGCCGACAGTAGGTACGGGCAGTAGCGCAGAGATGGGTGGGGTGACGCCCCGGAACCAGAGACGGTCGGTGCTGTGTCGGAGTGGCAAAAAACGTGTCGCCCACTTGGGAGGTGAGCAGCGATCGAGGGAGCAGGGGCACTGTCGGAGGGACCCCTGAGGAAGATGACCAAGGGCCAGGCCCACTAGAAGGAACCCTGGTGCCGTCCGCTGTAGAAGGAGGACCGACCTAAGGCCAAGCCTACCAGACGGCACCATCAGAAGAAGGACCGACCGTCATCGGCAAGGACGGTGATGGTACGAATGGGAGAGCCTTCGCAGGAGAGACGAAGCTCGTCACCGCGGGCCCCTGGGAACCAGGGTGGGGAGCTCCTCCGCCAACGCCAAGCGCAGCAATGATGGAAGGTAGCAAGCCCGAGGATGGAACGCCAAGAGCAGACGGAGAGTAGTAAAGTCCAGTTGCACTAGCGTAGGACGACGGGGGCCTGACCGTCGGAGCTGAGCAGGGCATCGTAGCCGCCAATAGCGTGGCAGGGGCAGTTCATCCAACAACGCAGGTAGGTGGAGGCGGATCAGCGGCAAAGGCAGAGGAGATGGGAAGAGGTCAACAGGGTAGAAGTGAGCGCAGCTGTGGTGATCGGAGAAGAAGGTGGACCACCAACAGCAGAGACGGCACATCCAGGAGTGAGGGAGGTGGTAGGCCATGCACCGGCTGAGCTCAGCGCCAGAAGAGAGCCCACCAGACAGGGCTGGAGGTGGACAATCGCCACCTTGCGCAGAGAAGCCACCAACAGAAGGAGACGAGGGGGGAGCAAAGCCTGAAGCAAAACCGCTAGGAGCGGCCACCGGAGTTGAAGGAGCGGTAGCAAACCGGAGACCGGCGGGGAGAAGGCAAGAGGAGCCGCATGGGCGGGTGGGCACCAGCGTAGGGGGCTGAACGGCCAGAAGGAACCTGTGTCGAGACGTCCATAGAGGGTGGCGTGCGATTGTGGACAACGCTGGCGATGGGCACATACCCGGAGGGAGGACGACGGGTGGCTGGCCTCCGGAGCTGAGGAGGGAATAGCCGCCTGGAGCTCAGGGGCGGCTCGACCAAACACACTGGAGGGCGGAGGCAGATCAGCGACAAAGGTGGAAGGTGGACAAGCACCGGGAACGACAAATAGAGTATCATTCCCGGTGGCTGTCCCATCACGGGCAGGGGTGGGCGTGAGCGAAGACATTGAAGACGCATCGACTGGGACAAGAGCATGGGAGCTACCCTCCGCTCCGACGTCGATCGAAGGCGATGGGCTGATGACGTTCGTACAGCAGGAACCAAGGAGGGTTGCAACGTCGGCGAGGGGAAGACCCAAGGTAGGAGAGATGGATGGCGATCCTTCCATGAGAGGGGGCAGGAGCGGAGAAGGGGAACTGGGCATCCCTGGAGTGCCGTCTCGCGGTGGCGTGAGGGAGTGGAGAAAAACGTGTCGAGCTCTAGGAAACGGAGAACCGCCCAAAGAGTCGGTGGAGACGCCGGAGGGAGCTTCAGAGAAGGAAGAGGAGGCCCCAAGGCCAAGACCACCAGAAGGGACCACATGAGGTTTGCCCTCCACACCGGCCGTAATGGCATGCGAGGAGAAGGATGACATGTCCGTATAGCCGGTGCCGCGGAAGACGGACACGACTGGGGGAGCAGTGGAGCCACCGGCAACGGAGATGGGGGCACCGGTGGAGGGAGACGGCCGCAGATCAGGAGGACCAAAAAGGGGGGGGAGGCTGGCCCCCTCCACTCCGGCCATGGCCGGAGATTGCCTAGGTATAGAAGGGAGCAGGCCTTGGATGACATGAATCACAAGATTTCTGAACTTGATTTCTCACGGACGAATTTTTCTTTATGGGAAAGTGTCCCATATCACTCTTCTCATTCCTAGCAGTTCCATTGCTAGTCTCACCATGTTCAAACGTTTTCCCTTTTCCTTTCAATTCTTTTTGAACAATATCTTTTAGTTTCTTTAACTCAACATGCATGGTATTGAAGTTGGCTTCTACTTCTTTCTTGGATTTTTCACAGTCATTTAATCTTAATTTGAGTTCTCCCAACTCCCTTACCAATTGTTCATTTTCTATTTTCAATTTTTTAGCATTGTCATAGGCATGTTTCTTTTCTACTTCTAAACATTCTAGCTCATCCACATGCAAGGTTAGCTTGGATTGAAAATCTTCTTTTTCATCTTTGAATTTCTCAATTTGCATTTCGAAAAAGCTACACCTATCACATGGATTAGTTGAGCTAATCAAGTCATGAAATTTCTTTTTCAGATTTTTAACATCCTTTTTAGACTTCTTATACTTCTGATATAAATCCGCATAGGCTAAATTCCATTGTTCAGCTGTGAGATTTTTGGAATCAGAATTTACCTCAGAAGTTTCCTCATCTGCCATCAAACACAAATTCTTGACCAGCTCATCCTTCTTGCTTCCAGATTTTGGACTATCTGTGTCCTCATCGCTCCAAATAGCTTTCATCGCCTTTTGCTTGCTAGCTTTTCCTTTCTTCACTTTTCTCTCAAGATCTGGACTTTCATTTCTCATGTGTCTGACCTTGTTACATTCATAGCATCTAATCTCTCCTTTCTTTCTCAGTGGTTTCTTTTGAACTTTTCTAGGAGATGTTCCATTTCCTCTAGCCTTCCTGAAAAGCTTCTTAGCCCTACTAGTGATGAGTTGCACTAGTTCTTCCTTGCCACTGTCAAGACTTGAGCCTTCATCACTCTCATATGATGACTTTGTGTTAACCTTGACTGTAAATGGTTTCTTCTTATCTTCCTCCTCCTCTGTCCTTTTAATGTTGATTTCATAGGTCATTAATGACCCAATCAACTCAACAAGAGTGAAGGTGCTGAAATCTTTTGAATCTTCAATGACCGTTGCCTTCGTGTGCCATTGCGATGATAGAGATCGAAGGACCTTTCTCACAAGTTCTTGATTCGAGTATTCCTTGCCAAGAGCTTTCAAGGCATTGGTAACTTGCATAAGCCTAGCAAACATCTCCGAGATGATCTCATGCGGCTTCATCATGAATAACTCGTATTCTCGGACCAATAAATTTGCCTTTGTTTCCTTGACTTCTGAAGTGCCTTCATATATCAACTTCAGCTTGTTCCACATTTCCTACGCAGACAAGCACATAGATATACGTGAATATTCATTTGTAAAGAACATTGAACAATATTCATAGCTCTGAAATTTTCACAAGATTTTTTGATATGTTCTTCAGTCCAACTGTCCTCATCATTGGGCAATTGATAAGGACCTTTACTTATGACTTTCCATGAATTATAATCATGTGCTCGCAAGAACACGGTCATTATGTTCTTAAAATAGGGAGAGTTAGTCCCATCAAAGAAGGGTGGTCTATGTATCGAATGTCACTCGGGGATCATTCCCTTGTTGACCATAGCAAAAGATCTTTGCTCTACAACCGTGAGGTTGTCCTAAAAATCAGAGACCTGCTCTAATACCAGATTGTTGACCCTAAGCGTATACTTGGACAAGAAGGGGGGTTGAATTGTCCCCTCTAAATGTTATGAAAATTTTATAACTATTGCAAATCAAGGTGAAACGATAGACAGATTTTAGCAATATGAGACGAGATTGACCATATGTAAATTTCTACTCTCAAGCTCACCGACTCACACGATCGATATAAATAAGATATACGAACTAGCCACAATCACACAAGATGCGAGAGAGATTTTTAGGTGGTTCGGGACCACGACGGGCTCCCTACGTCCACCCCTCACCAACCGGTGAGGCTTCACTCGCTTCAAATTGAAGCGCACGGAGTTCACACTCCAAATACACGGAGACGTCGTCTCCTACACGATCCACCAGCGGATCACAACCACTCGGACATTGCTATACCCGCAGCTCCATCGACTCACAACCGTACGCAGATGGTTCACCACAAAGAAATATTCAAGGTTCAAGAAACATGAAGAATATTCAATACATGCTTCATACTCAGCATATACCAAGAAGGAATAATAAAAATAGACTAAGGAAGGCTAAGAAAAGATGAAGAAATATATCCATAGAGTTTCATAGGCCTGGAGATGATCCTCTTCGAGCTTCCAAGGTGAGGGAGGGCAAAACTTCAGCAGATCTAAACCCAGACGAGCCGGTCACTCCAGATTCAGCTTCCTTGACTTGAAAACTCTTGATAGAATAGATTAACCTTGAAGATCCTTGCTTGAAAACGTCCCTACAAGATGGAGGAACACATGAGAAACACAAAACCCTCTCCCCTTCTCACCTTTGGCCAATGCTTCTTTCTTCCCTTCTATTAAAACCTGAAATTCGCAACATATATATACCAGCAAGTTAGATTGTTCAAAAGACCACAAAGCCCTTGAAAAATCCTAACAGAAACCCTCTAAGATGTGTATCAATAACTTTGGGGAAATAGGGTAAAATTTCAGCCCAAAAGTGAAGTCCCGTGATCAATGACACCCAAGAGGAGGGTGAATTGGGTGTATACAAACTTATAACAAATTTATGCCCGATTCAAACAGGAAGGAATAAAAGCCGTAATGAATTCCAAGACTATATGAAACCAAAGATATCTAATAGAATCTATCGCACACAATCGATCTTCGATACTATGGCGGAGGTGAGAATCCGGAGATTCAACTCACGCAAGATGTTATCTTCTTGACAAGGTTTGCCTTGCCGATCAGAACCCACCTTTTAATATACCCAAGATCTAGTATGTAAACGATAAATTATGCTAGATCTAACACAAACAATGCAACAAAGAAAACTACGCATATGCTGCACAGAATGAGGATAGAGGAAAAGGAACAAACCACACAATGGACATAGATTTTTAGATGGTTCGGATGCAACAACAGCAACCTACGTCCACCCCTCACGATCTGTGAGGATTCCCACACTATCTTGTAAAAGATTACAAGATCAAAACACACACACACAGAAGTGAGGAGTTCGGAACTCTCACAAAGGTGTACAAATACCGAATCACAAAGAGATGTGAAGAATTAGGTGCACACGCACACACACACACACACACACACACACACACACACACACACACACACACACACACACACACACACACACACACACACACACACACACACACACACACACACACACACACACACACACACACGAATCTGCGTAGATCCACACACACACACAAGTATTCAAATATTACAAGAATACACACTTGAATCTGGAATAGAAATCGAATGGAAGACACAAAGAGAAAACTTCAGATTCAAGCTCCCCCTTAGTTGATGAAGAAGGTTTTGGATGCAGCTTGATCTCCACTTGGTTTGGGGTTGATCTGCTCCAGATGTGGCTGTAATCACTTGAGGATGGATGAAGAACTTCCTTCCCGGAGCACTGTTCATGGCTACAATACCAGCACTTGAATCTCCCCTTGATAGCCTCCTTTAGCCTCCTTGGATTGATTAGGATTACAAGCCCCAAAGAGATATTTTTATAACTCTTGAATGGTCAAGAGACAAGCCAGGAACCAGATCCACAAATCATGGTAAGTCTGGTGACTTTTGGATTAAACAAATCCAATGAAGAGGGCTTCCCACGTTGTAGAAAATAAAGTAAAACATGGCTGCTTCGAGGCTGGAGGTCGACCGGTAGGAGGGGGCGGTCGACCGGAATTTTACAAGAATGGGGCTTTCGTTGCTGGGAAAATCGATCGACCGGCCCCAGCTGGCGGTCGACCGCTAGCTGGAATTCCTGCAAAATTGAAAGAGTTAGACAGTAGATCATGATCTGTGAGCTAATTAGTTTATGACATATCCTATCTCAATTAAAACGAGTGAGTTAAGCTTAGCCTGGGCGGTTTAGGAACCAAGATGATTTTATGGATTTGGAAGGGGTTTAAACATTTAAACATAGTGCATGATGAAATTAGCATTTGAATGCGTATGAAAGTCGAACTTGATTGCTAAGACATGGCACGTGATAGAACGCACGTTCTGGGTTTTGTTATCATCAAAATCACCTAAAAATACTTAACAATCTCCCCCTTTTTGATGATGACAAAATTGAAGGGGTATTTAAGTACATGGTCATGCCTTTAAGCAATGTTTGAAAATAGAGATCAATGTTTGAAATCAAGGCATTTTACTCACATCTCATCAAGCCAGCGAACGTAAACCATTCAACACTTTATTTGCCAATTAGAAAATAAATGAGATACAAGAGCCAACCATTTGAGATCAAACACCAGTTGCATTCAATTCATCATTTCATTACAAGGTACATTAATGCGAGAGTGAGTGCACGACTCTAGACACAATGGACTAAACAAATGCACAAATATAGAACTGACTCAATGATCCTCACATGATCATACATGCAAAACACATAAACACATACCGACATACTTAAATATATAGAACCTGCACTACTACTTCTCCCCCTTTGGCATCTTCAAAAGGGGATAGGATAGATGAAGAGGGACCCAAGTGACACAAGACCGCAGGTCTGCAACATAGAGGTAGGAGACAAAAACAAATCCTCATGGGGCATCGGCAGGAGGCTGATCCTCTGGAGGAGGAGGCTAGTATCTAAGGCGACGGCGGATGTCTTCAAGAGAATGATCTTGAAGCTGAAGACTATCCCGAATACGGCCAATGGCCAGGTCACGAGCCACATCACGGCGAGACATGCCAAGAAGTGTCATGTTCATGATGTGTAAGGCCTGGCTAGAATCAGCAACACTGTCGGTGTGGCTAGTCATATGAGTGGAGAGTGTGGCCATTTAAGTGGAGAGGGTATCCAGAACAGTGGAGAAGGAATCTATGCAACCTGACATGGTGTCAATCACATTGCCCATAGTGTCAACGCGATCCCCGAGAGTAGAAAGTCGATCCCCAAAGGTGTCCACACGAGTCTCTAGCCCAGTGAACCGCCTGTCAAAAGTCTCGTAATCTACCCAAGAATGTTGTGTGGCCCCCTGAGTGGAGGACTCTCCTTGATAGAACTGTGGTGGAGGAGGCATCTCGGGATCCATATGATGCGGTGAGGGTGGAGGAGGCTGCTCCTCAGCTTGAACTAGAGGGGGGACATCCCCTTGATCCTGCTACTGTTCTGGTTCCTGCTCTTCCTCACTATCAAATTCTTCTCCATAAGTAGGCACATCCCGGCGTAACTCACCATCGGGACCATAGTAATATCCCATATCAGTAAAGATCTTATGCTTGTTATAGATATCATCTCGGCGAACATAAATAAAATGTTCTTCTGCTAAATTGATCCCAGCATGAATGAATATCCCGGTCAATTGTGAGGCATACGGCAAGGATCATCGCAGATTTGTTCGGCAATCTCTAATGAGAGTCGTCATGAGATGACCCATGTTGTCTTGTATACCATTCATCACATTGTAAAATAAGAATTTATGAACCTCTGTCACTTCATTTCTGCTGCCACTCTTAGGATAAATGAGAGAGGTAAATATATGGTGCAATACACGCTGCAATGGTAGAAAATGATTCGCATTCGATTCAATTAAATTGTTGACACCGCGCACGTACCCACAACTGGTCATAGCAAGAAATGTGTCCTCAACCTCCCCATGATCATAAACCAAGTCAGCTCCTCTAGCCGTAACTCCTAAGCATCTCTCAAATAGATCGGGAGTAATGTGAATCTCAACCCCTCGAACAACAGAAAATAACTCCTCATTCCTTGCAATCAAATTCCCATAGAACTACTGCACTAGACTGGGGTAATAGTGGGTATATCTAGTGACAAAATCAGTCCATCCTGGCTGAATCTCAAAGACAGTACATAGGTCAGGCAAAAGCTCATTCACCTCGTTGAAGTCGACCAGTCGAGGGTCGATAATGGGACGAGGAGGCAACCTAGGTGCTCGACGCAGTGCAGGCGGCCGCTGTGGTGGAGGAGCCGATGCCTCGCGTCTCTGGCCACTCGCTTCTCCTTGGGCAGAACACCGAGAGCTTCGCCTAGGCGGCATCCCGAACTAGAAACCCGGTGAAAAACCCTTGAAGAGATGACCCTCGTCCCGGGGGGATGAAGATAGAGCAACGGACACTCCAGGGGCTTGCAAAGGCCTTCTCCACAAACTAGAACCTAGGAGGAAACTCCACAAATGCATGAACCGCCGAATGGAGCTTGTCCCAAAATCGTGACGAACATGTCAGATCTTGTGCAGGTGGAGGAATGATGAGGTTTAGGGGCTTGGGAGATGCAGTTTTGAGGTTCTAGGGTAAGAAAATGTGGTATGAGAGAGAGTGGAGGTGATAGAATGATGAAATGGGGTGTTGGACCCCCATATAAGATGGCTCGGTTGAGACCCAGTTGGGCCGGTTCGCCGCCACCGGTTGACCGGTGCGGGGGCAGCGGTCGACCGCTAGCCCCAAAAACCCCAATTTTTGTATTTTTTGTTCCTTTTTTTACCATTTTTTTTGTTTTTGGGGGGAACTATCATCCGACTTTTAGATTTGAGCCAACGTCATGAAGTGGAGAGAAGGAGAGAGATGGAGATATGGATATTTGAGGAAAGTTTCTAACTCCCCCTCAGAAGTTTCCTTAGATCCAACATCACTGAGTCCACAATTATTTAACCACAGAATATCCGACCTTAGAAATATTTTTCAAGGAGGGCTATATGTATAAATACATTCAAGCATGCAGGGGTGTATGTGAACACACAAGGTATTAAAAGTAAACAGAGACAATATGCATGTTTTCCTACCCTTGATGCATATGAGTTTCTACAAATCTAACTCTTATCCTAAGTGCAAACCTATGCATGTATGCTCTCACCCTTGCACATCCCAAGTTCTCTTCTTATCTTGTTAAATTGATCCTGGTTTAGGGGTTTTGTGAAGATGTCAGCTAGCTGATTGTGTGTGTCAATGAAATTCAATTCAAAGACCCCTTTTCCTACATGATCTCTCAGAAAGTGATTACGAATATCAATATGCTTGGTCTTAGAATGTTGAACAGGGTTTTTTGACAAACTGATTGCACTGGTACTATCACACAAGATTGGCACACATTTCATTTTAATATCTAAATCAAGCAATTGATTTTTGATTCAAAGTACTTGGGCTCCACAACTTCCGGCGGCTACATATTCAGTCTCGGTCGTTAAGAGAGCTACTGAATGTTGTTTCTTGGAGGCCCATGAGACTAGGCATCCACCAAGAAACTGACAGTACCCACTAGTACTTTTACGATCTATAATGCATCCAGCATAATTTGCATCGGTGTATGCAATCAAATCAAAAGAACTACCGATGGGAAACCACAAGCCAAAATCTATTGTGCCAAGTAAGTATCTAAAAATACGTTTAACAACCGATAAATGAGATTCTTTAGGGCATGACTGAAAACGGGCATAAAGACATACACTGAATTGAATGTCAGGGCGGCATGCTGTAAGATACAATAGTGATCCGATCATACCTCGAAATAGTGTAGGATCTACTATTTTACCATTTTCATCTTTGTCTAACTTCAAGGTTGTGGCCATTAGAGTTGACAAAGGTTTTACTTCAGCCATCCCATATGTTTTCAAAAGCTCCATTGTGTACTTGGCTTGACTTATAAAAATGCCCTCAGATGTTTGCTTCACCCGTAGTCCAAGAAAGAATGTTAGTTCACCCATTAAGCTCATCTCAAATTCTCCTTGCATAATTTCTATAAATTCATCACATAACGCATTATTAGTAGCTCCAAAAAGTATGTCATCCACATACACTTGAACTACTAATGTATCTTTACCTGATTTCCTTGTGAAAAGTGTTTGATCAACCTTACCTCTCTTGAAACCATTTTCAATCAGAAGTGAGGTGAGCCGTTCATACCATGCCCTTGGTGCTTGCTTCAGTCCGTACAAGGCCTTCTGGAGCTTGTACACATGTTGTGGATGTTTGGGGTCTTCAAAATCTGGAGGTTGTTCTACAAAGACATCCTCTTTGATATACCCATTTAGAAACATAGATTTAACATCCATTTGAAACAATTTGAAGTTAGATGAGCAAGCATAAGATAATAAAATCCGGACTGCTTCGAGACGAGCAACCGGTGCAAATGACTCATCAAAATCAATACCCATCTCCTGGCTATACCCTTTGGCCACAAGCCGGACCTTGTTCCTAACAACCAATCCCATATCATTTAACTTATTTCTGAAAACCCATCGGGTTCCAATTATGGATTGATTCTTAGGTCGTGGCACTAGAGTCCACACCTGGTTTCTTTCGAACTGGTGCAACTCTTCATGCATAGCCTAGATCTAGAATTCATTTTGAAGAGCTTCATGGATATCCTTAGGCTCTTCCTATGAGATTAAGGCTATCAAATCATCTTCTTCTACTTGCCTTAGAGATGCTATGGTTCTTATCCCATCTTGAGGATTATCGATTATGTTTTTAGCTGGATGATCCTTTAAGAATGTGGAGGTGCTTGGCAAGTCGGGGTGCTGCACTTGCTGCTCTTGCAGTGTTTCAATTGAAGGATCTTCATCTTCTTCACTCTTTCTGGGTATTCCTTCCTTTGGTTCATCCTTGGCTTTAGATGTTCCAGCATTAGTTGAATTTTTGGGGGCTTCTCCTGCATCCACAATTTGAGTAGTCAATTTTAGTTCAGATTCATCAAAAATCACATGAGGACTTTCTTCAACAACCAAAGTCCGTTTATTAAACACTTGATAAGCTCTAGAGTTAAGTGCATAGCCTAGGAAGGTTCCCTTGTCACTTTTCTCATCAAACTTACCTAGATTGGACTTACCATTATTCAGGATGAAACATGAACATCCAAAGGGTTTAAGATAGGAAATATTCGGTTTCTTACCCATGTAGAGCTCATAGGGAGTTTTCTTCAAAATGGGCCTTACCATTGCCCTGTTGATGATGTAACACGCTGTACTTACCGTCTCAGCCCAAAAGTATTTTGGTAGAGAATTTTTGCTTAACATGGTTCATGCCATGTCTATCAATGTTCTATTTTTCCTCTCCACCACTTTATTTTGTTGGGGCGTCCTTGGTGATGAGAAGTTGTGCGTATACCCGTGCTCTTCACAAAAATTGCTAAACTCATGATTTTTAAATGCACCACCATGATCACTTTGGATGGTAGTGATAAGGTAACCTCTATCATTTTGGATTTTCTTGTAAAACACTTGAAACTCCATCAATGCATCATTTTTATTGGATAGAAATAACACCCATGTAAATCTGGAGTAATCATCAACAATTACAAAATCATAGGATTTCCCTCCTAGGCTGAATGTCCTAGTTGGGCCAAACAAATCAAGATACAGCAATTCCAAAGGCCGGGAGGTAGAAACAATGTTCTTATTTTTGAAAGATATGCGTGTTTGCTTGCCTTTTATGCAAGTCTCACAGATTTTATCACTTTCAAATTTTAATTTTGGCAAACTATTTACTAAGTCATGTTTAGACAACTTGGAGCTTACTCCAAAACTAGCATGACCTAGTCTTTGGTGCCATAGCCATGCATTATCATGATTGTTTGCTACCAAGCACACATCATCACGGGAAACATCATCTAGATCAATAGTATAGACATTGTTGCTTCTTTTGTCGATGAATCTGATTTCATTAGAGATTTTATTTATGACAAGGCAGTGGGTTTCATCAAAAATAATTTTAAAACCCTTGTCACACAATTGGCTTATGCTCAAGAGATTGTGATTTAAGCCTTTCACCAAAAGCACATTCTCGATAATAATTCCAGAATTCTTACCTATATTGCCGATTCCAATGATTTTATCTTTGTCCTTGCCTCCAAACGCAACTGAACCTCCATCCTTATCTTGCAGTATAGAGAACACTTTCTTGTCTCCTGTCATATGCCTTGAACAGCCACTATCCAAGTACCATTTGCTCCCCCTGGCTTCAAGACATATCTGCAAGAAATAATATTCTCATGCAATTGATTTTGGTACCCAAGCTAGTTTGGGTCCGTAGGAGTTAGTCCAATTCTGTGCATATCTTTTCTTGGTCCAGAAAGCATGATTTCTTGGTGGGTTTTGTTTGAACCAACAATTTGTAACAACATGACCAAATCTATCACAATGATAGCAATTAACAGGTGCAAACTTTCTTTGGAATTGTTGTGGTTTGGGTTGGACATGTTTTGGTTTAGAGTTGGAACATGAAGCATGGTTGTTTTCTTTTTCATGAACATAGGATGTAGTGATCTTATGCTCAAAGGGTTTTTTATTTTGGGGAGTATATCACAATCCTTCCTTTTGAAAATTGACTCTAACTCCCAACAAGTTATCTAGATTTTGTTTGCCCTTGATAAACCTGGAGAGAGTGAACTGCAAGTCAGTCACCTCCTTATTCAAACCCACATTTTTATTTTCAATTTCTGAATAGATGAGGTCAGAATTTCTTTTTCATTCTTGAGCTTTTCACAGACTTTTTCAATTTCAGACATTTTACATGATAGTTCCTCTTTGGCGTTATCAAGATCTGAAATCGTTTGAAGCAAAGTTTCTTTTTCTTCGGTTAGCTCAAACCATTCTTGTTCCACTTTTTCAAACTTAACAAAAATATCTTTATGTGATAAATCATCAATTTTCTTTTTGAGAGTTTTATTTTCAGATCTAATTTTCTTATATTTTGTATACAATTTTTCATATTCCGACTCCCATTGTTCATTTGAAATAAAATCAGGGTCAGAATTTACCTCGGTTGAATCATCTTCATGTGCCATGAGACACAGGCTTTCCATGAGCTCTCCGAGCTCTTCTTCGGACAGCTCTTCCTCTTTGTCGCTCCATGTAGTGACCATTGCTTTTGGCTTCCTGGATTTCTCCTTCTTGAACTTCTTCTTCAAATCTGGACACTCTCCTCTCATGTGTCTGGGCTTCTTGCATTCATAGCAAATGACGTTGTTGGGTTTGCTTGACTCGCCCTTGGATTGAATGGGCTTCCTTTGCCCCTTTTTGAAGTTGCCTTGGAGGTTCCTCTTCTTTCTCAAAAATCTTCTCACTTGGTGAGTTATCATGGCCAAGTCTTCTTCTTCATTGCTCCCGTCGCTGGATTCTTCTTCTTGAAAGTCTTCATCAGATTGATGAGCTTTCAATCCAATCACTTTCTTCTTCTTCGTATCTTCCTCAACTGTTCTCTTCATATTTATCTCATAGGTCATGAGTGACCATATGAGCTCGTCCAAGGAAAGTGTGGACATATTTTTTGAATCTTCAATTATTGTGGCTTTTGTGTGCTACGCCGACGGAAGTGATCTCAGGACTTTCCTCACAAGATTGGAGTTTGTGTACTCCTTCCCGCGACTTTTGAGACCATTTGTGATCTCCGTTAATCTTGCTAACATCTCTGAGATGGTTTCTTCAGGCTTCATTTTGAACAGCTCATAATCTCTTACAAGGAGATTTGTCTTGGTCTCCTTGACCTCGGAGGTTCCCTCATATATGAGCCGCAACTTGTCCCACATCTCCTTTGCTGAACTGCACATGGATACACGAGAGAATTCATTAGGATGTATAGCACATTGCATAATATTCATAGCATTAAAGTTGACAGTGCATTTCTTAATTTCCTCGGGTGTCCATTTCTCTTCATCGTCAGAGAGTTTGTAAGGACCCTTCTCCACAACTCTCCAGATCTCATACTCACGGGCTCTCAAAAAAATATGCATTCTATTTTTCCAATAGGAGTAATTTGAGCCATCGAAGTATGGAGGACGATGAATGGAGTGACCCTCAGGCATCATACCCTTGTTTGCCATTGATCTGGATCTTACTCTAGATCGTTAGATCTGAAAGAAATAGAGCCTTAGCTCTGATACCAATTGAAGTCCCGTGATCAATGACACCCAAGAGGGGGGTGAATTGGGTGTATATAAACTTTTAACAAATTTATGCCCGATTCAAACAGGAAGGAATAAAAGCCGTAATGAATTCCAAGACTATATGAAACCAAAGAGATCTAATAGAATCTATCGCACACAATTGATCTTCGGTACTATGGCGGAGGTAAGAATCCAAAGATTCAACTCACGCAAGATGTTATCTTCCTAACAAGGTTTTCCTTGCCGATCCGAACCCACCTTTTAATATACCCAAGATCTAGTATGGAAACGATAAATTATGCTAGATCTAACACAAACAATGCAACCAAGAAAACTACGCATATGCTGCACAGAATGGGGATAGAGAAAAAGGAACAAACCACACAATGGATAGAGATTTTTAGGTGGTTCGGATGCAACAATAGCAACCTACGTCCACCCCTCACGATCTGTGAGGATTCCCACACTATCTTGTAAAAGATTACAAGATCAAAACACACACACACACACACACACACACACACACACACACACACACACACACACACACACACACACACACACACACACACACACACACACACACACACACACACACACACACACACACACACACAACACACACACACACGTGAGGAGTTCGGAACTCTCACAAAGGTGTACAAACACCGAATCACAAAGAGATGTGAAGAATTAGACACACCCACACACACACACACACACACACACACACACACACACACACACACACACACACACACACACACACACACACACACACACACACACACACACACACACACACACGGATCTGCGTAGATACACACACACACACACAAGTATTCGGATATTACAAGAACACACACTTGAATCTGAAATAGAAATCGAATGGAAGACACAAAGAGAAAACTTCAGATTCAAGCTCCCCCTTAGTTGATGAAAAAGGTTTTGGATGCAGCTTCATCTCCACTTGGCTTGGGGTTGATCTGCTCCAGATGTGACTTGAATCACTTGAGGATGGATGAAGAACTTCCTTCCCAGAGCACTGTTCACAGCAACAGTACTAGCACTTGAATCTCCCCTTGATAGCCTCCTTTAGCCTCCTTGGATTGATTAGGGTTACAAGCCCCAAAGAGATGTTTTTATAACTCTTGAATGGTCAAGAGACAAGCCAGGAACCAGATCCACAAATCATGATAAGTCTGGTGACTTTTGGACTAAACAAACCCAATGAAGAGGGCTTCCCACGTTGTAGAAAACAAAGTCAAACATGGCTGCTTCGAGGCTGGCGGTCGACCGGTAGGAGGGGCGGTCGACCGAAATTTTACAGGAATGGGACTTTTCGTTGCTGGGAAAATCGATCGACCGGCCCCAGTTGGCGGTCGACCGCTAGCTGGAATTCCTGCAAAATTGAAAGAGTTAGACAGTAGATCATGATCTGTGAGCTAATCAATTTATGACATATCATGTCTCAATTAAAATGAGTGAGTTAAGCTTAGCCTGGGCGGTTTAGGAACCAAGATGGATTTATGGATTTGGAAGGGATTTAAACATTTAAACATAGTGCATGATGAAATTAGGCTTTGAATGCGTATGAAAGTCGAACTTGATTGCTAAGACATGGCACGTGATAGAACACACGTCCTGGGTTTTGTTATCATCAAAATCACCTGAAAATACTCAACAAAAAGTGCCCATTTGGGTGGGTTTCGATGGCCCACGGAATACCCGGGCGAAGTGCAGAAACCAGATGGGTCGACCCATCTAGAAAGTGGGTCGTCCCATCTCTGGCTAGCAATTTGTCTTGCCCAGACAGAGTTGCAGGGGTCGACCCACTTCCAGAAGTGGGTCGTCCCACTTTCAGAAAAGGTTCTGTTTGGGCAAATTTCTGCCGAGGGGTCGACCCAGTTGATAGGGGGGTCAACCCATTCATCTTGGGACATTTAAAAAATATATTTAAAGAGATCCCATTGATCTAAACATGTAACCCAATGAATTCAAACATCCATACATGAATTTCTATTATGAAAAACAAGTTGATCCAAACGGTTTGCATGTAAATCAAACATCATGAAGATTTTGCAAGAAAGCACATTCTAAACCCGGATTTCATCAATTCAAGCTCAACCAAAAACCATTCTTCCTCATTCAACATATAAATCAAATAACCATGCATTGAGACAAGCTGTTGGCATATTTTTAGACCTCATTCAACAAATGACAATTTGAATGGGTTAATCACTTGCAAGCCCAAAACAAAACTTATAAATACAATGCATGATGTCCTTTAAAAACTTGAACACCCCAAGAACCATATGCAATGAATCACACTCATGGTATTGTGGTACCAATGAAAGAATATTCATGTAAACCCTTGTAGGATAACCAATGAGCAATATGATGTCGACATCAAGGTCGGTGAGGTCGACTCCATTTGAACACAATTGCAGTATTTGAATGATTTGAAAATTATGTCCACCATAGGTTAGTTCCTACAAAACAAGGTAATAGAGAAAATGAGCACCTTGGTTAGCATTCTTCAATGAGCTATCTAAAAGACACATACACACGAGATTTGTCATCATTAAAACATAACTACCAAAATCAACTAGGGGGTCCAATAGGGTAAGAATCATGAAATTGAGGATTGTAAGATGTGCTAGGTTGTGCATCCTCATGATTATTAGACATGTTATCCAAGCCAAATATTATGCAAAAATTAACCAAAGCTGCAGTCAAAGCACAATTGCAAAAATGTCAAGCAAGTGGATGTTTATGCTTGATTTTTCTTCTGTTAACCTTGATGAATTAAATGATTTTTAACAAAGTTGATATGATCCACTCAAGGTCATGAACCTAGTTTCAATAAGATTTTCCTCGATGTTGACTCGGTTGATTCTCACCATGCATAGGCCAACTAAGCCTGGGGACTTCAAAAGCTACAACCTACCCAAGTTTCCATGAGGGAATCCACGGGTGCGGGGGCTTACGGAGGCCTTGGTTTAGGAGATCCTGGTCCAAAGAGACGGAGTGCTCAATGGAGGGTCCTTCCTTAACCAAAAGAGGGGTAAGGCTCCTAGAAAGTGTAGGGAGAGGAGGTCTCCTAAACTAAGATGCTCCTGTAATTCAAGTACTAATGCAACATATAAAGAAAGTCACACAGAATGATGCAAATGTAAATGATAGACGTAAATAAGAACAAATGAAAATGTCAATTCTTATGAACAGTGATGAGATGCAAATGTTGGATATAAAATAGAACAAATAGAAATGCCAATTGATATGAACAGAATGATGTGTAAATGATGGATGCAGAATAGTATAAATAGGAAAGCTAACTGTTGTGAACAATAATGGGCATGCAAATGATAGATGGAGACTAGAACAAATGCAGGAGCTAATTTGTATGAACAGTGACAATGTGATGAAATGACGGAAGCAAGTTGTGATAAACTCAGGGAATTGGCATCAACGGCGGTGGATGTCCATTGAAGAATGGGCGTCCACTATCTTGGACGCAATTTTTTTTTTGTCCCTCACCAACAGCCAGAGAGGTAAACAAATATAAAATAACCGACAGAAGAAGAGCACACTCACAAACTCATGACAATCAAAATATCACAGGAAATGAGCATCAGTCACAGTGGGCGCTCATTCAATGGGCGCCCACTGTACTGGACGTTGATTTGTTTTTTGTTTTTACAGGATAACATAAGTGGGATTGTAGTAAATATCAAATTGATCAATCACATTGGTGCACGCACACGTGGTGCACAAAAGGATAAAAGTAAGATGAAAAGAGTGCTACGTGGAGCACTAATGGAGTTGCACCGTGGGTGCAAAAGGGAGATGGCACACGTGGGTGCCCAATGGAGAAGGGTAATCTAAAGAAAAACACAAGTCCCACCGTGATCGCCAATTTTTAGATATATTTAAAATCCACTAAAAAAGAAATAAAAGAGAATAATAGCTAGGAAGCTATGTGAAGTGTGGGGGATAAAAGGGAAGTGGGAGCATGCGTAGGATGCTATGAGGAAGTGTGTGATCGCCAGAGGACTCGCGGGCCTCAAATGATATAATCAATAAATAAAAGGAGGGATCGCTGAATACCTTAAAGCGTGGGAGATGTGAGTGCTTCCTTCTCTTCCGATCGGCCGGCCGATGGAGAGAGTCTTCTTGTGCTTGATTACCCTTGCAAACAAAGACAACACCAACAAAGAAATATGGAATTAGACAACCAGTGCGTAGTATCAAATCCAAATGAAATATGTAAACGTGAATGTATGGGGATGAACACACTTGTTGGGGTGTTGCCCCTTTAACTCCTTAAGTGTAAGGGTGGGAGTATGAATGATGAATGATATGCAAATAAAGGACGTGCAAGTGTTGCACTAAAGGGAGGCTCAACGTGGTTGAGATGCGATTAATAAAAGAAATATGATGCATGTTGAAAATGCAGTTAAAAGAAAAGAGAATAGAGAAAGAGTAGAATAGAATAAAAGAGCATGGGGATATTTCTCTGCGAAGGCTTCTGATGAACGTTTGGGAGAGAGTCTCTAAAGGGATGAAGCAGTAGGTGCAGGGAGCTCCTCCTTAAGCCATGAATTCGGCAGCACCTTCCTGTCTTTTTTATCAAGTTGGCCTCCTCAACAGAGAAATGAAGGGCTATTTATAGGGAGGAATCGTGATTTTAATTCTACGAATAATTAGGAAAATTGATTTTAGAAACAAGATAAATATTGGAAAGAGTCCTCCCCAGTTCCAGAAAGTCACAAGAATCATTCCCCAGTTGAAACGGACCGCAAAATGAGGAAAGAAGGAGCTGCGGACGAGTTTGGGAAACTTCATAAAAATGGCGTCAGACCCCGTGGTCGCCCATTAAATGGGCGTCCATTATTTTGGACGTTTATTAGCGTTAAAATACAGAAAGATTTGTTGAGTTATGGTTTTGATGATTGTTGTGATTATTGTTCATGATAGTTATGATTTTGATAATAACTAAACTTAATGTGTGATTACGTGATGATAACTAAACTTACATGGTTCGGATGGCAAATGGCAATGATTACATGGTCTTGATCCATGGTTTGTATATAATCTTTGGTTGAATGTTTGATGTCAATGGGATGCATATATAGATCATTTGGATTCACAAAATGAAGGCTTAATGAGAATCTTGGTTGAAAGTGGTAGATGGCATCGAAGTGATTGAACTTTCATTGTCTTAACTTCATTTACTCTCTTATGCAGGTTTAAAATGGAATGCCAATCCCATATGCAAAGGTATCAAGATTCATGGTGAGAACTTAGCACCTTACATGTGTATATTTTTGGGAGAAAATGGTAGGTTTCCATTTGGAGTTTTTTGATCTTGATAGGATATATGGTTGATATGTGTTCTCACATTGCATATACACTTGGCAAATGAGACCCAATCACCTTGTTGAATGGCATCCTCATGATATATGAAATTTGGTTCAATGATGCTATCTTATTGCACAAATTGGATAGCCATATGATCTTAATGTTATGTTATGGTTGATTGATTTTTCCAAGTGTTTTCATCCTCCTTGTTAATGATTTCATGTATGTACTTCATGCATTCATCACTTGGGATCATTGGGCATGTTTTCCTACATGTTTACTAATGTTTTTATTTTTATGTATTTTTTCTGCATGTTTAGGTCGACCTAAAGGACAGTTTAGGTTGACCTAAAAATACTGTAGCTAGCGGTCGACCGCCAGGAGCTAGCGGTCGATCGAAAATCTCAGAAACCAACGGGCAGCAGTTCTCTCAGTAGCGGTCGACCGCCAGCCCAGTAGCGGTCGACCGAAAATCCCAGAACTGATATTTCTACAAGTCTATCAGTAACGGTCGACCGCCAGCTCCGAAGCCACTTTTGTTGACTTTATTTTTCAAGCGCGTGGAGAGGGCTTTCACCCCATTTGTTTAATCCTAATGACACCCAATCATCCACAAAATGTGGATATGGTCTGGGACTTGTCTTTAGACCATTCAAGGGGTTATAAAAATATATTTGTGAAGTCATAATCCCCCATTTGGCCTTGGGTTCATAATAGACCTATTGGGGGTCTTTTTGGATGGTTCTAGAAGGGTGATCATGGTCTTTTCATGTCTTCTACATAGGCATATATGTAAGCTACGAATTTAGTAAGTGGAACTCCAATGTATTCCTTGTTTTCTATCTTGTAGGTGAAGAGAGAGAAGAAAGGAAAGAAGAGCTCAAGCCAAGGGGTTTTGATCTTCATCCAAGAGGTTTTGAAGATTGCAGAAGAAGGAAAAGTACAGTAGATCAAGGAGAGGATCAAGAAGACATTGAAATCATCACCATCCGACTGGATCTCCAAGCTACCACTTCTATTCGTCTTGGAAATCAAAGGGGGAACAATCTCTACATCCTTTAGTTGCTGTTTTGAGATGGTTGCCATGAGTTCTACTTTGATCTGAACTTATATTGTTACTTGTGTTTACTTTCAAACCTGAAAATACATTTTGTGTGTGTGGCCGTTTGTGTATACGGTCGTGGTTAATCGCCTGTGTGCGATCGTATGTGTGATTGTGCTGCATTTGTTGCAGCGTATGTATGTGTGTGTGGTAGTGATCCGGTTGTCGGATCGTGTTGGAGTTCATCTCCGTGTGTGTGTGTGTGTGTGTGTGTGTGTGTGTGTGTGTGTGTGTGTGTGTGTGTGTGTGTGTGTGTGTGTGTGTGTGTGTGTGTGTGTGTGTGTGTGTGTGTGTGTGTGTGTGTGTGTGTGTGTGCTGGAGCTTGTCTCCGTGTGTAGTTTGGGGAGCGTCCTCGTGTGTGTGTGCAGGTGTCGTCCTGCGTGTGTGTTTAGAGCATCGTCTCCGTTTGGGGATTCATTCCCAAGTGAAGCCTCACCAGATTTAGTGAGTGGTGGACGTAGGATTACCATCGTTACATCCGAACCATCTTAAAAACCGCTGTGCATTGTGTGTTATTTGTGTGGTTTGATTTCTTTCGTTGTATGATCGTGTGGGAACGGTGAGTTTGAGAGAATTGGTTAATTAGTTTTCAATTGCTAATTATTGTTTACCACATATTTTGTAAAAAGCTAAAAGTTTTCCTTAAAATTGGTAAACACCCAATTCACCCCCCTCTTGGGTGTCATTGATCGCGGGACTTCAATTGGTATCAGAGCAAAGGCTCTAATTTCATAGATCTAAGGATCTAGAGAGATCCAGGTCAATGACTACCATTATGTACACTTTGAATTCTCCACCGGTATTTGATGGTTGCAATTTTGATTTGTGGTTAGGTAGAATGTTTAGTCTAGTCAATTCATATGACCCTAAGCTATGGAAGCTTATTTCACATGGTCCTCATGAATTACCTAAAGACAAACATGTCTAGACTGAAAATCAAAAGTGCAAACATGATCAAAATTGCTTAGTTTTGAAATTGCTTATTGTTGTAGTTGATTCTAATATTTCCCTTTTGTCTCCCATTGCAGGTCTACGAAGGATATCTTGGATGGCTTAACCAAAGTCCGGAAAGAGTATGAAGACCAAGGCCTTGTGGCAGGTATGAGCGATCAAGGGAGTGATCAGCAAATTGAATCAAGCTCAAAGGTAAATTCTGATTTTGATAATGAAGATGAAGTTACTTATGAAGATTTGTTGATTGCATATGATGATCTTGCTGAAAAATACAAGAAGCTAAAATATGAAAACAAAAAATTGAAAAAGAATGTCGAACAAAATAAGTGTAACTCCTCTTGTAAAAAATGCTTGCATCTAGAGGAAATGATTGAGGCTCATGTGTTTGACATTGAATTTCATAAAGATCAAATATGTTCTTTAAGAAATGAAAACAAGGAGATGACTGTAAAACTGAATTCTATGGCCGGTGATCAAACCTTGATAAATGAACTGATTCATGATGAAAAGCTTGTTAAAGAAAATGAGAAACTGAAGGAATTGAACAAGGCCATTTCTGAAAGATTGTTAACTCTTGAAAAAGGAAAATATGTGGTTGTTAGAGAATGTGAAAATGTGGATAAACTTAGGCTAGAAGTAGAATGCCTTAAGACTACCAATGCCATGTTGAATGTTAGTCTTTCCACTTGTGAAGAAGAACTTGTCAATTCTGAATTGTAAATTTCATTTCTTCAATCTGAAATTCTTGACTTGAATGATTCGCTGTCTAGATTTGTAAATGGTCAAGAAAACTTGAACAAATTACTTGGGATGAAAGTGAATTTTCAAAGGGAAGGGCTGGGCTATAATCCTGTAAACAAAAAGAAGTTTGAAAATAAAGTTTATACATCATTTGTGCACAATTCAAATATAGCCAGCACATCAAATGAAAATCAGAAAAAGGAAAATCATGTTGTATACACACATGCATCCACAAAGAAAATCAATTTGCATCAAAAATCTAAAAATGCTGCTAGCACATGCATGTTGAACATTCTTCTACCACACACAGACAACCAACTAGAAAGAAACTCACATGCTTTTATTGTGGAAAACATGGACATGCTATGCATAATTCCTTCATTATGAAGAATAATGACTTGAGAGCATGTAGGAACCAAGCTGTTTTGAAAAATACAAATGAAGTCTTCACCAAAAAACCTTCCATGCATTGTAATCACTGTGGTAAAAGAGGTCACACCAAGTCATACTGCTGGTTACTCATGAAGAAAGAGAGTCTTCACTCAACAAGTCATGCTCACATACATAAACCAGTAGAGCCAATGAGAAAGAAAAATGTGATGCCACGTGCTTCCCCCCACCACTTTGGCAAATCTGGGAATGTTAAACATGATTATTTTCTCATGAAAAATTATGACTTGAATGTTGTTAAAAATTAAAAATTGCATGCCAAAGTTGCTGCTAACCCACAAGGACCCAAAAGGATTTGGGTACCTAAGAAGGCCAAATGAGAAATCTATTTTGCAGGTGTGCCTTGGGAATGAAAAGCATGAAATCTATTTTCATCAAGAAGGTAAGGCACACGGGCTAGTGACATAAGTAAGCTTAAAAGAAACATCAAAACTGAAATTTGGAAACTCAGGTGATATCCCTCTAACATTCTTCAGTAATTGTGTCATTGGTTTGATTCATCTTGTGTTGAATAGTCTTGTGATAATGCACATGTCTGTACATGCATTCCATCCATAGTTGTTTGCATATCTATGTGTACATCACTTGTCATATAGCATCTTGTTGTAGGAGAGCTTGAAGATTCTTCAGATCATGATTTCACTACATATATTGAGTTTGCATACACTTTCACGTACTGTCATGCATAAGTTGAATATTATGAATTCATGTGATAATGCATAGCAATCCTCCTACCTCCACCACCCTTGACTATATAGTATATCAAATGGTGACATGTGGAAGGGCAGGTTTCGCCTGTCTGAAAGCTATCACTACGCGTGAGGTTATCTTCGGATCTAAGTTCTCCGCCCGGTACTATGAATCAATTAGTTACAAGCTGCATATGGCATTGGATGGTAACTGAACATCTTGCATTCATGCACACACTAAGGGGGAGCAACCGCATTCATTATATGGGATTAATGTTTAGATTCACACATGAGTCATGCATTGCATTTAGAGCTATCTAAGGGATGTTGGTTGTTAAAATAATTTGTCATGCCATTGTCAATAAACTTGAATCGAAATTGACAACTCAAGTCCTCTTGTCCCAGGATGCAGATTATACTCCAAAAAAAATTCAAATGATAATGGGTTAGTCATGATCAAGCTTGAATCAACTGAGGAATATCTTGCAAGGATGAAAATGATAAAAATATCCTCAATCCGTCACCAGGAGACAGAAAAGTGATCTAAATAAGTACCCAAGGCATGGTATAAAAGGCCCGCAACAGGTAAAGTTAATCAACCATTGTTCATGAGAAAATCAGGTAAAGTCCTTTTAGTGGTTCATGCATATGTGATTATTACCATCTCTGGAACTACTAATAATGCTTTATATGATTATTTTGCAGGGATTATGCAAGAAGATTTTGAAATGAGCATTATGGATGAACTGATTTGTACCTTCTTTGAATTACAGGTGGAAGACTTGGAAGATGACAGATGCTCAAGGCACAAGTATTGAGAAATTAACTTCTGAACTCTATTTGAAAAACTCATAGTTGTTTTAACCATATTTCCATGAATGAAGATAAAAAAAATTAGTTTTGTTATTAGAATGCATATCCATTTTCATGCATAAACATTGTTGATGAATCTTGACATTTACATGTGGGAGATTATGGAATGCACCTCTCAACAGGTCTGCTAAACTCAGGTAAATATTCTGAAAACCTGACATGTTGTTGCCCTAGTATGATGTGATGATTTTGTCAAATTGCTTGAACCAAATTAAAAATCATGAGAAATGTGTATGAGGTGATTGGCTATTGAATATCTCTTAATTTGAATTGCATGATGACATCTGAGCTCAATTGAGTATCTGGTATATCGAATACTGAGTAGTGAAAAGGTGTGTTACATTCACCTGGGAACTCTCACTATGCGTAAGTTGGTCTTTGGATCAATGTTCTCCGCCCCGTACTAGAACTCAAAGAAGTCAAATGGTTGATCTATAAATGAATCTTTAAACTGAGTTATTTCAATTGAAAATATATTTTTACTCATAATTCAAACATTTGGCATGTGAATGATTTTTAATTTCAAAACTTGTGAAAGATTTCTGAAAATCTATTTTTGAACAATTCTGAACATTGGGTTGCAGTGTTTAATTGTGATCATGTATGCAGCCTTATTCATAAAAGTCATGTCATGAAAAATATTTGTTGATTCATGAATAGAATGTGGATGATTTCAATGAGAATTTTATTACACTGGCTGCAAAATCAAAACTCTCAACTTGCCAAAACAACATGCATTCCACTCTCACATAGTTATAGGTTGCATGCATCATAATTCAATGCATAAGGTGCTTTTAGATCCTGCAAATGAAAGTCAAGTCCGAATAACTTTGCACATTACATCACATTCTCATATGCTCATATGTTGTATTGCATTGGAACTCATGCATTAGTCGCACTTAGTTCATTTAGTTGACATCCATTCAATTGGTATCAAATTATCCATTCAATTGGTATCCAATTGACATCACATTGCTCGCATGCATGTCATAGTGCATTTGCATAAACTCCCAATGTGTGTTTGTATGCTATTATATGCTATTCAACCCCATCCTTTGACACTTCTATAGCCTTATCATTTCTTGCTTAATAATGCTGCATTTGAGTCATTATTGGAGTGTTTCATATCGTACACTCTGGGAGAGTTTATATTTCATAAGTGCATCTATTTAGGGGGAGCTGCACTATTATGTATTCATGATATTTTTGGTATACATGCTGAATCAAATTCGCACACTTCCTGCATAAAATGTGAAAATGAGTGTTAAAGATAAGGATATATGAATTTCTTTTCAACACTCTCGAGATGTTAAACTTGCTGCATGTATGTTGAAGAAACAGTTGAGGAAAAAGCTGCCTACCTATCCTGTTTAAAAATTTGGGATGAAAATGAAAGATAGAGTAATGCTCGGTCTCACTGAGTAAACTAGGCACATGTCACCTGAGACGTGATGTGGTTCATATGTGAAAAGTGTTGACTAGTATCTCTATTCAAAATAAGGGGAAATGGTTCAGTATTCTGAGTAACCGGGGATTCTGGCATTAGCTCCATGCGTCTACTCGCGTAAAAAGGAATCATTTGAACCTGATCACTCTTGAAAAATTCTAACTATCATGTGATATTGGTTGAGTTGAATAATATTGGTGAAAGTCATTGTTGTAGAGCGTAGCCTCCAATACGCTGTTATCAAAATTGAAGTGCAGTCTGTAAAATATCTCTTGTGTTGATCTGAAAATCTGAATATCCATATTGCAACTATCGTTTTTCATATTACTCACTTACACATCTAGAAATTTGATTTAATATGTATTCAGAAAGTTGATTGACTGCATTAGTAATTACATAATTCTCCTATATCATTGCACAACTTCCCGTGTGCTACACATGTGCATTCCGATTGTCATGACCCTCATGCACCCTTCCTATACCTATACCCTCTTATATAAGTAAGGGGAGATATGCTTGCATGTCTATATATACGTATCTGCCTGGTTGCATTGTGTGCTCATCATGTGTCATAAGTTGCATGTATATAGCCTCATGTATTTTATAAGAAAATTAAAAATTTGAAAATCACTGAAAATCTCACAAAAATTGGACTTCAATTTGCTTACACTTGCCATATGGGGTTTTTGCTTTCCATTGGTATCATGTTTGCGTTCATAGTGTCATCACATGCTTGCATTGAGTTCTTACGCATTTCCAGAAAATATAAAACTCCAAAAATTTGAAAATAAAAGAAAATCGTTTGATATTCTCTTGCATGTTGTGAACATCTGATATGGGTTCTCTTATTTGCATGCTATCATGTTGACTATCTCAGCTTGTGAAAATCAGATATGAGGCCAATCATTACCTTCCATTGGTATCCATGCATGCTTGACTGAATTTACCTCAAATGGTATCATATTGATGTGTGAGAATAATCACATCTTGGTCTCCTCAAGAGGGAGAAAGAATTGCTCTTACTTTATTGGTTTCTTCCAGCTCGTTTGATACTGTTGTTGTGAGAGAAAGATTTGCATTATCCCACTTTTTGATTATGTCAAAGGGGGAGAAAAATTGATGGTTGTTGTTGATAGGGGGAGAAGTTGATGACTATTGTTGACAGGGGGAAAAGAACATTTGTGCCATTCTGTTATATCATCCTAAGTTTATCATTAAATTTGTCATCATCACTAAGTTTGTCATCATCAAAAAGGGGGAGATTGTTGAGTTATGGTTTTGATGATTGTTATGATTATTGTTCATGACAGTTATGGTTTTGATGATAATTAAACTTAATGTGTGATTACGTGATGATAACTAAACTTACATGGTTCGGATGGCAAATGGCAACGATTACATGGTCTTGATCCTTGGTTTGTATATAATCTTTGGTTGAATGTTTGATGTCAATGGGATGCATATATAGATCATTTGGATTCACAAAATGAAGGCTTCATGAGAATCTTGGTTGAAAGTGGTAGATGACATCGAAGTGATTGAACTTGCATTGTCTTAACTTCATTTACCCTCTTATGCAGGTTTAAAATGGAATGCCAATCGCATATGCAAAGGTATCAAGATTCATGGTGAGAACTTAGCACCTTACATGTGTATATTTTTGGGAGAAAATGGTAGGTTTCCATTTGGAGTTTTTTGATCTTGATAGGATATATGGTTGATATGTGTTCTCACATTGCATATACACTTGGCAAATGAGACCCAATCACCTTGTTGAATGGCATCCTCATGATATATGAAATTTGGTTCAATGATGCTATCGTATTGCACAAATTGGATAGCCATATGATCTTAATGTTATGCTATGGTTGATTGAGTTTTCCAAGTGTTTTCATCCTCATTAATGATTTCATGTATGTACTTCATGCATTCATCACTTGGGATCATTGGGCATGTTTTCCTACATGTTTACTAATGTTTTTATTTTTATGTATTTTTTCTGCAGGTTTAGGTCGACCTAAAGGACAGTTTAGGTTGACCTAAAAATACTGTAGCTAGCGGTCGACCGCTAGGAGCTAGCGGTCGACCGAAAATCCCAGAAACCAATGGGCAGCAGTTCTCTCAGTAGCGGTCGACCGCCAGCCCAGTAGCGGTCGACTGAAAATTCCAGAACTAATATTTATACAGGTCTATCAGCAACGGTCGAGCGCCAGAAGGTTCCGGTCGACCGCCAGCCCCGAAGCCACTTTTGTTGACTTTATTTTTCAAGCCCGTGGAGAGGGCTTTCACCCCATTTGTTTAATCCTAATGACACCCAATCATCCACAAAATGTTGATCTGGTCTGGGACTTGTCCTTGGACCATTCAAGGGGTTATAAAAATATATTTGTGAAGTCATAAACCCCCATTTTGCCCTTGGGTTCATAATAGACCTATTGGGGGTCTTTTTGGATGGTTCTAGAAGGGTGATCATGGTCTTTTCATGTCTTCTACATAGGCATATGTGTAAGCTACGAATTTAGCAAGTGGAACTCCAATGTATTCCTTGTTTTCTATCTTGTAGGTGAAGAGAGGGAAGAATGGAAAGAAGAGCTCAAGCCAAGGGGTTTTGATCTTCATCCAAGAGGTTTTGAAGATTGCAGAAGAAGGAAAAGTGCAGCAGATCAAGGAGAGGATCAAGAAGACATTGAAATCATCACCATCCGACTGGAGCTCCAAGCTACCACTTCTATTCGTCTTGGAAATCAAAGGGGGAACAATCTCTACATCCTTTAGTTGCTATTTTGAGATGGTTGCCATGAGTTCTACTTTGATCTGAGCTTATATTGTTACTTGTGTTTACTTTCAAACCTGAAAATATATTTTGTGTGTGTGACTGTTTGTGTATACGGTCGTGGTTAATCGCCTGTGTGCGGTCGTATGTGTGATTGTGCTGCGTTTATTGCAGTGTGTGTATGTGTGTGTGGTAGTGATCCGGTTGTCGGATCGTGTTGGAGTTCATCTCCGTGTGTGTGTGTGTGTGTGTTGGATCTTGTCTCCGTGTGTAGTTTGGGGCGCGTCCCCGTGTGTGTGTGCAGGTGTCGTCCTACGTGTGTGTTTGGAGCATCGTCTCCGTTTGGGGATTCATTCCCAAGTGAAGCCTCACCGGATTTGGTGAGGGGTGGACGTAGGATTGCCGTCGTTGCTTCCGAACCACCTTAAAAACCGCTGTGCATTGTGTGTTATTGTGTGGTTTGATTACTTTCGTTGTATGGTCGTGTGGGAACGGTGAGTTTGAGAGAATTGGTTAATTAGTTTTCAATTGCTAATTATTGTTTACCACATATTTTGTAAAAAGCTAAAAATTTTCCTTAAAATTGGTAAACACCCAATTCACCCCCCTCTTGGGTGTCATTGATCGCGGGACTTTAAGTTTAAAATCTTCCAAAATTGGAAAAGAATTGGCGTCCAGGGTTCTGGACGCTCATTAAAGAATGGATGACCTCCAAAATAGACAGATTTAAAAATAATCCGAATTCGGTGAAAAATATGACCAAAAGAATTCGCGTCATGGGTTCCGGACGCCCATTTAAGAATGGGCATCGTCCAAGGGCGACACCAATTAAAAATCACCCAAACTTATTAATTAAAAATATTAAAAAAGAATTGGTGTCATACCATGCAGACGCCAATTGAATTTACATGTAAATAAAAAATAAAAAATATTAAAAATAAAAAAATAATAAAAAGAATTGGCGTCATCTTGAGCTGCACCAATTAAATTTACCTGTAATTAAAAATTAAAAAAATAATAAAAAGAATTAGCATCACTCTGGGCATACACCAATTTGAGAAATCTGAAATTTAAAAAATCGAGAAAAAATGAAAAAATAATTGGCGTCACTCTAGGCAAACACCAATTTGAATTTTTTTTGAAAAAGTAGAAAAATCCCAGAAAAATCCAAAAAAAAGCTTAGAAAAATCTAAAAATTTAGAAAAATCCAAAAAATAGGAAAATGGTAAAAAATTAAAAAAATGAGAAAAATCACCCAAATAAGTCAATTTGAGGATCTTATTGGGGAATTATAAAGTAATATGAAATATACTCATGATGATATCAATTTTGGCGTGTCTACATCCCTCTCTTTAGAAGTGAATCTTACTTCCAAGAAGCTTATCTAAATTATCCTTTCCATTCACAAATCTTGCTAAAGAGTCATTCAAATCAGAAATTTCAATTTCAAGATTTGAAATTTGAAGCTCATAACTAGCTATTGTTTCTTCATAAGAAGTACCCTTCTTATTCAACATAACATTGACGGATTTATGGTTCTCAATTTCTATTTTAAGACTTGCCAATTTTTCAGAATTGTTTGAACTCACACATTTCCCTTTTTCAAGAGTGATGACTCTTTCAGATAGGGTAGTGTTAAGTTGTTTCAAATTTTCAATCTCCTCTTTTAGTTTGTCATTTTGCTCTTAGAGTTCATCATCGTTAATCAACTCACTTATTGAGAACTGATCTTCATAGAGTGCTTCTTGTATGTTTTCAGTTTCAAAATTTTCAAACTTTTTTTGAAGCTCCAAATTAACTATTCTAATAGCCTCAAGTTTTTTAGAAATCAGATTATTTTCATCCTCAAGATTTTTGAATTTTCGTTCAGATTCCTCAATTTTTTTTCTGAGTCTCTCATTTTCAGATTTCATGTAATCTTGTTTTGAACTGACAATATTGAGATTTTTCAATTGTTTTCTAAAAATATCATTTTCAATTTTCAGTGTTTCAACATCTTCATTTTCAGAACTAGTACTCATGACATCATTCAATTTCTTTTTCAGGACTTTATATCGTTTTCTCAATTTCTCATGAGACTCAATTAGATTAGCATAAGCATCCTCCCAGTCTTCTATAGAGAAGTTTTCAAATGGATTGCTTACCTCTTCTTCATTCTCATTTTGATCACTATTGTGATCACTTCCTTCAGCCATCATGCATTTGTTCACCTCCTCCATGTTGATACGGATCAACTCATCAAATATGTCTTTAGCAGTTCTACAGGTTGAGACAAAAGGAAGAACGTTAGAGTCAACTATAGCTTTTATTAAATCTAAAGCTCTAAGATTATCACTATTCTTCGATATGTGATCATCAGTCCACTTAGACTTTTCTTTTGGCAATTTGTGTGGCCCTTTAGTGATTAGAGTCCACAAGTTTGGATCAACAGTACTTACATAGCAGGTCATACTAGCTATCCAGATATAGAATCCAAATCCATTAAACACTGGTGGATGAGCCATCGAAGTAGTTCAAATCAATAATACGAAAGCAACAAAGTACCAAGAAAGCAGCAGTCTATGACAGCAATTGCACTAAATAAGTAGGATCTACTCTGCAGATCCTTGGATTTGATCAATCAGAGTCCCACTCTGATACCAATTGTTAGGTGCAAAGTCGGGATCTAGAGGGGGGTGAATAGACCCCTCAATTAAAAAAAACTTCTTTCAACTAAAAGGCATACTTAATTAAAATGCAACGGAAGCTAACGTTGTAGACTAACTAGTCTACTAATGATCAAACCAATGCACAAAGGTAACAAGTGTTGTGCTGAAGGATAGGATATAGAGGGGGCGGGGTGCATATATCCCCTGATATAAACTGTGCTCAATTTAAAAATTTTGCGCTACCCAATTTGAACAGAGTGAAACAAGATGCAAGTAACGGTTCGCGCAGAACAGATGTCGAATAGTGAGTACTCAACCTAGCACACAGAACCCACTAGAACAAAGTGAACACAACAATTTATGGCACCCTTACAGAACATATTCGAAGGTAGATTTAAATAGTTGCTTTAACTAGAACACTTGTCGAACACTTAGCAGATAGAAAGGAAAACATCTCTAAACGCAACCTATGAAGGGGGTAGATGAAAGGGATCACACACACACATCAAACCACAACACAGGAGATTTTTTTGGTGGTTTGGTCAAACACCCAGTCTTCCTACATCCACCTTCGACTCTACCAGAGTGAGGATCCGCTGACTAACAGCTTGAACTGCTGATCCACAGCTTTGGAGAACAAATCTCTACAACCGCAGAGCAACACAGCTTGCTACCTGTTGAGCAACACAGCTTGTTATCCGCCTAGCAACACAACTTGCTTCGCTGAGCAACACAGCTTGTGTCACGCCCCGAGCCGATAGCAGCGGAATGTGTTCATTTGCTCGGAACGTGGCAGTTAAACAGTCATGAATGATCAAGAGCAGTCGCATAAGACCAAATAATTTGGAGCAATAAAATTTTATTTCAAATATAAATCCCTTACAATTTCAAAATCCAAACTTGAAGACTCAACTACATCATAATGGAAAGAAAAGGACCAAAGACACACTAGTGAACTTAGACAAGGCAACTAATAGGAAATACTATTTAGACTCAAGAAAGATAAAAGACACGGGTTCACTAATTTCCATAGCTCGCCTGCACACTTGCCCCTCCCATGTGAGTCTCGGTCTTGCTAGCCACCTGATTACCTGAAAAATATTGGAATAAACTAGGTGCGTAAAAGCTCAGTAGGAATTATATCTCAAGAACAAGCTAGCTTTAAGTAATTACATGTTACGTGAATGCAAGACTATGATCATAAAACAATATGAAAGTAAGTCGATTAAACCAAGATATGAGAGTTCTAGTAAAATGGGATAAGCAAGAGGTAAGGAGAATATCAAGCATGAAATATTGGCTACTTTTAGAGTTCTAGCAAGTATCATGACGAGTCACACACGCAAGTAATATCAAGTAATGTCACGAGAGAGAGAGAGTGAGTGGAATGTCTTATATCTAGAATGACGAGTACCTCAGTGCAATGCCACACCGCGATCAAGATTGAATGAAAGATTGAACTATAAGTAACCATGTGTTTGCATGAAAGAATGAATGTATATGCGTTAAACATGTTTGTGTTTATGCATATGCTCTTTGCACTATACATTAATGAGGATCGCTTGCTGTGTATTGCTTAAGTCAGTGTTGAATAATTGCTGTATGCATCACGAGTTTGATGAGCATTTCATGGGTATGCTTGTGCATGCATCACACTGGAGACGTCAGTGCAATGTTTTATCTGAGCACGTTGCATTGCGTCTCATTTGCACATGCATCACTTGTAGCATCTTGACTTCCATCTCTGGTAGCATCTTGTGTCTCATGCTTAAATCCAGTCAGTGCATGGTCTTGTTGCTGCATGCATACTTAGACTCGGTGCAAGTTTTGCATTTCACATAATAAGTCCTTGCCTCGGTGCAAACCTTGCCTTAGTGCAAGTCTTGCATTACTCACACTAGAGTCAGTGCATTGTGTCTCACGTTTCATGTCTTAGCACATATGAAGTCCAAGCACATATTAAGGTCCGAGCACAATTGTGTCTCATGTTGCGTCTTAGCATGTTTCAGGTATGAGTACTTATATGTCCAAGCACTGAGCGCATATAAGGTCTGTGCAGTCATTTGGCTAGTGCATATCTTGTTAATGTGCATTTCAAGGTTGGTACATTTTAACTCGGTGCACACCACTGTTCCTATGCATAGTGTCTCAGTCTGCGTCTTATTTAGCGTCTCATGAGGCCTAGGTCGGTGCATATACTGCGTCTTACCTTGCATCTTATGTGGCTTAGAGTCGGTGCAACTCTTTCCTCGGTGCAACTTATAGCCTCGGTGCATATTATGAGGTCAGTGCAAGTTCCTGTGGAACTGCACAACAAGGCCAATGCATACAGAACTCAGTGCATGACTAAAGTCGGTGCTATGGACTATAGCGCACTTAGCTAGGTCAGTGCATGCTCTGTTGAACACATAATAGGGTCGGTGCATATCTCCTTTATGCACATGGATGGTCTGTGCATGCTTTGCCTTATGCATGGCCAAATCCGTGCACTTCACTGAAGCACAGTAATAAAAGTTAGTGCATGCCTTATTCCCTGCACGCACAAGGTCTGTGCACACTAGGTCTATGGCATATAGGGTCGGTGCATCTGTTGCATCATATACACACAAAGTCAGTGCACCTCACATCCCTATAGCCACATAAGGTCTGTGCACTTAAGTGGTAAGGTTGATGCATGTTTCAATCTTGTCTGCACACGGTAGCTGAAGTTCCTGTTTATGCACACGTTAAGACGGTGCATGCTTTGTCATCGGCATGACAAGGTCCGTGCATTCTCCTTCTTGAGCATATAAGTCAGTGCATATAGGAATCATGGTCGGTGCAACCTTTGCATCAGGCTGGCATAAGGTCGGTGCAACTTCTGTTGCTGCACGCAAGAAAGGTCGGTGTAACTCTTGTTGCTACAAACATATAAGTAAGTGCATTCTTGTCCTGTGTCACAACAAGGTCGGTGCATGCACATCTTCCTTGTGCACTATGCTAGTCTGAGCACATATGCTCATTTTCTACCTAGGTCTGTGCATATCCTCTCATACGTTGTCTAAAGCAGGTGCATGTTTTCATACCAATTGCTACTAGATTTGTGCACACTTTATGCTAGTGGATATAAGGTCGGTGCATACTTTAGCTTGATGGAAACAAGTTCTGTGTACATTAGTTAATATACTTTATCAAGTCTGTGCAACATTCATACCCGTCTAACTATTATATATTTTCACATATTAACAGGACAACTGTTCGTGACCTTTAAGGAGGGCAAGTGATCAAAAGCGGTAACCCTGAAAAAGAGCTGCCACGTGGAAAGCAACAGTGGTCAGAATTTGACACGTGGCTGATAGTCTTCTGGAATCTCTTGGCGGGAGTATTCCCTCCATACGCCCAATGCGTGAGCTCGTGGGTCTCAGGCTGAAGCTATATAAGATCCCTCTTCTGTGATCAGAAATATATAGAACATAATAGAGGGAATAGAAGAAGAACGAAGTGGAGAACGAGAACGAAGAAAAAGAGATCGAGAGAGGAAAAGAGAGAGCATCAGAGAAGGAAAAAGAAGAAGAAGGAAGAGGAAGAGGGTGAGGTCGTAAAAGCGAGGTAAGAGAGTGCAGCAGTAGAGATCGAGGAGGAAGAAGATCTATAGCTTTTGGATCAAATCCAAGCTACATTGCTCCAAGAGCGAGCTATATTTTCTGAGCTTTACTTCCAGCTTTCCGTTGCTGATTTCCATCATTCTTGTGTTTTATTTTCATCTTTCTTCAAGCTGTTTGTCAGCAGAGGTTAAGCTGTAATCCTCAGCGGGCAGAGGTGGATTCCTCTGGACAGGTTAAGCTATAAGCCTCAGCGGACAGAGGAGGATTCCTCTGGACAGCAAGCTGTGAAGCTCAGCGGTTGTAGGGATTCGTCCCCAAAGCTGTGGATCAGCGGCAAGCTGTGTGTCAACAGTGAAGCCACACTCTGGTGAGAGTGTGGTGTGGATGTAGGTCTGCGGATCGAACCACCTAAAAATCACTGGTGTTGTGCGATTGCTTTTGTGTCTATGATTTGATTGCTCTATCATCAACTGCTAGATGCATGCTAGGCTCGATTCTATCTATAGTTGTGTCTGATAGGAATTTGTTTACACATAGTTGCTTGGGTTTATTCAGTTGCATAGATTTACTTGAGAGTCTGCTTGTTGTAGTTCATATGGTCTAGCTAATGCCTCATTGGTTTTCAGATTCAGCAGAGCTTAAACAATTTTAATTCCACAAGAAGTTTGAAGTCTTCTGTTTATGTCTTTAAATTGGGTAGAATTTTTAAAGGGGTTTCATTCACCCCCCCTCTGAATCCTTGTGTGCACCAGTGCACCTTGTCCATACAGACCAACAGTTGGTATCAGAGCTGGTCTCTGACTTTCCAGATCCAACGATCTGCAGAGGATCCTGCTGTCTTCGGTGCTATCTTGTTGTTGGTGCAATTCTTTTCGATTATTTTGTGCGTTGAATCTATTTGTCATCTGTCTTAATGGCTCGCCCTTTTACGTTTGATGGTTCTAACTTCAGTAAGTGGTTAGGCGGCCTATGTTTTTATATGAATTCCATTGACCCTAATCTATGGAATTTAGTTTCAAAAGGCCAATAGCAATTACCTCATGATGAGACCAAGTGGTCTAGAGAGGACAGAGTAAAGAACCGTGATAATGTCACAGTTCTTAATATTTTGAAAGTTGTAGTTAATACTAATATATTTCCTTTTGTTCTCAGGTGTACATCTGGAAAAGAAATATTGGATAAATTGATGGCCAGTCATGAAAAGAATGAGGAACAGTGTCTGATGGCAAATCGAAGATGTTACACTGATGATCACATGACTGAATCTTCGTCACAGGTAAACTCTGACTCAGAGGAAATTACCTTTGAAGATTTGACGAACCTTTATAATAATTTGTTAGATAAGTACAAAGCCGCCAAATCTGAAACGAAGAAAATGAGAAAGGAAATGCTATCTGAAATAAAGTCATTAAGGTCTGAAAATGAACAATTGAAAGCTGAAATAAAGGAGATTGAAAATTCATGTAGTAAATGCATTTCTGTAAAAACTTTAAATGATGATCTTCAATTTGAGTTGAAATTGAAAGAAGAATTAATTGACTCTCTTAGAGATGAAAATGAAGAGTTATTAAACAGAAAAATACAGCTAGAACAGACTGAAGACGAGTTGAATAAAAAGCTAAAATCTGGTGACAAAAATGAGTTGATTGAGGAGAATAATGATATGAAAGAACAAAATAAGAAACTCATGGTCTTAAATGTTGTTATATCAGAGAGGCTTCTATCTGTCGAGAAAGAAAAATCTGCTGATAAGGAAATTCAATTTGAGAATGAATTGAAACTGAAACAGGAACTAGAAATTGTTAAAAATTTGAATGATGCCATGCAGAGACAAATCATCTCATGTGGGGAAGACTTGACTAATTCATAACTTAAAATTTCTTCTCTGCAATCTGAGGTAACTGAATTGAACCATTCCATGTTAAAATTTGTCAAAGGTAAAGAGAAAATGAAAGCTTCTTTGAATGTTTGAAGAGAAAGGATGCAATTCTCAAATTAAGCAGGCTGTAAGGAACAAACTATACGCAACATTTGTGAGTAGCTCAAATTTAGCTAGCACTTATGCACCTTTTTCAAAACAGTCTGCTGATCAGAAGATTCAAAAACAGAACAAAAATGTGAAAATGAAAACACTGAAGAAGAATAATAAGTTTCATGCAAACAAGTCTAAGGTTAAGAAATTCCCAGTTGTTCACAGAAAGAATATTGAATGCTTTTATTGTGGAAATTCTGGCCATGTAATCAATGATTGTCTTGTCATGAAGAATGATGATGATAGATTTCATGCTAGGACTTCTTATGCTAAGATATCCTATTCTGTTCAAAACAGGAAATCTAAATGCTTTTACTGTCATAAAATGGGTCATCTCATGCATGAATGTAAGTTAATGAAAATAGATGACATGTCTGCTGTGGGAATGCATGATAAATATTTCCATGCTAAAAATCATGCAATTCCTAAAAGGAAACTTCAATACTTTTGTTGTGGCAAATTGGGCCACATTGTTACACAATGCTGGCATGCACAGGGGAGTAACAGTCGCCACAAATCTGCTAAAACCTCTGTGTATCAAAATACTTTTGATAGAAATGATATTGGCCCTAGAGGCAAGCACAATGAGTGCTTCAAATGTGGGAAGCATGGCCATATTGTCACGGACTACTGGCGTGCTCAGGGGAAGAACTTTAATTCTAAAACTTTTAATCTTCCTAAAGATCAAAATTTTTTTGGAAAAAATAAACTCAATTTTAAAAGGATGACTTCTGCATGTTTTAATTGTGGAAAGCCGGGTCATAAATCTACAAACTGTTGGCTAACTGACAATGAGAGACAAAATGTTCATGTAAACAACAGAAAGGTTCATACTCATGCACATAAATATCATGCTTATGTTGATGTGCATAATAAGATAAAAAATTCTGTTGTTTCATGTAGATATTGTGAAAAATTTGGACACTCTATGGATGATTGTTATCTGATGGAGTTTGATGACTATCTAGCTAAGAAAAAGTTTAGAGCACCATCCAAAGGTGCCACTAGTACTTCAGGACCACTTGGGTACCTACTTGTACAAAATAGTTTACTGTATTGTAGGTGTGCCGTGGAAATGAATAAAGGGGGTTAATAAACCAAGGCACTCAAGACTGAAAATCCCATGATTGCACTCTTTAGGTCAGTTCTCAAAACTCTGCTTAAATTCTATTTTTTGAATTTATCTGCTTTAAATGATTGCATACCATGTTAATTCTTTTGTGCATTGTCTAACTGAATCTCTTTGAAAGTCTGAAATGCACATGGAAATAATTGTAGTTTGTCTCTGAATGCATTGCATATCTATGTCATGATGCATGATGTGTCAAACTCCCTGCATGTTGTATTGAACTGATTTGCATGACCACTTCGGTATATCAAATGGTAAGTTACTAAAGGGTAGATGTAATCTATCTGGAAGTTCTTACTATGTGTGAGGTGGTCCTTTGGACTAAGTCCTCCGCCAAGTGCCATGGGTCATATTGCACATAGGAGAGTTCAAGACATTCATGAGCATAACTCATTAAACTCCTAGCAACATGCTCATTGCATAAATTGCATTCAAAACTTAGTTATTCAATGCATAAAGTCAGGGGGAGTTTTGTCTAGCCCTTGCATGTATTCATGCCACATGTGTCCATATAATGCTTTTAAGAAAATCAATGCATTTACATACATGTAGTAAATTGCATAGCATTTCATTATTTTTGAAAATCCAAAAATAAATGACTCATTGCATCTAGACAGGGGGAGCATTTTAAATTCATCAGTCTTTCATAAACTGAACCCTTCCTGTTCAGTCATTTAAATCACCTTCCTATTCTTGTGTGTTAGTGATTCACATTATCAAATGTCTTCTCTTGACTGGTTTATGATTTATCATCATCTGAACACTCACTTCCCTCTAATCTGGAATCTCTGTCTGGTACTTCTTAATTTGCTGAAGGAGAGCCTCACTTGAATTCTTCCCTGTCACTATTGTCAATATATTGTTTGAACTGATTTTAAAGAGACTTAAATATGTGTACCTCAGTTATAAATCTAATATCTTAAAAGAAACTCCTATTATACAGGTTTAAGAATAACTGATTGATCTACGTTGGTATAAGTCTAATGTATTCATGAATTTGAATTTGAAAGACTTGAAAGTATCTGAATCACAAGTTTTAATAAACTTTAACCAACTGTTTCATGTAATCTCTGGATAAAACCTTCTGAAATCTGAAAATTTCAAATCAAGGTTATTTTTGTTGAGATACATGTTGGTAGTATTGTTCTTAAACATTAAATCTGTCTGAAGTTGACTAAAAAGAAAAGTAAAAATCAGAGCAATGACTTTGATCACTGAGAAACCGAGTCCTCCTTTAAAGAAATAGAGTAAACCCATGTCATGAAGTGCCACAGTTATCTCTGGTATAAAAATAATTAAAAAGTCTGACAGAGCAATGGCATGGTTGTGCTGAGTAACTAGGGACCCCGGCCACTAATCAAGGTGTTTCCTCATGTAAAAAGACACTCTAATTGCTAACTCTATTCTCATGTTCGAGAGGCAATGCGATTATCACATTGAGTAACTGGGTCATTTCACCTGAGACATGTTTTACCTCATGTAAAAAGGTGTTGATCAACCAAGATATATTGCTTAATAAAAATAAAGTGAAGTTCAAAAGTAAAATCTAAAAATGGATATCAGAAAATTTCTGCCAACATATTCAACTTCAAATACTATTAAAGGTGTTTAATCTCAATACTACAACGTGTAACTCCTAAAAGAGTCATTGAGATTAATTGAGTAAGATGGAAGAGGATTGAACTGGAATGTTATATGAATAATTGGTTCACCTTTATTAAAACTCAGTTTCAGATATGAGTATTGTATACAATTGTCAAATTTGGTATACATCATGCTTAAACCCGTTTTGTCATGTAGTTTAATTCATAACCCCTTATGATAGGAGAGTCTATCCTTAATTGGACTTATAACAGTGGTACTTGGAATAAAATTTCTTCTGATCAGTTACATCCTTAACTGCTCCATCATCTTGCACATCTATTTCCTGATCATTACTTGAAAATGCTCACTCTTTCTACTGAACTGTTACTGAAAGATCCTGTGCTCTGTATGTTGCCTTGACATTCTTCCTCAATCTACGTACTTCTTATTGCTGTGACACACTCCTCACATATCCTCTTGAAACTTTTACTTTATTCTGAGCAAGGACTGTTGTACAGATTACATTTATTGCTTCTTAAAGGGGGAGGATTGATGCTTGATTGTCTAACTGCCCCTGTGCTTGTTGATTGTATTCCTTTATTCAGGGGGAGTTTCATGTATGGTTGTTCTTCCTTCTTATCCAGGGAGAATATGTGGTGTCATATTACACTTTGGGGGAGAATAACTCTTATGTGCTTTCATGTAGTCAAAGGGAGAGATGTTATATTAATCCTTTCATACCTGCTTATTTTTTCTCTTTTCAACTATTTTCTTTTTGATGAAGTCAAAGGGGGAGAATAATTTGATTTGAGTCAGTGTGACTCATAGTGTTGTCATCATCAAAAAGGGGGAGATTGTGGTGCCCCTGTGGTTTTGATGATAGCAAACACTATAGGTCACCATGTGTTTGCATGAAAGATTGAATGGAAGATTGAACTATAAGTCACCATGTGTTTGCATGAAAGAATGAATGTCTGTGCGTTAAACATGTTTGTGTTTATGCATCTGCTCTTTGCACTATACATTAATGAGGATCGCTTGCTGTGTATTGCTTAAGTCAGTGTTGAATAATTGCTGTATGCATCACGAGTTTGATGAGCATTTCATGGGTATGCTTGTGCATGCATCACATTGGAGACGTCAGTGCAATGTTTTGTCTGAGCACGTTGCATTGCGTCTCATTTGCACTTGCATCTCTGGTAGCATCTTGACTTCCATCTCTTGTAGCATCTTGTGTCTCATGCTTAAATCCAGTCAGTGCATGGTCTTGTTGCTGCATGCATACTTAGACTCGGTGCAAGTTTTGCATTTCACATAATAAGTCCTTGCCTCGGTGCAAACCTTGCCTTAGTGCAAGTCTTGCATTACTCACACTAGAGTCAGTGCATTGCGTCTCACGTTTCATGTCTTAGCACATATGAAGTCCAAGCACATATTAAGGTCCGAGCACAATTGTGTCTCATGTTGCGTCTTAGCATGTTTCAGGTATGAGTACTTATATGTCCAAGCACTGAGCGCATATAAGGTCCATGCAGTCATTTGGTCCGTGCACACCTTGTTAATTTGCATTTCAAGGTTGGTACATTTTAGCTCGGTGCACACCACTGTTCCTAAGCATAGCGTCTCAGTCTGCATCTTATTTAGCGTCTCATGAGGCCTAGGTCAGTGCATATACTGCGTCTTACCTTGCGTCTTATGTGGCTTAGAGTCGGTGCAACTCTTGCCTCGGTGCAACTTATAGCCTCGGTGCATATTATGAGGTCAATGCAAGTTCCTGTGGAACTGCACAACAAGGCCAATGCATACAAGACTCGGTGCACGACTAAAGTCGGTGCTATGCACTGTAGCGCACTTAGCTAGGTCAGTGCATGCTCTGTTGAATGCATAATAGGGTTGGTGCATATCTCCCTTATGCACATGGATGGTCTGTGCATGCTTTGCCTTATTCATGGCCAAGTATGTGCACTTCACTGAAGCACAGTAATAAAAATCGGTGCATGCCTTATTCCCTGCACGCACAAGGTCTGTGCACACTAGGTCTATGGCATATAGGGTCGATGCATCTGTTGCATCATATACACACAAAGTCAGTGCACCTCATAGCCTTATAGCCACATAAGGTCTGTGCACTTAAGTGGTAAGGTTGATGCATGTTTCAATCTTGTCTGCACACTGTAGGTGCAGTTCCTATTTATGCACACGTTAAGACGGTGCATGCTTTGTCATCGACATGACAAGGTTGGTGCATTCTCCTTCTTGAGCATATAAGTCAGTGCATATAGGAAGCATGGTCGGTGCAACCTGTGCATCAGGCTGGCATAGGGTCGGTGCAACTTCTGTTGCTGCACGCAGGAAAGGTTGGTGCAACTCTTGTTGCTGCAAGCATATAAGCCAGTGCATTCTTGTCCTGTGTCACAACAAGGTTGATGCATGCACATCTTCCTTGTGCACTATGCTAGTCTGAGCACATATGCTCATTTGCTACCTAGGTCTGTGCATATCCTCTCATACGTTGTCTAAAGCAGGTGCATGTATTCATACCAATTGCTACTAGATTTGTGCACACTTTATGCTAGTGGATATAAGGTCGGTGCATACTTTAGCTTGATGGAAACAAGGTCCGTGTACATTAGTTCACATACTTTATCAAGTCTGTGCAACATTCATACCCGTCTAACTATTATATGTTTTCACATATTAACAGGACAACTGTTCGTGACCTTTAAGGAGGGCAAGTGATCCAAAGCGGACCGCCCCTGAAAAAGAGCTACCACGTGGAAAGCAACAATGGTCAGAATCTGACACGTGGCTGAGAGTCTTCTAGAATCTCTTGGCGGGAGTATTCCCTCCACACGCCCAATGCGTGAGCTCGTGGGTCTCAGGCTGAAGCTATATATGATCCCTCTTCTGTGATCAGAAATATATAGAACATAATAGAGGGAATAGAAGAAGAACGAAGTGGAGAACGAGAACGAAGAAAAAGAGATCGAGAGAAGAAAAGAGAGAGCATCAGAGAAGGAAAAAGAAGAAGAAGGAAGATGAAGAGAGAGAGAGGTCGTGAAAGCGAGATAAGAGAGTGCAACAGTAGAGATCGAGGAGGAAGAAGATCTGTAGCTTTTGGATCAAATCCAAGCTACATTGCTCCAAGAGCGAGCTATATTTTCCGTGCTTTACTTCTAGCTTTCCGTTGCTGATTTCCATTGTTCTTGTGTTTTATTTTCATCTTTCTTCAAGCTATTTGTCAACAGAGGTTAAGCTGTAATCCTCAGCGGGCAGAGGTGGATTCCTCTGGACAGGTTAAGCTGTAAGCCTTAGTGGGTAGAGGAGGATTCCTCTGGACAGCAAGCTGTGAAGCTCAGCGGTTGTAGGGATTCGTCCCCGAAGCTGTGGATCAGCGGCAAGCTGTGTGTTAGTAGTGAAGCCACACTCTGGTTAGAGTGTGGGGTGGACGTAGGTCTGTGGACCGAACCACCTAAAAATCACTGGTGCTGTGCGATTGCTTTTGTGTCTGTGATTTGATTGCTCTATCATCAACCGCTAGATGTATGCTAGGCTCGCTTCTATCTACGGTTGTGCCTGATAGGAATTTGTTTACACATAGTTGCTTGGGTTTATTCAGCTGCATAGATTTACTTTGAGTCTACTTGTTGCAGTTCATATGTTCTAGCTAATGTCTCATTGGTTTTCAGATTCAGTAGAGCTTAAACAGTTTTAATTCCGCAAGAAGTTTGAAGTCTTCTGTTTATGTCTTTAAATTGTGCAGAGTTTTTAAAGGAGATTCATTCACCCCCCCTCTGAATCCTTGTGTGCACCAGTGCACCTTGTCCATACAGACCAACATGGCTCCCATGGGCACGCGTACTTTCGGGTGCTCCTCCTAGGACCAGATCGGGCCCTATATGCACAGGCATTGGTCATTTATTTTCGACATCCACGATAGTTATAGCCAATGTAGAATTCTAGAGGAATAATCTTTGTAAGAACTTAAGGTAGATCTTGTGGAATACTTCGATTAAACATCATGACTCGTATCAGAAAATTAGGTGGAATTAGCTCCCTAGTGGGTGCCATGAGTACTATAACAAACATTCATATACACATGAGCGCTCGTTCTTCGTACATGATAAGGTAGAAGGAGTTTGTGCCCATAAAGGCCCATAATCCTTAGTTGATGGCAATGGCATGGTTGCCCATTCCATTAGCACATAGGAACATTCTCATGGAGACTAAGATAGCATACCATGAGGGCCGATATACCATGTTTCTTTTTTAGAGTGACATGGCAATCATAAATAGTATCATGGGTTTTAATGGTACAACCTGCTCAATCGGCCTTGAGGGAATCCAAGGCTACGAGGAGACTTATAGAGGTCTCTATGATAAAATCACCAGTCCGAAGGAAGGAATATCCTACGGAGGGTTCATCTATCATCGAGAAATAGTGGGGTAATCGATAAAACACCGAGAAACGTGGGACTACACTCACGGACTGGAATATAGTGCCAATATATATCCCACTGAAAGGGATTACAGAGAAATCACAGAAAACCAGAAGACAAGAAAATGGCGCTTGGGGTTGAGTCTCTATTTCATAAAATAGCGCCCAATCCCAAGTCTTCATTTTATCATATAGTGACTTCTTGTTGAGTCGTGATATCGTTTTCTTTATTTTATATTCATGTTTCTGGTAATAGGTGTACAGGTTAAATGGCAATCAGTATGCAGGTTAAATGGCACCCTAGGCAAAGCCAAGGTTTTCAAGAAATAGCGCCCATGTCATGGGCGCCCTATTCAAAAGGGTGGCATGACATCGATCAGGCGTTGTTCAATCAAGTAAAATAAGGCATGAATAGTGTCACTTTCTGATTAAAAATAATTTTTCAGAAACAAGTACATGGATAGGTAGAGAAAAATAGTAGGAAACTAGCAATATACTCATGCATTAGATTAGATGTCATGGTTCATAGTTATTAAATTTTGAACATATGTAATTATTAAATAGCTAACAAAATAACGACTGTGTATTTAGTCGTGAGATCAAATAGCGCCCTATACAGGGTCACTATTTCTCCGTGCATGCAGAAAACGAAGTAAAAACCATTGAACTCTAGTCTAATAAACATATATGCATGCTCATGATTTGGACTAATTAAGTTAGGCTTAGTACTTGAGAACGCCTACCTTGATTGGGTTGATTTGGACTGACGGGAACGTGAAGAGATTGAAGAATAGCAACAATTAACCCCAGAACGGTACTCTGTTTGCAACCGTGGAATAGAGTAACTGGACGGCAGCAACTGCAGCTCTCTTAATAGACAAAAGGAAGACATTGCTCTTCCTTTACAGTAGCAAAATGAAGAGAAAGAAGATGTTGCAGCTTCTTTAGCGGTCAGGAAACAGAGGCCTTCCCTTCTCGGAAGAAGCTTCAGGGATCAACGGTTCGCTGAACGGCAGACATCGTAGCAATAGTTGAAGGAAGAAGAAGCAGTAGCAGAGAGGAAGAACATCAATAGGTTGACGTCGACGAAGAGAACCCAGAGGCAGTAACCTCTGAAGGGTTCTGGAGGGTTATATTTATAGGAAAAAGGAATCCCACGGTGTTTAAGTTCTAACGGGACTTATATTTCCCATGTAAGAATCCTGATAGGTATAATATTTCCATCAGATCAATCCTATTGGTATTTAACTTCCCTATATATTAAGCCTACTAGATGTTATCCTTCCTGAATCGGCCACTACTTCCTAGTTCGAACAAGAGACTGCAACGGGTTTCCGGTTTGCATATTTTGTTCAAGCAAAATATGTATATTTTATTTGTTAACAACTGTTGCAATGTTTAAAATTTTATATCCAATGAACCATGTTAATAAAAATCGTAAATTGCATGTTTATGATCCCTAGATTTTTCTGATAATTTTCATAATTTTATTTTATTAAAAATCTACTAGAATAAAATTGACTCCGATTATTCGGTTAAAACTCCGCATTAACTTTAAAGATTTTTTGTCTTTAAAAATAGATGAAATAAAATTATGAAATTTCATGGTTAAGATCCTTACATTTTTCTCTTATTTTTCATATATTTTTTTTCACAAAATTTCTTTTAAATAAATAGTGTCGCTATTCACATTTAAAGGAATAACGATAAAATGCATGTCATTATATTCATGAACAATGACATATAAACTGGTCGTTATATTGTTTTGGAGTTTTTTCACCCACCCTATAAAAATCAAAATTGTTCATATACCTTATCTAACTTTCTCAATTACGTTTATTCCTTAAAACCTTATCTATATACTCTTGTTCCTTCAAAATAAAGATCTAGTGTGATAAAAATGTAATTTTTTTAAAGAGACAACATTTTCTAAATTATTAATAAAATATAAATTGACATCTTCTCAAAGTGATGTTATTTATTTTAAATTATTAATTTAAATAGAAATAGAATATGAACTAAATGCCTTCTTAAAAATGACGCTCATCTAATAGGTCTTGGATATCAGAGGTAGGTTCGATCCTAGCAAGATTTTTACTTCCATCTTAAAATGGAATATCACTTAGCCATTTATTTGTTCGAAGAATAATATTCTTATTTATTTAACATTATAAACTTATTTGTAGGAATATGTAATTATCATCATGTATACGTTTTTCCTTCTTTTCAAAATCTAAATCTATTTTTTCCTATTTCAAAATTACCGGGCGTTATAGCTTGCTATCCACTGAGCATCACAGCTTGCCATCCGCTAAGTCTTACAGCTTTGCTAACCAGAGGAACAAATCCTCTTACAACTGAGCCTCACAGCTTGCTCCGTTGACTCACAGCCTGACGATGGAAACAAAGTGAAAACAAGAGTAAAAACAAAACAACAAATGAAAGCACAAATGATATAGCTCCAGATGAGCATAGTGGTCTGGATTTGATCCAAAGACCCACAGTCGAACAAGTCTTCAACACATTCTGGCTGCTTCTCTTTTCTTCACTCTCTATCTCTCTCTCTCTGATTTTTCTCCTCACAGACAGAACTCTTTTTCTTCTCTTCTTCACAGCCTCACAACACTCTCCTTCTCTTCTCACGGCCTCACCTTTCTTCTTCTCCAAGCTCTTCTATTCTCTCAGCCTCTTTTGTCTCAGTAGCTTTCTTACTTCTCTTTTCGAAGGAGAACCCATATATAGAACAGGGCCTCCATAAAAGGTTTTTGGATAAAGCATTTGATTCCTTCTTTTTTCCATTAGACCATGTGGTAGGAGAGAGAGTATTCCTTTGACATCGTACTTTGGATCATGTGCCAAATGATTGCATTTTATCCTCAGGCGTGTGGCAGATGCGAGCACATCGTTGGTGTGAGCTTCTCACGTGTTCCTTATGTGCTTGGACAGTTCTCTACACTGGTGACCTATTTATCACCCTTAGTGAGTCATATTTCACCCTTATGAGATATGTATCAGCCTTAGTGACCAATTTTTCACCCTTAATCTGTAGCTGAAACTCTTCTTTCTTCCTTTGGCATTTCACCTTGGCTGCGTTAATGCACATAGGAGGCTACGTCGACGTAGCGTCTTTGGTTTTCAACACTTCACCTTTGCGTTCCAAGGCTTCTAGCGCTATCGCCCATTTTGTAACCTTACACACCTATTATTCAGCCTTATCTTCCATTTGTCACCGATGCCCAGCTATTTTTCACCCTTACTATTGCTGAGCCGTCGCGCTTGCCTATTCTATCATTTTCGTAGGCTAGCACCCTGGCTGCGTCGACGCCATTGAACGATGCGTTAACACGGCATCAACACTTTTCAAAGCTTTCCTCTCTTTTGGCATTCTAGCCTGACTACGTTGACGTACATAAGGTGTTGCGTCGACGCAGCCTTCATGCTTTCCACGCTTTTAGCCTAGCTGCCTATTATATACCCTTAGATAGTTATTATTCACCTCTATCTTCTATTTGTCACCGAAGCCCAGCTATTTGTCACCCTTGTCTACACTGAGCCGTTGCCCTTGCTTCTTTCCTCTTTAGCTTCAGCCGATGCCAAAAGTCATTTGTCACCCGTGTTCCACTATTATTCAACCTTGTTGGCCATTTATCACCTGTAACACATCATTTGTCTGCTTTGTTCGCCATTAGTCACAGTTGTCCACTTTGGCTTCTCTATTGACCGTTTGACTCTCGAGCTTGACCTAGTTGACCATGACTGATGTTGATGTTAACCATTGTAGCTCCTAGTGTTGACCATTGACTTGGGTCAACTTTGACTGAGTCAATCTTGAAGATTATGTTGGCTAGAGTCTGTTGACTGGCATGGACTTTGACCCGGTCAACATTGACTGTCGCTGGTTGACTGTGGTCAACACTGACTTAGCAAACAGAACACTTGTCTTCGTTTCTTCTGCTTCTATCATGGTTAGTGACCATTTCTTGACCAAAATCAAGGCTGTCTTCACAAAACTCATTGACCTGTCTTCATAAAACTCATCGATTCATGGATTAACACTATGAGAGATATTTGACAACATCAATAATATGAAGATATATGAACCTTAAGAATCAAAACACGTGAAACTCAAAGAGCAAAAAAACGTATGAAACTGAAGGTTCAAGGACATGAAAACTCAATGATCAATGGTATTTTCTCAACACATGACCCTCAAGTACAAATGAGTCACAGTGTTGACATCATCAAAACACATGGACACAACAATCTCCGCCTTTTTGATGATGGCAATACTATGAGTCATAAAAAAATAAAAATAACATGAAGATCAAATAAAGATCAATGTGCACATGACAGCTATATGCAATAAGCTATATGCAACATCTCCCAAGACAAAGACTCACAAACTACTCTCCCCCTTTGACATCATCAAATCAAGTAGTTTGAGAGCACAATTTGAAACTTGGAGATGAGTAAAACATAATGTTGTGGAAGGGATCAAGTAGGGTTTCTTCTTAGGTGACACAGAATTTGAGTTGAGACCAACACAGATACCAATTGAGATGGACGATGAACAGGCAAATAAGGTCAAGATAAATCTCAATCTGATACAAATCTCATAAATCAGACTTGGCATAAATGCAGAGTCTTCCATTATGACAAATATATGATTTGTTCCTTATTCATAGTATGGTTCAAATCTAATGAGGTCAGAGTTTAGTAATTAAATTTCATTGAAAAAGTTCTGCAATCAAATTTAATAGAAATGAATCAAAACAGCATATTATAGCCTAGTCAATCCTTCTTTTATCTTGCCATATCCAAAGTCAATGACACCCCTAGGAGGTACTTAGACAGGTATTAAGGTTAAACATGCAAGAATTTCTGAGTATACTCCTGGGTTTCCACAATAATTTTTAGTTGTTTGTATTCATTTTCAGAATTTTTTCTTGTGTTCAACGACAATATTCTTTCATGAGCAATTAAGTCCAGTATAACTTTGTATCTAGAGGACATATATTTTTTAGATGCCAGTGCCCCTAAGAACTCAGTATAACTGACTATCATGCCTCAAATTGAACAGAGATAACATTATCACCTCATGACATATCTTCACTCATTACATTGTTGAGTGAGAAATATTTCTCAGTGAACCTGCCATAGCTCTGCCAGATTTTTCACTAAATATCAGCAGAGTTGACAGTAGCACTTCATGACACAGTCCACAAGACTTCAAGGTCAAGGGACATGGTTTCTCAGTGAACCATTGTCATTGCTCTGACAAATTGTTAACCCTTAGAAGATTTCAGTTTCTCAGATGTTTAAAAACAATACATAACCTAAGCACTTCGACCAAGGTTGCCATTTCATTCGAAAACTTCAGATTTCATAAAGGTAAATAGGGCACAAACATGCAAACAATGGTTAAAGTCCATTAAAGCAGAATGCACTGACTTTTCAGGAGAATCATTTCTAAACTCAATGAAACCATTTAGACTGAACCCAGCAAATTTATTCTGAATAGTCATAAGACATCATAAAAAAGATTCCTCAACTTAATTGAATTCAGATTTATGATCATGGTACTCAAATTGGAATCATTCTGAAGTTCAGAAAAATTTCCAACAGAATCAAGAAATGTTTAATGAAGACCAGTAGGCAAAATGTGACTCCTTGACAAGTGGGCAAATAGATGATTTCTACTAAGTAGCAAGTACATGGTGACATCAAAAATAGATATCATGATGAGAAGACATCACTAGAGCAACCAGTTGAAATGTGGATAGGTCTTTGAATGATAAGTGGGTCTTGAATTTAATCAAAAGAGGTGCCCACAAAATCGGTTGATCGAAATCTTGGGTCGGTCGACTGAATTTTATAAGTTTTTGGCTATTCAGCTCTGGGATTTTTGGTCGACCAAAGTTCTTTGGTCGGTTGATCGAAACCTGAGATTTCAGAAATTTGACACTCACCTCCTAAGTAAGTGCAGTAGACTGCTCCCCCTTAGTGTATACATGAATTTAATCAATGATATGCAACTTAATCTACATGCATGTGACTCCCCCTCTCTAGATGGAAATTATGCATGAGGGAATGCTAATCCAAAAGAGACACTTAATCCCCCTATCTAAATGCACTGAAACATCAAATGTGACATGAAGACCATGTAGGGAATCACTGAATTATGCCCATGAAACTCGACTGCTCTAAATGCTACTAGGCAGAGGACTTGGTTACTAGAACCACCTCACACATAGTGTGTGTTTCCAGACAGAGAAGATCTGCCCTTCTCCCCACTTACCATTTTATATATCATAGGGTCATGCAAGACAATGCAAAGCAAATGCAGTTCTATAAGTGAACAATGACTTTTTCAATCTAAGCATGACAATGCAAATTTCGTATGCAAACGTAAAAATGTATGCATGAGCTTTCCTAGTGTTCAGATTTACACATGGCAGAACAAATTAACTTGACTCCCCCTTAATCATTCAAACAAGTGAAAAACATTGAACACACACACACATCTGATATATCCAGAAATGCAACTATTAAGAGGGAAATGACAAGCAACAAATAAAGCTACAAAATCAGAAATGGGGTTTTACCAAACTTATGTCCCTTGATTTTATTGAGCCCCCTTTTTATTTCCTAGCTCCAAGGCACACCTGCAAAAATAATACTTCATTTTGAAGTTTTAGGTATCCAAGTCTCCTTGGGTCCTGATTGGTTAGTAGCACCTTTAGATGATGCTCTCCATAACCTTTGGGCCTTCAAATCATCAAACTTCATTAAATGGCAGTCAAACATTGCATGCCCAAAATTACCACAGTAATGACATGTAACAGTAGGCTTGGTGTTCGTTTTAGGCATAAAAATGTGAGCATGGAATTTTTGTGCATTGTCATGAATGGTTTTGTTTTTAACGTAAAAAATTTGTCTTTTATAACCATCCAGCGAGCAATCTGAGGCTTGGTGGCCTGGCTTCCCACACTCAAAACACACAACAGATCTACCATTGAAATCAAACTTATTTCTTTCAAAAATAGTTTTCTTTGCAGGGAATTTAACAAATTTAGAATGCAAATCTTTTCTTCCCTGGGCAACCCAACATTGAGCAGCAATGTGGCCTATCTTGCCACAACAAAAATAATGAATCTTCTTGTTCTGAACAATAGAATATTTCTTAACATGCTTCCTACCAACATTCAATTCATCATTTTTCATGACAGAGCAATTATGCATAATATGACCATGCTTTCCACAGTAGAAGCAATGAACATGGTAATTAGCATTCAAATTCTTTGCATTCACATTACTTTTGATTTTTTGATTAGTGAGCTGTTTGACCTTTGAGGTGGTGGCTACATTTGAGGCTTTGATAAAAGATGTCTTCAATTTATTTTCAAAAGCTTTCTTATTAACATTATTGTAGCCCAACCCTTCCTTTTGGACATTGATTTTAACTCATAGCAGTTTGTCCAAATTTTCTTGGCCACTTACAAATTTTGACAATGAAATTTTCAAGTTCTGAATCTCATTTTCCATAGAAGCAATCAGCAATTCCGAGTTTAGGGTCTCCTCTTCAAACTCAGCAACTCTAATTCTCAAGGCTTAATTTTTAGATTTGTGATCTTCAACTTATTTTTCCAGATTGTATAGTTTTTCAGGCTCATCTAAACAAATAGATTTCCCTTTTTCCAGGACAAGAAGTTTCTCTGACATAGCAGTGTTCAGCTGCTTCAACTTTTCATTTTATTTTATCAGATCAGCATTTTGAATTAATTCATCAATTAAGGTCTGATCATCAGGAGTGTCTTCTCATTTCCGTTTAGTTTCCCCCTTTTCAATGTTCTTCTGCAGTTCCACATTAACTGCTCTAATAGCCTCAAATTTCTCAGTAATCAAATTTTTATCCTCTTCAAATTTCTTGAATTTTTCTTCATTTTCTTCAATGAGTTTTCTGAGAGCTCCATTTTCAGATTTCATTTGATCTAGTTCTGAACTAACAATATTGAGATTTTTCAGTTGTTTTCTAAGGATGTCATTTTCAGTTTTCAACACTTCAACATCTTCATTTTCTGAACTAGAGTTCATAACAACATTCAACTTCCTTTTCATAGTTTTATTTTGTTTTCGCATTTTTTCATGTGATTCAAACAACACAGTGTAAGCATGCTCCCATTCTTCAATAGAAAAGTTGTCGAAGATAGAAGTTACCTCTCCATCCTTGTTCTTATTTTGATCACTACTGTGATCACTTCCATCAGCCATCAAACATCTGTCCTCCTTTTTCTCATGGATGGCCATGCATTTGTCCAATATCTCCTTAGCAGTTCTGCATGCGAAAATGCAAGGAAATCTATTAGTGTCAACAACAGCCTTCATTAAATATAAGGCTCTAAGATTATCACTGTTTTTTAATCTGTGGGCATCAGTCCACTTGGACTCTTCCTTAGGCAATTTGTGTGGACCATAGTAGATAAGGTCCCAGAGGTGTGGACTTCTCGAGTCTACAAATGTACCCAAATTGCCTAATTAGGATTCGAAATTAGAACCGTTTAATACCGAAGGAAAAGCCATGGAAATCAAATCAGAAAAATGAACTACAAATGATATTACACCAAGAACAGCAGGATCAACTCTGCAAATCGTTAGATCCGATCACTCAGAGACCCTCTCTGATACCAAATGTTATGCGGAAGGATAGGATATAGAGGGGGGGGTGAATATATCCCCTGATATAAACTGTGCTCAATTTAAAAATCTCGCGCTACCCAATTTGAACAGAGTGAAACAAGATGCAAGTAACGGTTCACACAGAACAGATGTCGAACAATGAGTACTCAACCTAGCACATAGAACCCACTAGAACAAAGTGAACACAACAATTTATGGCACCCTTACAGAACATATTCGAAGGTGGATTTAAATAGGTGCTTTAACTAGAACAAGTGTCGAACACTTAGCAGATAGAAAGTAAACCAGATCTAAACGCAACCTGTGAAGGGGGAAGATGAAAGGGATCACACACACACATCAAACCACAACACGGGAGATTTTTTAGGTGGTTCGGCCAGACACCCAGTTTGCCTACATCCACCCCCCATTCTACCAGAGTGAGGATCTGCTGACTAACAGCTTGAACCGCTGATCCACAGCTTTGGGGAACAAATCCCTACAACTGCTGAGCAACACGGCTTGCTATCCGCTGAGCAACACAGCTTGCTTCGCTGAGCAACACAACTTGCTATCCGCTGAGCTTCACAACTTACCATCCGCTAAGCCTTATAGCTTTGTAACCAGAGGAACAAATCCTCTTACAGTTGAGCCTCACAACTTGCTCCGCTGACTCACAGCTTGATGATGGAAAGAAAGTGGAAACAAAAGTAAAAACAAAACAACGAATGAAAGCAAAAATGATATAGCTCTAGATGAGCATATTGGTCTGGATTTGATCCAAAGACCCACAGTCGAACAAGTCTTCAACACATTTTGGTTTCTTCTCTTTTCTTCACTCTCTATCACTCTCTCTCTGATTTTTCTCCTCACAAACAGAACTCTTTTTCTTCTCTTCTTCATAGCCTCACAGCACTCTCCTTCTCTTCTCACGGCCTCACCTTTCTTCTTCTCCAAGCTCTTCTATTCTCTCAGCCTCTTTTGTCTCAGCAGCTTTCTTACTTCTCTCTTCGAAGGAGAACTCATATAAAGAACAGGGCCTCCGTAAAAGGTTTTTGGATAAAGCATTTGATTCCTTCTTTTTCCCATTGGGACCATGTGATAGGAGAGAGAGTATTCCTATGACATCATACCTTGGATCACGTGCCAAATGATTGCATTTTATCCTCAAGCGTGTGGCAGATGCAAGCACACCATTGGCGTGAGCTTCTTACGTGTTCCTTATGTGCCTGGACCGTTCTCTGCACTGGCGACCTATTTATCACCCTTAGTGAGTCATATTTCACCCTAAGGAGATATATATTAGCCTTAGTGACCTATTTTTCACCCTTAATCCATAGCTGATGTTGACTTATAGTGTTTGCTATCATCAAAATCACAGGGGCACAACAATCTCCCCCTTTTTGATGATGGCAACACTATGAGTCAACATTGACTCTCATGGCAAATTATTCTCCCCCTTTGACTTCAGCAAAAAGAAAATAGTTTGAGAGAGAAATATAAGCATGCATGAAATGCTTGAAATAAAAACTCCCCCTTTGACTAAGTCATGAAGACATAGAAAAGTTATTCTCCCCCTTAATGACACAACATGAATGCAACAAAAGGATCATGGATGATCAGCAACCACAAGATCAGTGAGACTGAAAGTCTGATACCTGGTACATTGATATAGCAGTTTGGATCATGATAGATTGAAAAAAAAAATTAACAGAAGCACAACTTGATTTGTGGACTGTAAAAGAGTGTAGAAGATAAGTACAATGAGTTTCAAGTGAGCAGAATCTGAGCAGGTGTGATCTCCAAACCAAAGTATATGAGAAGAGAAGATTTTCAGTGGGGTACCCAATCCATATATCCATGTTTAAAGTTTCAGAATCTTCTATTATAAAAGTTTATGAAATGGCTTTAATTGACAAGCATGGTTTAAGAATGATGTACACAAGGTTTGTCAATAAAATACAATACTCATATCTGAAGTAACTTTTTAATAAAAATGAACCAATTTCTCATATAATATTCTAGTTCAAAGTCCTTTCATCTTACACAATTAATTCTATTGACTTCTTTAGGAAAAACGGTCACGAATTGCAAGAGTTACATCAAATCTTTTTCACTTTTGCTTTTAACATTGAGCTTAGTGACTAGACAGGTGTCATTTATACCTTTGACATTAAGGGTACACGTGGGTTAGACGTCAGTACCCCCAGTTACTAAGCATAAACTACCATATCTGTCTCTGATCAAAAACTACATATATGATTTACACCTTTGACATTAAGGGTACACATTTTTCAGACGCCAGTACCCCCAGTTACTAAGTGAAACCAGCCCTATAGATTTGACCATATGAACAGAGGTAACATGAAGCACTTCATGACATAAATTCCTCTCCATTTCTTTGATGGAGGGTTCAGTTTCTCATTACAATTCAGTCATTGCTCTGCCACTATATTCATTTCTTTTACAATGATTTTGCTGTTACTGCCCTTTTAATTTTCAAAGTGACTTGTTTAAAAACAATACAGGTTTCATGCATTTCAACCAAAGTAAATCAAGGTTTCAATTTTCAGATGTCGGAAGATCTTACATAAACTTACATGAGACAGTCAGTTAAAGTTTATTAAAAAAACTGATTCAGATATTTTCAGGTCCTTTAAATTCAAACTTAGGAATACATAAGACTTAAACCAATTCAAATCAACAAACATTCTTAAACCTATATAATAGAAGATTTTTCATTAAAGGTGATTTCAGATTTGTGAAAGGGTACACAAACTGATATTACTTCACTTCTCTGTACGTTTAACATAGACAAAGCATTCAGCAGCAAGAGACATTTGACAAGCATGCATAGAGAGTAAGACAAATGGAACTCATGCTTGCAACAGGTATGATCAATATGTATCAGATAGATTTACAAGAAACCAATAGCTGAGTCTGGAGTACAGACAGATCAACTTGCCAATAATAAAGTCTAGTTCAACTCGAGAAAGATTTGAGTGACTAGATTTGGAAGGGTTCAGATTATGAAAGACTAATGAGTCTCAAATGCTCCCCCTGTCTAGATGCAATAATTCAACCCTTTTTGGATTTTTCAATATAAAAGACATGCAATGCAATTAACTACATGGTGCAAGGACATGCAAACTCCCCCTGACTATATGCATTGAATGAAGTTTCTAAATGCAACATGTGCAATATCATTATGCAGGGAATTTGACAAATATGTATCATAACATAGATATGTAATGCATTCAGCAAATGAAATTATCATGATATGCAAGCATCTAGAGCACACAAATTCAGAAGATAGATTTTAAGCAAAGTTTTTAGAACTAACCTGTACAGTGCAATCCTGGGAGTTTCATTCTTGAGTGCATTGGATTATTACCCCTTTTACTCATCAACTTCCAAGGCACACCTACAAAAACTGAATTATTTTGATCCAACAGGAACCCAAGCAGCCTTGGGTCCTGTACTACTCCCAACAGGTGTTCTAGACAGTTTCTTAGCTGGATGATCATCAATTTTCACCAGAGAACAGTCATTCATTGAGTGTCCAGGTTTTCCACAGTATCTACATGTACCAACAGAGTTTTTGACCTTATTATGCACATCAACATAAGAATGAACTCTATGTGCATGAGCATGAAAATTTCTATTATTTACATGAACATTTTGTCTCTTATTTTTATTTAACCAACATTTAGCAGACTTATGGCCTTACTTGCCACAATTGAAACATGAAGTGTTTGTCCTGATAAAATTACTACAAAACACATTTATTTTTACATGGAATTTAGCAAATTTAGATTTATCAAAGTTTCCTTGAGCATGCCAGTAGTCTGCTTTCCACATTCAAAGCACCTGAAGTGCTTACTTCTAGATCCAGAACTATTCCAATCATTCCCTGACCAACACTCAACAGCCTTATGACCGGGCTTATTGCAGTTGAAGCAAGTGATGTGCTGGTTAAGCACAGGTTTGTTTCTTTTATGCCCATGATGATTTGCAGAATATCCAGCATGCATCCTATCATCGAATTTCATGACAAAGCACTCATTCATTAAATGACCACGCCTACCACAATGATAGCATGAAGTATCAGATTTCCTAGTAGCATGGTTTCTAACAAATGAATTCTTAGAACGCATTGTTTCACAGATATGCTCATCCTCAGCCATCAAGTTGCAAGCATGCATTACATGGCCTAACTTCCCACAGTAATGTCATGAAATCTTCTCTTCATGTGCGTACAAATTAGTGAAGGATCTGTGAGCAGTATGCCTGGTGCTGTCAGATTTTTCAGAACTAGCAGATTTATTAGTACATGCAGGAGCATTTTTGACTTTATTTTTATGGTCATTTTTGTTCAATTTTTTACTCTTGTTCACAGCTTTTATTTATTTTTCATTTTTCTTAGCCTTAAATTGAAAGACAGATGATGAAGGTGTTTTCATATTTTTATTTTGTTTTAGGGATTGACTAGTTCCAGAGCTTTGCACAAACGTGGTGTATAGCTAGTTTCTAATAATTTCCTTAACACCAGAATTGCAACTAGTCCCCTTTCTTGAATTATCATCCTCACCTTCCATGACAACTATCATTTTACCTTTATTTTCAGCAGACTTGGATGGTGAGTTTTCCAGATCATGAATCTTGTTTTCTAGGGAAGCAATATGTAATTCATAAATGGCAATCTCCTGTTCACTACAATTAAGACACTCACTTAGCACCTTATTTGCAATTTTATGTTTCTCAACTTCTTGTTCTAGATTGCACAGTCTTTCAGTTTCTTCTATACCAGCAGCTTTTCCCGTTTCTAGCGCAAGAAGCCTTTCAGATATGGCATTATTCAATTGTTTAAGCTTTTCATTTTATTTTATCAATTTCTCATTTTCTTCATTACATTTTTCACTACTGGATACAGAATCCAGTCTTTTAATTAGTTCCTCCTCTCTTTGTTCGACTTTAATTTTCTCATTCAATAAGTCTTTGTTTTCTTCTTTAAGAGCGGCAATCAGCTTCATTAGCCATTCATTTTCACTGTAGAATTCTTCATTGCGTTCTCTTAGAAAGGAGCATTTGTTACAATCTGACTCTACATATGCAATATGTGAAACTTCCCCATTGATTTCATTTATTCTAGCTTCAAGATTTTCATTATTGTCTGAAATTCTGAGTTTTCAAGTTTTAGTTTGTCCATTTCATAGTTCATCTTATTCAACTCCTGCAATTTTAATTGATGTTCATCGTTCTTAGTCTTCAGCTGATCTTCCAATTCAGAAATTTTATTTAAGCATTTTTTATTCTCATATTTCAAGGACGAAATCTGTTCCTTGCTATTATGAACATCTGCCAGGCACACATCATAAGACTTCTTCAAAGTAGGATAAACTTCACAAGAAAATTCAGATTTACTTTGTTCGATCTTTTTCTTCAATATCTTATTTTCAGATTTCATTTTCTTATAGATTTCTAACAGTTCTTCATACATCACAACCAATTCATCAAACGAAGGTTCTTCTGATCCGGAGCTTACCTGAGAAATTATATCATCATCATTCTCTCTCCGATTGGCCATCAAGCATTTTTCTTCTTGCTCCTTGTTTGCAGCAGTGATTCTGTCCAAAATTTCTTTTCCAGACGCACACCTGAGAATGAAGGAAAATTTGTCAGTGTTAACCACAGCTTTCAAAATGTTAAGAACTGTGACATTATCACGGTTCTTTACTGTCCTCTCTAGACCACTTGGTCTTATCATTAGGTAATTGGTATGGGCCTTTTGAAAGTAAATTCCATATATTAGGGTCAATGGAATTCATATATACACATAGGCCGCCTAACCACTTACTGAAATTAGAACCATCAAACGTAAAAGGACGAGCCATTAAGCCAGATAGCAAATCCACAGCAATGAGCAATCGATGAGCGAGGCACCAAAAGTAATAGCAGGATCCTCTGCAGATCGTTGGATCTGGACAATCAGAGACCAGCTCTGATACCACTTGTTAGAGCTGGTGCGATGGATTCAGAGGGGGGGTGAATGAATCCCTCTTAAAAAATTACCCAATTAAAAACTTTAACTAGACACGAATGCAGAATTAAGACTAGTTAAGCTATACAAGATAAGGAGGACAATGATTCTCTTGATCAAACAGTTGAGCTACAAGAGTGCAGACTCCTAAGCAAACTTATGCTATTAACTGAACCCAAACAAGCAAACGAATGCAACTTAGACGCTCAGATGACTTGAGTGAATTTGACACTCTCCAAAACCAATATCAAATGACCAAGATGAAAATAAATTCCTCGCTAGACAAACGATTCAGATCGAACCTAAGCATACATCTAGCGGATCAGAATAGACACTCAAACTACGATGGACAAGAAGGTTTTTAGGTGGTTCGGTCCTCCAGACCTACGTCCACCCCGCACTCAACCAGAGTGTGGATTCCTGCTGACTCACAGCTTGAATGGCTGGGCCCCATAGTTGAGCATCACAGCTTGCTTCCGCTGGGCAATACAGCTTAGCCATCCACTGTCTAACAGCTTGATCCGCTGGGCAATACAGCTTGCTCCGCTGACGAACAGCTTGAAATAAGGTTCAAAAGAAAACAAAAGATAAGAGAACACAGCAACTGAAAGCTGTAAATGATAGCAACACAGATGTGACTCCCATGGAGCTGACTGGATTGGATTTGATCCAGATTCCAATAGGGACAGATCTTCTGATGAAGCTTCTCTTCTTCTCCTCGAACTCTCTATCTCTCTCTCTATCCTTCTTTGACCCATCATGAGTCACACTGAGTGTGATATATGTTTATAGGATCATGCCCCAACCGATGCGCTAAAAGCTCGAGCTGGTAGCGAAGGTGGACCGTATTTCCTTATGGCATTGCAGAACCCCACACTATCATGCTATGGGCAGACATGAGGGGCTTCGCATATGGACCCCATAATCCATGTGGCGGGATGGGCTGCCAACGCACCGATGCCCCACGTGGACCCCATAATCCACGTGGAACAGTAAATCCCTAAGGGAGACGCTGGAAAATCCAACAATCTCCCCCCCCAGCGGCACCTGGGGGATTTGAACCTTCGACCTCGCTCTGATACTAGTTTACAGGATCATGCCCCAACCGTTGCGCTAAAAGCTTGAGCTGGTAGCAAAGGCGGACCGTATTTCCTTATGGCATTGCAGAATCTCACAATATCGTACTGTGGGCAGACATGAGGGGCTTCGCACATGGACCCCATAATCCATGCTGTGGGATGGGATGCCAACACACTGATGTCCCACGTGGACCCCATAATCCACGTGGAACAGTAAATCCCTAAGGGAGACGCTGGAAAATCCTCAACATGTGTTTGCATACAAGATTGAATGTTGCATATTCTTGCATACAGTCGGTGCAATTTTTGCCAAGTCAGGTCAGTGCATATTGGTCATAGGCATGTCTCAGGTATGTGCAAACTTCATCATATAGGTCTTGTGCACATGTGATTCCAAGTCGGTGGTTATTTCAAGTCTGTGCATTAAATGTTCAACCTCGGTGCATATCTGGTGTTTGCATTGAGTCGGTGCAGTTTTTCACCTGGTCATTCATAAAGTCGGTGCATGCTCACACATGTTGCATATAGAGGTCTGTACACATCTTGCCATATGAACACATAAATAATGTTAGTGAAAAATTCATGCATAATTCATGCACAAACAACGTCTATGCATTTCCCTGTTACCCTGCATATAGGTATGTGCTTTCGAGTCCGTGCACACTTGCTTGGCAGATGGAAGTCGATGCATGCTTGTCACAAGGTCCGTGCACATCACTAATTTGCAATGCACTTAGGTCAATGCATATCATAAGTTAAGGTAAATGCATATAAGAAGTAACGGTCGGTGCAATCTTTGTTCCTAGTATTGAAATGGGTTGGTGCAAAGAATGTTGTTGCATGGAACTAAGTCTTGCAGTGTCAGTGCATGCATAAGCTTGACTTGGTGCAACATTCATCTAGTCTGCATTGCATCGGTGCAAACCTTAGCTGTAGCATGCAACTAAGTCTGAGCAGAGTCTATGCATAGGTTTCATCTCTTGTGCATAATCTCCTGCATGCACATGTGAGTCTGTGCAACCTTAGTCGTTGCACACAGACTAACAATGCATTAGGTGAGTCGGTGCAATTGCTGTCGGCTTAGCACAACCAAGTCGGTGCAATGTTTTTAGCGCGTCAGGTATATCTATGCAATATTTCTCATAGCATTCACTGAGTCGGTGCAATACTTGCACCAAGCACCTAGAGTTTGTGCATCCCTCTCATACTCGCACACACGGAGTCCATGCAAGGCTGCTCACGACCCGAGCAGGTCTGTGCAATGCTTGCACATTGCATACACATAGATAGTGCATCTGTTAGTCTTGTGCTGCAAATAAGTCTATGCATATGCTAGTGTGACAGTACTGAACTCGTGCATGAATGTGTATACATCACAATTAAGTATGTACACATCTGGCTTACTTACCTATTGACTCCGTGCAGTCTTGTTTAACTCTTTACTATATGTATAACTATCTCGAGCTGATATTTCTTTCTGACCGTATGACAGGTAACTTTTTGAGAAGAATAAGAATGGCACGTGATCCAAGAGTGGAGGAGGTGCCAAGATCGTGACACGTGGAAAGCATTGAGCTAGGATGCTGCCACGTGGGCCAAGGCATTTGGGCGGGAATAGTGGAAAGCACACGCCACACTCTCTACAGCCAGGATAAATATAAGATTCCTCGTTCATGGGAAGTAGCTGGAAGATCGAAAAAGCTTTTGTAGCAGAAGAAGAACTGAAGCAGACAAAGAAAAAAGAGCTAGGTAGATCTAGCCTATGAGAGAGCAGCAGAGAAAGAAGAGAGTTTGTGAGTTCGAGAGAGGAAAGAGAGGCAGTAGAAGAGAAAGAAGGATAGAGAGTTCGAGGAGAAGAAGAGAAGCTTCATCAGAAGATCTGTCCCTACTGGAATCTGGATCAAATCCAATCCATTCAGCTCCATGGGAGCCACATCTGTGTTACTATCATTTACAGCTTTCAGTTGCTGTGTTCTCTTATCTTTTGTTTTCTTTTGAACCTTATTTCAAGCTGTTCGTCAGCGGAGCAAGCTGTGTTGCTCAGTAGTTACAGAGGAGGATTCCTCTGGTCGGCTAAGCTATATTGCCCAACGAATCGAGCTGTTAGGTAGCGGATGGCTAAGCTATATTGCCCAGCGGAAGCATGCTGTGATGCTCAGCTGTTTGTAGGCAAGCTGTGAGGCCCAGCCGTTCAAGCTGTGAGTCAGCAGGAATCCACACTCGGGTTGAGTGTGGGGTGGACGTAGGTCTGGAGGACCGAACCACCTAAAAACCTTCTTGTCCATCGTGGTTTGAGTGTCTATTCTGATCCGCTAGATGTATGCTTAGGTTCGATCTGAATCGTCTATCTAGCAAGGAATTTATTTTCATCTTGTTCATTTGATATTGGTTTTGGAGAGTGTCAAATTCACTCAAGTCATCTGAGCGTCTAAGTTGCTTTCGTTTGCTTGATTGGGTTTAGTTAATAGCATAAGTTTGCTTAGGAGTCTGCACTCTTGCAGCTCAACTATTTGATCAAGAGAATCATTATCCTCCTTATCTTGTATAGCTTAACTAGTCTTAATTCCACATTCATGTCTAGTTACAGTTTTTAATTGGGCAATTTTTTAAGAGGGATTCATTCACCCCCCCCTCCGAATCCATCGCACCAGCTCCAATAGCTGAAACTCTTCTTTCTTCCTTTGGCATTTCAGCTTGGCTGCGTTAACGCACATAGGAGGCTGCGTCGATGCAACGTCTTTGGTTTTCAACATTTCACCTTTGAGTTCCAAGGCTTCTAGCGCTATCGCCCATTTTGCAGCCTTACACACATATTATTCAGCCTTATCTGCCATTTGTCACCGATGCCCAGCTATTTTTCACCCTTACTATTGCTGAGCCGTCGCGCTTGCCTATTCTATCATTTTCGTAGGCTAGCACCCTGGCTGCGTCGACGCCATTGAACGCTGTGTTGACGCGGCCTCAACACTTTTCAAAGCTTTCCTCTCGATTGACATTCTAGCTTGACTGCGTTGACGCACACAAGGTGCTGCGTCGACGCAGCCTTCATGCTTTCCACGCTTTTAGCATGGCTGCCTATTATATACCCTTAGACAACTATTATTCACCTCTATCTTCTATTTGTCACCGAAGCCCAGCTATTTGTCACCCTTGTCTACACTGAGCCATCGCCCTTGCTTCTTTCCTCTTTAGCTTCAGCCGACGCCAAAGTCATTTGTCACCCTTGTTCCACTATTATTCAACCCTGTTGGCCATTTATCACCTGTAACACATCATTTGTCTGCTTTGTTCGCCATTAGTCACAGTTGTCCACTTTGGCTTCTCTGTTGACCATTTGACTCTGGAGCTTGACCTCGTTGACCACGACTGATGTTGGCGTTGACCACTGTAGCTCCCAATGTTGACCATTGACTTGGGTCAACTTTGAGTGAGTCAATCTTGAAGATTATGTTGGCTGGAGTCTGTTGACTAGCATGGACTTTGACCCAGTCAACATTGACCGTCACTGGTTGACTATGGTCAACATTGACTTAGCAAACATAACACTTGTCTTTATTTCTTCTGCTTCTATCATGGCTAGTGACCATTTCTTGACCAAAATCAAGGTTGTCTTCACAAAACTCATTGACCTGTCTTCATAAAACTCATTGATTCATGGATTAACATGGATTAACACTATGAGAGATATTTGACAACATCAATAATATGAAGATATATGAACCTCAAGAGTCAAAACGTGTAAAACTCAAGGAGCAAAAAAACGTATGAAACTGAAGGTTCAAGGACATGAAAACTCAATGATCAATGACGTTTTCTCAACACATGATCCTCAAGTACAAATGAGTCACAATGTTGACATCATCAAAACACAAGGGCACAGCAACTAGTATATAGCACTGAGATTGAATCAATCCACGCAGGACAGAACTCAAACACCTAACACACCATGAGATCAACTGCACTGCTGGCAATAACACAAACAGCTAGCAAACTCCCAACAACCAGCAAACCAATTCATGCACAGTAGTAAACGGTTCACATAGAATTACTATCGAGCGCTTAGCACTATGTCAGAATGGAGTGATGAAACAACACACATGCCAACCTATGAAGGTGGTAGAAGATAAGGTGAATGCGAAAGACAAACCACAGAGGATAGGATCTTTTGGGTGGTTCGATCTGCCACAAGTAGATCTACGTCCACCCCTCACTCAAACCTGAGTGAGGCTTCCCTTGTGGGTGCAAGACACAGACTCAGTTTGCAACACTTGCTGACGACATAGCTTGAACCTGAGGGAGAAAAATCCCTCGACCTGATCTCACACCCAGCGAGATCAGAACCATTACCACTGGCAGTGACCGGAGAAGCAAATTCTCCCTTCTTCTGTGGACACAGAAGGAACCCGTGAGCAACCCAATTGCTTACAACCCAGAGAAACAATCCTCTCTTCCTCTGAAACCTCAGAGGGAACCCGGAGAAAACACTTCTCCCTTCTTATGAAAACTTAGAAGGAGCCCGACTGTTGAACAGGGCATCGGAAGAACAAGAAGTAAAATAAAAAGACGAGTGAACGAAAACACAAGAAAAAGGAACAAACAAAATGTAGCTCCTCAGGAGTAGAATAGCTCTGGATTTGATCCACAAGCTAATGGACACCACAGAGACTAAAGGACTCCGACTGCACACTCTTCTTCTCTTAGGAACTGGCCCTGGGATCTGGACTCTCTCTCTCTCGAGCTCTCTCTTTATCTTCTTCTTTTTCTTCTCACAGATTTTTCTCTCAATCTCTTGGAATGGCTACTGCACTCTTTTCTTCTCAGATCACTCTAACTAGCTTTCTTCTATGGCCGCTTCTCTTTTCTTTTTCCTCACGGTAGCCTTTTTCCGCGCCCGGTCTTCGGAAGGAGGCAACATCTATATATAGAGCAGAAAAATCGATCTCCACCTAAAAAAAACTGACCCATAGACAAATTACTCCACTGGTCCAGGCGGCAAGAGAATATTCTATCAACTTTATCTCTCCAGAATTCAGCCACGTGGTTTGGGTTGAGCACCAACTGGCTTGAAGTCGCTGGCATGTGATCCACTCGGGTTCTCACGTTGTGGAGAAATGAGTGAAGCTGCGTCGATGCAGCAAGTTGATGCGTCGGTGCAGTGAGAATTAAAGGCTTTTAGACCCATGGCTTCTCGTAGACATTTGGCGCGTTGATGCAGTTCCATGATGCTTCTACATGGTCACGTCGATGCAGTTCCCTGATGCTTCGACGTGGTCACATTTAAGTTATGGTTTTATGCTTGGTCTGTCGGTGCAGTTCTCTGTTGCATTGATGCAGAACTTTGGAAATCGCTTCTGTAGGCATGACTTCATAATTGCTGCATAGCATCCTTGCACTTTTGGCTGACCTATCTTCAGTTTCTGAACCTTTTGAGACTTTCGGTCTTCCAAAAGAAGCAAGCCGGCTGACCGGCTTTGGCTTTAAGCTAGGCACCAGCAACCGACTTCCTTCCATCTTACCCTCATCATCATTTTGACTATGTTAACTGTTGGAACCCTGCTTTTGATAATGACATACTATGAATCATGTGTGTAGTGCAGATCATGATTCATGGTTCTTTTGTGCCTGAACTTGCTAAGGGTTCACATGTTGTGTTGATACAGTTCATATGTGCTTATATATGCTTGAATATAATATGTTGCTAACTGTTGGTCAATGCTAAGTCAACTCCTCCATCAGATTATGTTTTGGTCAAATAATCATGTTTCACATAAGTACTGTGT